>JALIHJ010000051.1:0-196490 GCA_022984795.1 Fabrea salina | reverse complement strand
AACACCCTAACACCCTAACACCCACCCTAACACCCTAACACCCTAACACCCTAACACCCTAACACCCCAACACCCTAACACCCTAACACCCTAACACCCTAACACCCTAACACCCTAACACCCTAACACCCTAACACCCTAACACCCTAACACCCTAACACCCTAACACCCTAACACCCTAACACCCTAACACCCTAACACCCTAACACCCTAACACCCTAACACCCTAACACCCTAACACCCTAACACCCTAACACCCTAACACCCTAACACCCTAACACCCTAACACCCCTAACACCCTAACACCCTAACACCCTAACACCCTAACCCTAGCAAGAACACAATCATATTTATTAACTCTCCACCTTACCTTAACTTTAGTTAGTTACTTACTTCTAGTTATCTAAACCTAAGCCCAAACACTACCCAGAATTGGTTTTAGAGTCACTTTGGAAATATGACAAAAGGGGTCCATTTCCTAAGAAATGCTCAGCTGTCAAGGTTCTTGTTAAGTAATGAGACTTAAGTTCCAATACAAGTAGTTAATCACTATACTCAGTTTTGGCTCACATCAGAAGCACAAGCTATATAGGTCTGTTCAGTCCCTTTTGAACAGAACATGGGTATTCCAAACTTCTTAGACTGGCAGAGTTCCGTTTCTAGAAAACACTCTCCCAAGAGTTTACACTATCTCTGCATGCTAAGAACTTAGGCACAACTTTGAACAAAATACTTCTTGAAAGCACAAGGTAGTTTTGTTTCCCAAGTTGGCTCTGTACAGGAACTAGGAACTTGGACTTATGGTGCTTATGACTTACAACCCTGTGAGCACTTTATTGCTTATTTTACCAGCTGTGTGTAGATGCACATACACATATCAAACTACTTTGGAGAGAACAAAGACGCAGAAGGAACAACATGACTTTAAGAAACCTACCAGCTACTCCAACTTGTATTGTCTTTGATGCTCAGACTGATTACTTGCGTTAAGACTCACTGTGTTTCATATGTAGAGTCACTGCAATAGTGATTTTCTTTGTGTTGGGTTTGGTGGTTGTTGTCTGTAGGTAGATTACGGATTAATGCATTCTGCAATCAGTGGCATAGCTTTTATAGGGTTCTCTACGGTTATTCAGGACACAGAAGTACTATATGCTGCTTCTGGACTTATTATCACGTGGCTTAAGTGCTTCAGGAGTTGTTGTGGAGGCAAAGAGAGCAACTCAACCTCTTCTGTCTGTGACTTAACTGCCAACTCACAGTAGTTTCTTCAACTTAGGTCTTTTAACCTGCATAATTCTAAGCTAATTAAACAAAGAGTTACTAAGTTTAGAGTGGTTACTAGTTAAGTACCTGAAAAAAGGCTGGGCTTATGTAGTTGATTCTTTTAGTACATCAGAACTGGAGTGGCTGGGAAACTCAATATTCTGGGTACTTGAGGTCAGTTTATGAGTTCAACAGAATGAGTGTTAGGGTGTAAGTGCTATCTAGTTGCTTAGAGGCTGTAGGTTGCTAGCTTTGATTTCCATTGCTAGAGTTATCATGAGTAAGGACTAGTTGGTGTTCTGGAGTTTGTCTTGATAGTTTTTAGGAACATTCGTATAACTCGGCAGGTCATATTTATTACTAGTCGCACCAACTGGAGTGCACTGAATGGGAGTGGTTTAAGTTAGACAGTGTCTACTAAGTTATGCTTTGTAATGGAAACACCTGCCCTCTTGGTTGCCCAGCTGTTTATCGATGTAGCTGTGGAAGTTTCTAGATAGGTCATACACCTAGTCTTCTGTCCGAAGCACAGGTACTTGACATGATTTCCCGAAAGAAGAAGGAAGTCATACAGATAACCCAGAAGCTGGCCTCGCAGCAACTTGCCCGACTAAAAAAGCTCAGCATTAAACAAGCTAGAGAAGAACTCAGCCAAGTCGAACCCCAGAACTTATTCCCCCAACTTGCCGACCAACTGGGCTATTCGAACCAACTCCAAGAACTAAGGGCTCAAATTGAAGAGCAAAAAATGAACTCACTAAGAATTCTAACTGACTTTGAGGAATCCAGAAATCAAGAAGTCCAAAAACTCAACCAAAGAATTACTGCCCTCCAAAAGAAGCTCCGAGAAAACCAAAACAACAACTGAATGAAGACTTCTCAAACCAACTCATGACTCGAAAACGAAGAAACAATTGCGTCACAGGAAGCAATCATTAATGCCCTGAGAGAAGAACTCGAAGCAGAATACGACAAACACCAGACTACAGTAGAGTACCATAGAATCCAGAGATTAAAGACTAGAATTGACTACTTGTTTCAGGAATCCGGAACAAGATAGGTCAAGCCAGAAGAAGTCCAGCCACTTATGCTGGAAATTGATGAATTTGACCCAGAAAAGGCATACTGCCTGCATCAGCTGGGTTTTATGAAAAAATAAAAGACTACGCCAATGCTGAACAGTGTTATTTGAGAAGTAATAGCATCAAGGAGACTGTAGTTCTTGGGAGTGGTGCTTTAGCAGCTACATACAACAACTTGGGGAACCTTTACTACAGCATGGCAACTACTCCAAGGCAGAATACTAATGCATAAAATATTAACTATTTTAGGTATTACTAAGTTTCTTATTATTAACTGATTATTTTCTTCCTCTAAAGAACTCTAGTGGATTCCCTTGATCGATTCCAGGACTTTGTTCTTCGGTGGCAATATTACCCCCTTGTGTTCTGTTGACCACTTTAGTTTCTTGTAGATTGACCACTCTAGCACTCTTTCTTTCCTTAAAGAAAGAGTAAACTCTGTAGCCAAATTCAAGAATTGCAGTGGTACTCTGAATTACAATCACTCCCAGAACTAGGTATAGTATAGGTTTTCCACTTTGTAGAAGCTGTCCTCCATTCACTGTTGAGAAAGTACATCACAGCAAAAACACTAAGCATACTGCTGCTTCAGTGATGCTGGCCAGTAGTTGCTTTGTCTTTTCTAGATTTGCCCACTGTGCAAGTAAACAAACCGTATGCTAGTATTATTGCTGCTGTATTTGCACCAGCTTGGATTATGGGGTAGCTACCCAAGAGTGTCAGACTTCCTGCCAGTAGTGTAGTCTGACTGCCACAACAAAAGTAGGTGTAAGGAGCTTTGGGTTTGTTTCCCCGGTCAAATTCATATAAACAAGGCTCCCCATGTGGCGTAGAAGTCTGAGTCTTCAGTTGAGGTCTCTATTTCATCTGCTTTCTTTCTGCAGAATAACCATAGAGACACAGGGGTGGGTTCACAATAAAGCAAAGTACCAGTCCAGCTGATGCATAGTTTGCTATCTCCAGTGTATTAGCTCTCCGAAAGTCAGATAACTGGATCAAGACGTAATTGTTAAGTCTAAATAGCATTGGATCCAGTACCTGACAGAACACGTTGTACTTGTATTCCTTCAACCACTTTTGGAGTCTTTCCTCACCACATGTGAATGTTTTCGATACCAGCCAAATAAAAGGCCATGCTGCTAAAAGCACAACCAATATTGCTAAGTTCGTGGCAGCTGTTACCATGAAAAGACTTGAGGAGAACTTTGAGGAGTAGTTTGTGGAGTCACTACCTGTAATAATCTCAAAGCGTAGTCTAAGTAGACCCTGGAAAGACTCCAGCAAGTTGATTCCTTCTAAAAGTCCTTGGTTCTCGGAGTTAGGGGATTGTTGCTTAAAGTTATGTAAGATACTACCTCAAGGGTGTTCATTAGGTTCCACAGAGTTGATGGGTTGGGGTTGACTAAACTGAACAAAGCTGTGGCTGTTCCTGCTGCTGCCGTTAGTGCTTGGGCTTGCTCTCTGGCTTGTTTAGTTTGGACTCCAACTAAGTCATACTCTTGCAGCTTGGCTTCAAAGGTGTTGTTAGCTAGAGTGTGGTTGAGAGTGCTTAGGATCTGAGTAGTGAATTCCACCTGAATCACTTCTCCCTCTGAAACAAATGACTTGAAGTTTAAAGTAATTTGCAGCTGCTGGAACTAAGTTCTTTAAAGAGTATGTGTAGTCAATGGTTTTGTTATGGAGTTCTGGCTGAGCTTGTTTTTGTTTAAGGATGCTTTAAGTCTTCTGAAAAAATTCAAGACTTAAAGAGTTGTTGTCTTCAGTTGTTAAGTTACCATAAAAGTTTACTGGTTCTTCTGGTCCCCTCTGGCTCTTGAACACTTGGTTGGAACTTGTTCAGCTCAGCTTCAAGTGTGCTACTGCTCAAAGTATGGTTCAAGTTACTTAGAATGCTGGAAGTGAACTTCTTAGTTGAACCACTTCTCCCTCCGAAACAAATGACTTGAAGGTTAGGTTGATCCTGTAGCTGCTGAGACTAAGTTCTTCCAGAGAGTAACTGTACTCAATAGTCTCATTCTGCAGCATCAATTCAAAGTCATCTTCTCTAAGGGCTGCTTTTAGGTCCTCTGAGAAGCTAAGTTGCAGTGAGTTGTCTGCTTGAGTTGTGAGACTAGCTTCGAAAGTTAAGTCTGGGTCATACTCACAAGCCTTTGTTGCTGAATTCCAAGAGTAGTCTGTATTGCACTGGCAGTCGGAAGAAGGAGAGGCATTCTCAATGCAAGACTGGCAACTAGAAAAGTCTTCGCAAGTTTTGCACTGCTGGTCATAACAAAGGTTGCACGAGGAGTCGTTTCTCACACAGCCAGTTTCTTGGCAGTTCTGATGGCAGGTCCCACACGAACTGTTTTCTTCGTCCCAGTACTCGTTTATGCTGCAAGTAGGAAGGCACTGGTCCGAATTGTTACTTGGGCAATAGCTACAGCCTCCCGAGCAACCAGAAGATTGTAGTAAGCTAGAAGGATCATAGTCAGTGTTGTAGATCCTGAACTCCACAAAAAGCCATGGAAAAACAACTCCTTTGCACCAGAACTTGAGTATGCAGCCCCAATCAAGCAAGTGTAGCCACTAGTAATATCCTGGTAGAATTCATTTCCAAAGTCTTTAACAGTTGGGGCATTCCCGTTGACTGAAACAGAGACTTTGTAGCTAGAAGACTCTACGTAAGACCTGAAGACTAAAAAGCTCCAATTAGTAGTCAAAGAATCAGTCTGTGTAATATGCTCCGCAGAACTTGAAATCTTAATCATTCCTTGAATTTTTGACTTGAACTTATAAAAGTCCAAATTTAACCCAAGTGCCAGAATCTTCTCTTGGAAAATATATGTCCCCCCGAAAGACTTAGGCATAACCCAAGCTACCATTGTGAACTTAGGAGCTATAGTGAACTCCTTCTCTGCGTCGTTAGCATGAGGAGGCAGTTGCATGTAGCTAGAGTCTCCATCAAAGTAATACCCTCTTTCTTTGGTGGAAATGGGATCAGTTGGGTCGTAGTTTGGGTAGAAGTTGTTGTCTTTGCCTGTAAGCACTGGGATGGAGTTCCTTTGGTCTTCCACAATATCAAGGATCACATTGTCTAGGTTCAGGTGGAAGGCAAAGATGTCAGAAGGATCGCAGATTCCTGAGTTTAGAGTGAATCCAGTGGGACAGAAAGGAATGCACATGCCTTGGGTTAGATAGTAATCCGTTGAGCAAGCTGTGCAACTGTCTACTCCTAAGTTACTGCAAGAATCACAGTTGGCGGAACATTGGAGGCACTGATTCCCATCTCTTACACAGCCCATAGAACAAGAACCATCACAGCTTTGGCAGTTACTTCCATCCCAGTACTGATCATGGCTGCAGTCCCATAAACAGCCTGCAGCAAAAGAGTCATTACACACATCATCATTTCCGATTAAGGTTGTGTCGACTTCTTGGAGGATCCTGATCTTGTAAATAATCGCTTGACACTCAAACCCTCCTATCTGAATGTGATCTCCTGTTGGGTGTCTGAAGATTTTATCGACACCGCCGGTACTTGCATCCCCAGCTCCGTTAACATACCTCTTCAAGACAGTTCCAGAGCTACTTGAGAATTCGCAAGTGAAAGCAGCATAGTACCATTGATTTACATTGAAAGTAAAGGTCAGCTTTTCATGGATTTCACTTCCAGCAGTGTCTTCTAGTTTCAAAGTCATTCCATTGTTTTCATCAGTCCCTCCAGTGTCAATCGTCAGGTAGTCTCCTTTCTTCAAAAGAACTCCAAAGTTCTCTGTTCTAAACCACAGAGTAATTGTAAAGGTATAGTGCAAGTTAACTTCATTCTTAGACCTGATGAACCGACTGGAGTCTACGTAGGTTCCTCTTTGTTTCATTGGAAGTGGATCATCACTTTCTCCGTTGTTAAAAGGGAAGTAGGTGCTTGCGTCAGAGCCAGCTTGGAATTCACTGAACTCAAAATTCGAAAAGGTCTCTTCTAAAACAACTCCACTGGTAAAAGTGCATGGAGACCCAAACCCATAAGGACAGTGCTTCAGGCATATGCTATTTACTTGAATTCCAGAGTTGCACTGTCCACTCTGGCACTCCCAAGGTTGGGCTTGGCAGTTAGAGCACTGGTTGTCACAAAGATTGTTGGGGGCACCTCCGAAAACTCCTTTGAAAACTAACAGAATCACAAAAGCCTTTACCATTTATTAACCTTAAACTGATCTAAAGATTGAATTCTATTTATCATTTGTAGAGTGTACAAAAGGAATCATTTCAATTGTACACTCTTCTTAGGTATGCTGGGGAGTTGAATAATACAATTTCCAACTTCTGATCGAAAATACCCCGACCTTCATTATTAGAGTGAATCTCCAGGCAAGTAAAGACGATTTCTCTGCATACAAGATCTCCTAAGTCTATACTAAGTCTGAATTTACTTAGCTTGCTTCTTAATTAAAAGGTTTTCAAGATCAAGTGGTGAAAAGGTGTGCTTGAATTCATCGTCAATTTCGAAAACTACATTTGAGGCTTTTGAGTTCTTGATAGAGCTTAAGAGGTTCATAATTTCCCATTCCAGGTCACTTTCTTCTCTTCTGAGTTTAAGACTGACTGTAAGGTACTTTTCTGAGCTCATTCCAAGACCTACTGCAGTTCCTATGCTTCCAATAACTACTCCACACCCTAACCAAGCCCCTTCCAATGAATCCTCCTCCTAAAGCAAAGTCACCACAGAAAGAGCACACCCTGCCCAAGTCTTTACTTTAGCTGCGTGAAGCTTCTTAGAAAAAACCTCTAAAAACTTTTCTTTCTTTTTATTTATTGTTTTTTTGATCTTGTTTTTGAGTTCTTCTGGCAACCTAGAGTTCCCAACTATTCTGTTGAGCTTTTCTTCAAAAGAGCTTTTTCGAGTTCTCAATTCTTCACTGAACTTGCCAAACCAAGTTCCTAGTACTCTGCATAAGCTTAGTTTGAAGTAGTAATACTGAATGTCTGCTTTCATATAGTAAAGTTTGAATAAAAAGGCTTTTCGAAGGTACTCTCCTTTGATCCTTTCAAAAGGTCCACTTAGAACTTCACAGACAGGAGTTTTAACTGAGTTGTGGATTTCTTCAAGTTGCTGTTCGAACTCATTGCTCAGTGGGTTACTGAGTAAGAGTTCCTTTGCTTTGGATTCAAGTTCTTGTTTCTTTTGGTCTATTTGTGATTTAGTTGCTTGGAGTTTTCCTAGAATGTTGGCATTAGCACAGTTTATGGGTGTTCAAGTCTTTTGGCTACTTCACACTTAGGGCTGTTTCTTATGATCTCAGTAATTCTTCGGACTTCTCTGCAGCGACCGTCTTTATTAAACTCAATAAACTCAACATGCGCGTTGCACTCATCCTTGAACCTTCTTCTAGTCCACTCCTTGTCTATTGACTTCAGAGTTTGTATGCCTTGGTTCCATTGCTTTTCTAGCTTTTGAGTGAAGTTTTGTTTTATCTTGCTAAGTTCAGCTTGTTTTGAGTGATTCTTTACTACAACTACAATGTTGCTTTTGTGGGTTCTTTCTTTGAGCAACTCGTTGAATAACACAGGCATTATGGAGTCTTCAAAGTTGTTTGAGTGGGATTCTGCAATGATTAAAATTGTGTCGGAAAAGAAAGAAGTAAAGGCTGGTAACTCTGTAGTTTCAGAAACTCCTTGGTGGTCTAGGTATACTTGGTTGCCTGTTCTAAAGATGTATATTCCTTTAGTGGTGTTTTTTGAATTAGTAAAAACATTTTGTCCCAAAAGGTTGTTCATAAGAGTTGACTTGCCGGATGCTCCAAGCACAGAGACAACTGATACCTTTGCTCCTGTAGGAATTAGGGATTTTCCTTGATCTAGTACTCTGAACTCATCCTCTAATTCAACTAGTTTCTTGAGTTCGATCATTTTAGTTGTCTATGGAGAAATGTTGTAGTAAGCTCTAACTGACTTACCAAGTATTTTGATTGTTTATGAATTACTCTAGGATCGTTTTCTGAAGCAAAAGAAAAGAACTCAGTAATCATATTGAAGTTACTTAGTTAAGCAGGCTTTAATCAGGGCTCTCAGAGGTTGAGAAAGTAGTACCTCTAAGAGAATGCCTGCTAAGAGTGAATAAGTCCAAAGGACACTCCACACTTCACAGAACTCTGAGCATAAATATACACTCAGTAAGAAACTAAGTATGCTAAGTGCAGCTGTAACTACTACAACTGGGGCCCTTGAACATCCTTCCAAAACTTTAGTGAGTACTTCAGCAATCCCAATGACAAACGAGGTGATGCCTGAGGCTAGTAGAATCACAAGGAGTTCTTGCGTTTCAAACTCTTCACTGTCTTTGTTTCCTGAGTCAGTGTCTCTTGTAATCCATGTAAGCACTCCAATAAGTCCTCCCAGAATCATGTACTCTGATGTTAAGTAAATTGATGAAAATGCTTTTTCTTTGCCAAAGAACAGACTCAAAGTTAAGTGGTTCTCCAGGAACTTTTTGGGTTCTTGTGATGGAGATGTTTCCATTGTGGTATTTGGAAGGCGAGAAGTTTCCATGATCGTGTTTGTATAATCTGATTTCTGATTGGCATTTCCTTCAGTTTCGCCGCCTTGAGTTTCAAAGATGTACTTGACTGGAGTAGTTTTTGGAGTTTTTCTGCCCAGTATAGCCCAAATAGCTGCTAAGCAAACTCCAAGTGCCAGTATTCCTGACATCAAGTAAACAGGAATGTAGCTTTGAGAGCACTCGTTGTCAGAAATCCCGAATCCTTGATTTTCTTCTGTTGTAACAACTACTGACTCTGCTTTTTTAGGTTGCAAACTGAACATTGAAGTGTGAGTTGTGTTAACAACCACTGAGTTGCTTCTGACTTCTACTACTTCACAGCCTTCTTCTACCCACTCTTCTTCTTTCAGGTAGCCACAACTCCAGTTTCCGATGTTAGTATGGAAAGGAATCTCAAGAGCAATGGGTTCAGTTAAGTTGCTGAGGGAGTAAATAGACCGAGTTCTGAGACTGAGGTCAAATCCAGAGAACCTGCCTGCTTCGAAGAAACTCAAGTCAACAATGTCTGAGTAGTTGCCTGCTTGGCTGTAGGTAGTTACTTCCATGTCCACAACGTCACTGTCTACAAAGGTCAGTGAGCCTGGAAGAGTTACATTGGAGTCTGAAACCTGTGCAGAGAGTTCCTTGAACTTAGGGGGTGTTTCAGTCATTCTGTAGGTAGTGATGCCTTCTATTTGGATGGTTTTGGGTTGGTTTTCAGGAGGTGACTGTTTGAAGTACTTGTTGAACACTTTGCTGATGAGTTCTTGGCTCTTCTTGAGTACTTTGTTGTTTAAGTTGAACTTTTCAGTCAGGCTTTTTGCACTGTCCATGAGTAGTTCAGTGTCTTCTTGGAGTATTTCTAGTTCAAAGTCCAGCATGGACAAGGCCAGGTCTACTAGTTCCAGAGTTTGAGACTCGTTGGTGTTTTCTTCTGCCATCATAACTGAAATGGCTCCTACTACGTTTCTGTAAGTAGCTTCATCAATGTCTTCTAGGTCCTGAGAGAACTCTTTGAGTTTAGACAGCATAGTTGTAATGGCTGCTTGTTCTAGTTCAAGACTCTCACAGTACATAAGCACAGTGCCAGGAATGAGTTCAGGATGCTTAATGTCTTCCAGGAAGGTTTCTGACACAGACTTCTCTTGCAGTCTTCTAGAAACTGAACTCACAGTGAAGGACTGTTTGTAGTACTCACAATTCCACATTGAGTCACACACCATGGCAAAAAGAGTGTTGGTGCCAGACAGTAACTTAGTAGTTACCTTGTTGGAGAGTCTAGGAGGAGCTAAGGGAATGTGGTAGCCATTGCGAATGAGTCCAAAGGAGTAGAATAAGGGGTAGTCTTCTTCGTCGCCGTCAAAGCAGTCCTCAATGCTTAACTCAAACTCAGTGGAAAGGGCAGAACCTGTAGAAGGACTTACTTCCAAGTCTCCTAAACAGTAGGCTCCTACGTTGGTGTTCCAGGGAATAGTGATGGTAAGTGAGCCTGTTGAACTAGAAAGGGTTGCTTGCCAGGAGTAGTAAGAACCTGGAGTCATTGACTCAGAAGGGAAGTAGATGTAGGGATTGTTTAGCGGAGTTGTAGGAGTAAGGCTGGATCCTAGCACTTGAGTCCACTGCACACTGTCTTCAAAGGAACCTTGGACTGAAAGTAGAACCAAGAGTTCCCACAAGTAATTGATCTTGAAAAAGGGTTTAGGTAAGCTAATCTCCTTGTTGCCCCTTTCGACTACTTCTAGTTCCACACACTTCTGGTCTTCTCTAGTGTCCTTGGAAACCTTCACGCAGAAGTAGTAGAAGGCCCCAGGTCTTAGTTCCTCAGACTCAATTTGCAGTATAGACCCAGTTTGTTGGGTGTCTAGTAGCTGTTCTCCAGAAGTGCTTTCACAATAGTTTTTGCCAGGTTCAGTGCAAGTCCACTCAAACTCCAGTGAACCTTGCGAGTTGTCTGGGTCGTAGGACTCACTGGCATCCAGTCTCAGGTCTTTTCCGTTGGAGATCTGTCCGTCAGCTTTGTTAAGCACAGCTACTAGAGGAGAGCTTTCAACAGTCACGTACAAAAAGGCTTCTCCGTAACTCTCTCCTTCCTGAGCAATGGCTTTGAACACATAAGTATAGCCTGCTTGGAGATCGCCTTCTTTGATTCTGAGAACGTGTGACTGCTTAGAGTTGCCAATGACTGCACTGGGGTTGCCAGGTGCTTCTTCTCCATTGCTGAGTCCTTCGTAGTTCCAAGCATACTGCACTGAAGAACTCTTTCCACAGAAACTCTCAACAAAGGCCTTGACTCTAAGGGAGTCTCCACTCTTGATTGAGATCTGGTTGCCAGCATCAATTTCCACCGACAAGGCCTCTGCTTCTTCGACCTTCACTGAAATCTCTGCTGAGTCTGAGCGACCAAAGGCATTGTACATAAAAACTCTGAAAGTGTAGTCTCCTCCTGAAAGCTGAGTTTTGGGAATGCTAAGAACACTCTCAGTCTGAGAAGACAAGTCAATGTTGGAAGGACCACTCAACTGACTCCACTCATAACTAAGAGACCCACCTGCTCTTCCAACTGACTTCTTTGCTGATACTTCTAATGGCCTGCTAGCACAAGGAATGCTGTAAGAGTAGGGAGCTGAGAGTTCGGCTGAAGGAGTAGGCAGTGGGTACTTGTACTCAGCCACTGGTTCTAAGTCAGAGTAGTCGAAAGAACACTCTCCCTGCTTTTTAAGGATGTTGAAGGCATTCAGTTTCAGGGCTTCGTTGCGGATAGTGAAGTTAGAGCCCAAGCTAACCACCAAAACAGTGCTGTTTTTCCACGAACAAAAAGGCTTGATTCCAAGTTTATCTGAAGTTTCTGACTCAAAGAAAGTTCCACAAGAGCCAGAGTTAGTAACAGCTTCTTCATCAAATGTAACATAGATTTTGGAGTATGTCTCAGAAAAGTAAGCTGAAACTTGAGAGGAATCAAAGTACCTTAGGCAACCTACACATCTGTTGGAGTCTAGTACTAAAGGACTAGTGCAGTCAGTGCAGTGGGTTGCTGACCCTGAGCATGCTGCACAATTAGAGTCACAGGGAACACAGCTGCCCCCTGATAAGTACTCGGATGCACCACAGGAAATGCATTGATTTTTGGTAGAGTCTAGCACTAAGGGACTAGTGCAGGCTGTGCAGTCTGAATCAGAGGGTCCAGTACATTTAAAGCAGGATACATGGCAAGCCCCACAGGTAGTAGAATCTATTTGATACTCTCCGTCTGGGCATGTTGATTGACATTTGCCTGAAGTCGTTAGTAGGTTTAGTGAGCTTCCAGAGTCACACTCAGTGCACTCAGAATCAGAGGGTCCAGTACACTTAGAACAGGATCCATGGCAAGCCCCGCAGGTAGTCGAGGTTATTTGGTATTCTCCGTCTGGGCATACTGACTCGCAGGTGTTTGAAGTAGTTAGTAGGTTTCCAGAGGCACATTCAGTGCAGTCGTTTTTGTCTGGTCCTGAACACTCTGCACAATCGCTTTGGCAGTTAGCACAAGAACTTCCGTCATAATACTTTTTGGTGTCACATTCACACCCATTAGTAGTGTCTCCTCTGAACTGACAAGCATTGCAGTTGGTGTTTCCTGGACCATCACATTCATTGCACCTTGGATCACAAGAAGAACAGCTACCTCCTGATTCGTACTGCGAACTCGGGCACTCACACATATTGGAGTTAAGGATAAAAGGACCACTACAATCAGTGCAGTCGTTGTTATTTGGGCCATTGCACTTCAAACAAGATGAATGGCAACTAGCACAAACATGAGGACTGGGTGTAGTGTCTTCGTATTCTCCGTCTGGGCATGTTGATTGGCATTTGCCTGAAGTCGTTAGTAGGTTTAGTGAGCTTCCAGAGTCACACTCAGTGCACTCAGAATCAGAGGGTCCAGTGCACTTCAAGCAGGATGAGTGGCAACTAGCACAAACGTTAGGACTGACTGTAGTGTCCTTATATTCTCCATCAGGACATGTTGATTGGCATTTACCTGAAGTCGTTAGTAGGTTTCCAGAGTCACACTCAGTGCACTCAGAATCAGAGGGTCCAGTGCACTTAGAACAGGATCCATCACAAGCCCCGCAAGTAGTAGTCGAGGTTATTTGGTACTCTCCGTCTGGGCATGTTGATTGACATTTACCTGAAGTAGTTAGCACTCCAGAGTTGCACCCAGTGCATTCGGAATCAGAAGGTCCAGTGCACTTAGAACAGGACGTATCACAGTCTTCACAAGTATTACTTCCAGTATCTAGGTACTTTCCATCTGCACAAGAAGGCACGCAAGTATTAGAGCCTGTTAGTGTTTCTCCGGCTATGCAATCAGTGCAGTCGTTGTTATTTGGGCCATTGCACTTCAAGCAGGACGTATCGCAACTAGCACAAACATTAGGACTGACTCCAGTGTTTTTGTACTCTCCGTCTGGGCATGTTGATTGGCATTTACCTGAAGTAGTCAGTAGGTTTAGTGAGCTTCCAGAGTCACACTCAGTGCAGTCGTCAATGTTTGGTCCTGAGCATTCTGCACAGTCGTTGTGGCAGTCTTGACAAACATCAGAATCGTCTGAGTACTTCCCTGTAGTGCAGGAGTCTAAGCACTGGCCTGAGTCTAAAACCTTTCCTGTAGGGCAAGCTGTGCATTCGGTACTACTTGACCCTGAACATTCTGCACAATCATCATGGCAGTTTTGACAAACGTTAGAATCGTCTGAGTACTTCCCTATAGGGCAGGAACCTAAGCACTGGCCTGAGTCTAGAACCTTTCCAGAGTCGCATTCAGTGCAATCGCCAGATGAAGATCCGTCACAGTTAAAGCATGATCCATCACAAGCTCCGCAAGTACTAGAGTCTATTTCGTACTCTCTGTCTGGACATGCTGACTCGCAAGTGTTTGAAGTAGTTAGCACCCCGGAGTTACACCCAGTACACTCAGAATCAGAAGGTCCAGTGCACTTAGAACAGGATGGATGGCAGCTAGCACAAACATTAGGACTGGCTGCAGTGTTTTCGTACTCTCCGTCTGGACATGTTAACTCGCAAGTGTTTGAGGTCGTCAATATTTTTGTGGACTCACAAGCAGTGCATTCAGTACTACTTGACCCTGAACACTCTTTGCATGAGCCATCACAGGGTTGACAAACGTTAGAGCCGTCTGGGTACTTTCCTGTAGGGCAGGAACCTAAACATTGACCTGAGTCTAGAACCTTCCCTGTAGTGCAAGCTGTGCAATCGCTAGATGAAGATCCGTCACAGTTAAAGCATGACCCATCACAAGCCCCGCAAGTAGTAGAGTCTATTTGGTACTCTCCGTCTGGACATGCTGACTCGCAAGTGTTTGAAGTCGTTAGTAGGTCTCCAGATTTACACTCAGTGCAGTCAGAATTAGAGGATCCAGTGCACTTAGAACAGGACGTATCACAGTCTTGACAAGTATTACTTCCAGTATCTAGGTACTTTCCGTCTGCACAAGAAGTTACACAAGTAGAGCCTGTTAGTGTTTCTCCGGCTATGCAATCAGTGCAGTCGTTGTTATTTGGGCCATTGCACTTCAAGCAGGACGGGTGGCAACTAGCACAAACATGAGGACTGGATGTAGTGTCTTCGTACTCTCCATCTGGGCATGTTGATTGGCATTTACCTGAAGTAGTCAGTAGGTTTAGTGAGCTTCCAGAGTCACATTCAGTGCACTCAGAATCAGAGGGTCCAGTGCACTTAGAACAGGATCCATTACAAGCCCCGCAAGTAGTAGAGTCTATTTGATACTCTCCGTCTGGGCATGTTGATTGACATTTGCCTGAAGTCGTTAGTAGGTTTAGTGAGCTTCCAGAGTCACACTCAGTGCACTCAGAATCAGAGGGTCCAGTACACTTAGAACAGGATCCATGGCAAGCCCCGCAGGTAGTCGAGGTTATTTGGTATTCTCCGTCTGGGCATGCTGACTCGCAGGTGTTTGAAGTAGTTAGTAGGTTTCCAGAGGCACATTCAGTGCAGTCGTTTTTGTCTGGTCCTGAACACTCTGCACAATCGCTTTGGCAGTTAGCACAAGAACTTCCGTCATAATACTTTTTGGTGTCACATTCACACCCATTAGTAGTGTCTCCTCTGAACTGACAAGCATTGCAGTTGGTGTTTCCTGGGCCTGAGCATCCATTGCACCTTGGGTCGCAGGAATGACAAACGTTTGAACCGTCTACGTAGCCTTTGCATACACAATCTGAGCTTTCCAGTTCATAACCGTCAACAGTGTTGCAAGATTGGCAATTAGTGCTTCCTGCTCCAGTACATCCATCACAGCTTGGATCACAATCTTGGCAGTTTCCTCCTGCGTCTCTATACTGGTTAGCAGAGCAAACTGCAACACACCCAGTTCCAGAAACGTAGTCTTCTCCTAATGCACAACAAACATCTGAAGGGTCTCCTTGATTGGCACAAGCAATACAACTTCCACTGGTATGCCCTGAACTATTACACTCATTGCACCTTGGGTCGCAGTCTTCGCAGACTCCACTGTTATCGTATTTACCACTTGGACATTTGCAGTCATTAGCTAGAGGTAAGGAACCTGCACACAGAGTGCACTGATTATCAGCAAAACCATCACACTCAATGCAGTTTACTAAACCACAGAGTACACAGTCAGTTCCTCTTACACAGCCCTCACTGCAAGTTCCGTCACAAGCCACACAGTTCCCAGAGTCATCTTCATACTGGTTGTAGTCACAGTCCCAGAAATCGTTTGAGCAGTTGGAGCCTCCGCAAAACTCATACTCAGCATTGAAGTCAGTCTTCGCAGTCTGCCATATTTTGATTCGGTAAATGAACCCAGAAGAGTCGTGTCCTCCTATTTGAATCCTGTTGCCTGTGGAGTGTCTGAAGATGTAGTCTGCAGTTGAGGCAGTGCTGTCTTGAGTGTTGTCCTTGTAAGTAGTTAACTTGGTTTGGTAGCTGGAAGTAAACTCACACACAAAAGCCAAGAACACCCAGTTTGAAGTAGCAGAGACTGAGACTGAAGCTGAAGTAGTAGTTGGTGTGATGTTTTCGAGAGTGAGTGTCATGCCTGAGTCACTGATTTCAAGGAAGCTTGACTCAGCTAGAATCTTGCCAGAAGTAGACACTTTGACCCAGAAAGCAATACTAAAGTCATGGTAGAACTCAAAGGAATTAGTGGAAGTCATGTACCTGCTAGAGGTGAAGTAGACTCCTCTGTTCTTCATAGGCAGTACATCTGAGGCACTCCCAGTCTGAAATGGGTGGCTTGTTGAAGAGTCACTTCCACTGTAGAAGTTAGTGAAGTCTTTAGGGAACCTTGTGAAATCTTCTTCTAAGACTGCAGTGGTGGGTAATGTTCCAGGACAACTACCAAACCCACTTGGACAGGCATTCAAGCACACTCCTCCAACAAACACAGACCCAGACACACACGAACCAGACTTACAGATCCAGTTGAACTCATCGCAGTTAGAGCACTTGTAGTCGCACAAAAAGCAATCTGGTTCTTGAGTGACAGAATTGCAATCAGAGGAAGAAGAAACAGCTTGCTCATTGCAAATAATGCAGTTATTGTCTTTGTAGCACCAAGGCCAGTCATTACTGCACAGAGAACACTCCTTGCAAGAACCGTCATTGTCCACGTAGTAGTTGAACTCACATGTTGATAATCCTGAAGAATCTCCAACACTAACATCATGACTATTAACAAATTGAATTCTGTAAACAAACCCAGTGAATCCATCCCCAATGTACCACTTCAGGGTGTTTATGTCAGGTCTACTCGTTACCCAGTGGTCTTCTACTCTTGTGTTGATTTCTGGCTCGTCATTTTTCTTAGAAAGGAATTCAAAAGCTTGGATCTCCCATGTCCAGGTGCTAAAACGAATTCTGTCCCAAGCATTCATATCCTGAGCCAAAGTGGCTTCTTTGTCTAAGTAAACAGAGTCTGAAGTTCTGAGTGTTTTGACTCTGTAATGCCAATGAGTTCCATCGAACTTCAGAGTTAGGTGAGTCTGTGAGTCGTCTTTAGCTTGAATTAGTACTCCTGAACTTTTAGGCCTCACCAAAAAGGCAAATTTGTGATAGAGGTAATAAGTGTAGGGTTGATCAGATACCAGAGAAGAAGTAGACTTGAAGTAGAATCCCCTTTCTTGGGTTGGAATAGGGTTTTTTTGGGAGTCCCTAAATGCACTTCCATCAGGTGTACTAAAAGTGTCCACAGAATTGGCTGAGTAGTCAGTTATGTCTTTGAAATTTAAGTCAAAAACTAATATTTTACCTGACGGTTTATCACAGTTCCCTTTTTCATTGGGGTCAAAGCCAGTGGGACAGTGTTCATAGCAATAACCCCCTTCCCTATAGTACCCTGAATCACAAGTATCGCAATTATACCCATCAACATTAGTATTAGCACAATTAGGAAGCCCAAAAACCATTCCTACAAAAACTAAAAGCACAGCACAAACACCTTTCATATTTATAATTCTTTCACCAGTTTAGTACCTAAAATTTCAATATTCTGAATTTAACGTTTAAACTATGAGATGCAGAAGAATTCGTACTGGCCCCCGTAACATTAGAGGAATTTAAGCTCTTAATTCGGCTTGCACAAGTCTCCTGTTCAGACTCTAGAAGCAGTCTGGTTCCTTTTTGTAAGGAGCGGTAATTGTATTTCTAGGCCTTTCTTAGCATGAGCACAGCCATAAGTAACTATGACCTCTAGCTTTTGATTTTAGTAAAGCTTTAAAAACCCTAATAAGCCAAAAACCTATTTTAATTTACTTATATTGGGTTGTGACCACCAAACCATTTTGGAATTTCTTCAACAACTTTATTTACACGCAAATTCCAGCTATAGGACTTAGTTTAGTTATTGGAATTCCACAATCTGTGAGTTAGCTGTTTGGCCAAATTCACTTAGTAATTACTGAAGGGCAACTATTCCCTAATTCACTATAAAAGTAATTTAATTAACTCAAGTACTTGAGGCCCAGTATTTTCTTTGTATGGTTTTTTAAATCACACTAAAGGGTTTCACACAACAACATAATGAATATTAAAGCCCTCCACCTTTAAAATAATTAAGGTCTTTGGTAAGGTCCCAGATCTCACTGAGTAGTCTCTATGAACACTTCAGATGCTAAGTACTTAACTGAAAGTACTCTTCTAGTGCTTGAGTAGTTTTTCGGAAGGAAGACTCCAGATTCTAATAGTTTTATCTCGGTCTACTGTCTCTGCTGCCTAGAACCCAGATGCCTTATCACTATTTGTGCTCACAACCAGGTTGGGCTTCATTTAAGTGTTACCTTTGCCCGAACCAAAGTAACTTCTTGGAGTCATAGAGGTAAGAGTTCGTAGTTTAGAGTTGGTTAATCAAACCTTTAAAGAGTTTTAGCGACTAAACAACTGGTTCTGCTTTACATAGGAAGGTCCAGAAGACCTATACTGGATCCATTTAAGTGTTTAGATTCATCAATTATTTTAGTTAAGACCAACTTAAAAGGTTTCAATAGAGTATACCTTCTATGTTTGCAGTCCTATCTCGTTCATGGAATGCTGATAAGAAACTTTCTTTCTTTTTGTTTATTTTGGTTCTGATCCGACTTTTAAGTTCTTCTAGCAACCTAGAGCTCGCAATCTTTTCATCGAATGAGTCTTCTATTAATTTTATTTCTAAATGAGAACCCGTAGACCTTCCGAATAGCTTACACAATTCGGTTTTTATTTCAGTGTAGTTTGACTTGAATTCATAGGCCATTCGAATCCATTCTTGTTTGACTACTTCGAAGATTTCAATGAAGACTCTCGGTACGGAATCGGTTTGGTTGTAAATTTCTTCAAGCTCATTTTTGGTTTTACAGTAAGCTTTCTCGACTTTCTGCTCTAATTCAGTGTCTAGTGGATTATTAACCAGAAGTTCCTTGATTTCCTCTTCAAACTTTTGTTTTTTCTGGCCTATTTGAATCCATTTTTCTTTAACTTCATCAAAAACTTCACTAAAGACTCTTGGTAAGGAAGTTTCGAATTTGTTGTAAATTTTGTCAACTTGATCCTCAAACTCACTGACTGACAGATCCTCCTTTATTCTGTATTTAAGCTTTTGTTCCTTTTGGTTAGAGGACCAAGGCACCCAACTTGTGATTGCTTTGTAAGTTTTCTTGGTTCTCTGCCAAAGCTTGTCTGTTTGTGAAAAATTCATTAAATGTTCCTTTATTCTGAGTTCGAATTTTTGCTTCTCAGGACCTATTTGAATCCATTCTTCTTTGACTCTTCGAAAGACTTCACTAAAAGCTTCAAACTCAGGAGTTTTTATGATCTTGTTGTAAGTTTCCTCGACCTTCTGTTCGAATTCAGCGTCTAGTGGATTATTAACTAGAAGTTCCTTTATTGTTGATACAAACTTTTGTATCTCTCGGCCCATTTGAATCCATTTGTCTTTAACTTCATCAAAAACTTTATACGCGGTTTTTCCGTAAATTTCCTCAACTTTATCCTTGAATTCAGTATTTAGTGGATCATTTAACAGAATGTCCATCATTCTGTATTCAAAAACTTGCTTATCCCAGCCTATTTTAATCCATTCTTTTTTGACTCTCTCAAAGAATTCCGGTAAGGAAGTTTGGAGTTTTTTGTGAGCTTCCTCAATATTTGACTCGAATTTAATGTTCAGTGGATCATTTAACAGAAGGCCCATTATTTCCTCTTCGAACTTTTGCTTTTCTTGGCCTATTTGAATCCATTCTTGTTTGACTCTCTCAAAGACTTCTTTAAAGACCTCACACGTAGGAGTTTTGATTTTGTTGTAAATTTGATCAAGGTTTAATTCAGTCTTCAGTGGATTATCAATAAGAAGGTCCATTATTTTGAATTTAAACTCTTGTTTGCCATATTCTAGCTCGGCTTTAGCTTCATCAATATCTCCTAGAATGTTTGCGTCTGTGTATTTCTGGGACTCTTCAAGTCTTCTGAGCAATGTTGTAGACTTTTGGTCTCTACTTATGATATCTTGAATTCCCTCAATTCTTTCATACTTCTCATCGTCTTCACTGAACTTAACAAACTCAACATGCACATTGAAATCGTCTTGTAGACTCCGGCGAGTCCAGTTCTGAAACACTTGATTTAGCTTTTCAATAGCCATCTCCCATTCACTTTCCAGTCTGTGTTCGGCATTTTTTCTTATCTTTTCTAGCTGATCTTCGTTATTAAGTGCTTTCTTTGGAAGGTCTTTGACTGCAACTACAATGTTGTTTTTCTGAGTTGTTACTCTAAGTAACTTGTTGAAGAAAAGAGGCATTAGGAACTTGTCAAAAACAGAATCATTTGAGTGGCACTCTTCTTTTCTCACAAGAATCAAAATAGTGTCAGAAAAACAAGACACAAAAGCTGCCATTTGGATGATTTTATCTCCGTCTCCTTCTTGGTTGAAAGCTCCTTCGCAGTCTAAGTATATTTGACCGCTTGACTCATAGATGTCTATTCCTTCAGTGGTGTTTTTGGATGCATTGGCCACATCGTCTTCTACGTGGAAAACTTTGTGCCGTACAAGGCTGTTCATCAAAGTTGACTTGCCAGATGACATGGCCCCGATCACAGAAACGACTGATGCTGGCGAGTCTTGGGGAATTAAAGCCTTGCCTTCACTTAATACCTGGAAACTGGGCTCTAGTTCGAGTAGTTTCTTCGTTCTATTTGATTCAACCATTTTCAGATTATAATCACTAGCCTATCTATGAAATAAGAGTTCAAAAAATGGTGCCTCATAAGCTTATCTGTGCCCTAGCTAACCTTCTGTAGGTCTGTAGTGCTTTATAAACTTGGGACAGCGTGTCCATAGGTACTGGTAAGCTATGTCGAGAAGTTTGTGAAGCTTAGATGACACCAGCCAACTTTTGTAGTCTATAGCTTTTCTAGCCAACTCAGTGCTACACCGATGCTTATTATTCCACTTACTTAGTTAAACTTGGTCTATGACAGCGTCAAGTTGGGTTATAAAAGGTTTTAACTCAGGAATAGGAAACTGTTTTCTGAGTGTTTGTATGTAAGACTGTTTAAGGAACTCTTTGAGCTTGCCAAACTGACTAGGGTAAGCTTCACGCATTCCAGAGGCTGCAGTTTTAAGGAACCCTTGCAAAGTCTGTATGTAGTACCTGTCAATGAGCGAAGGGTCTAAGTTGAGCAAGTACGCAAGCCACCTCCAGCAGTCTGCATAGCTATAAGGCGAGTCCTTTCTAGTGAACAAGCACCCTAAAAAGAACCCCAAAGCCCGGGCACTAAGCATATCCTTGTTGAGTGTGTTCTTTTGAGTCTCTGAAAGTTTGCCTGAAGGTTCCAAGTCGTGCAGGGTTTTTCTTTTGTCCAGGACTTCTTTGTTGCTGATCTCTGAAGGAATGTGAATGAGTCTTTTGGAAGAAAGGCCTACAAAAACTATTTCGTACAGAGCAGGGTAAGTTTGGGCAACACTCAGTATGTAGCCTGAGTAGTTGTATGAAAAGTTAGGACCTGTGTCTAGCTCATCGGCGTTTTGGACCTTGTTAAGAGTTCTTTCTGTTAAAAGGTGAAGTCCTAGGTTGATTAGGTCTTGGGGCAGTTGGTTTAGGATGTTTATGGACTTTTGAACTTTCTCGTTAAGGAACTCTAAGTCACTGGTGTCGCTGTTGATTTGGTTGATGATTTCGTTTAAGTCGTCTCTTACTTTGGAAGGGACTTTTTCTCTGATTTGGTCTAAGTTGTTTTTGTAGGCTTGTATTTTTTCTTTGATGGATTTAGTGTGTTCTTGGTTTCCAGGTTTAATTTGTACTTTGGGTGTTAGGGTTTCTTGGGGTTCTGCTTTAGGGGGTTCTTGTTTAGGGGGTTCTTGTTTAGGGGGTTCTGCTTTAGGGGGTTCTTGTTTAGGGGGTTCTGCTTTAGGGGGTTCTGGTTGTTTGGGTGGTTGTTTTTTAGCTTCTTCTTCTTCAAGCTCATCCAGTACCTTTCCCACACCTAGAATCAAGTTATTGTACTTTTCAATAACCTGGTCAATCTTTTCTTTTGAAGGTTTAACTTGCACTACTTCAACTTTGTCTAAGTTGCTTTTTAAGTTCTCTTGCACAAACCTTCTATTAGCTTTTAAACTATTGTGTTCTAGACAAGGGTAGATAAGCATTTCACTAGTTAGCTGTTGGTCCTTTGTTTTTTGAGAAGTCTGAATGACTTCACTGAACTTAATAAAACTAGAAACACTTGGCTTAGGATGCTTCCTTTTCACAGGAAACTCAACCTCTAACTCATCCTCAAAACTCAATTCTTGCTGAGGTTCTTCTCGAAGGAGCAAAGGCTTAGGTTCTTTTGAACAAGACGGAAAGTACTTTTCAGTAATACTAGTTTTCCTTAACAAAAGCACACAACTAAGCACCAGTATAGTTGTTGAGTTCAGCACTATCTTTTTTGTGTCAGGGTAAAGCAAAGCGTTTAACAAGCTCAAAGCCACTATGAGCAAAAACACTTGGAGTCTCTCCATTGTAGTTGAATAAATGGAACTAGACGTGGACAGCTTGTTAATAATCAGCTTGAAGCAAGTGCAACTAGAAGCTTGCCAGAACTTAGAGTCAGTGCAGGACTTACTCAACCCAGATACACTGATCAGTGTAGCTGCAGGTCTTTTGAACCGCATCACTAATAATGACTTCCCAGTTGAGCCTCCTTCTTCAATATCTGCACGCTACAAGCTCTGCAATTCTTTAAGTACTGAGTTTAAAAAACTAGGCTACAACAAAGACATTGGCTTCAACGTGTTCCTTTACCCTAACTTAAAAGACTCCAAACAGCTAATGTCCTTTGCCATAGAAAAACTACCTAAAGAAGAGGTTGAAGAAGTAGTTGAAAAAGAAACTCCCCAACAAGCCTTTTTCTCACAGATCAAAAAAGCCATAAAGACCTGGACTAGTCATTCCTGGACTCCTCCTTTCAAGCCAGTCCCAAAAGTCCAGTTCAAGAAAGTAGTTCCTCTAGAAGACAAAGAAGCCTTTTATAGCAAACTCAGCAAAGGAGGTGCTGTTTACTTACTCAGCAGCTATGTTACTGTCGCTCAAGATGACCGAAAAGAAACCCAACTAATCAAAACTTCTTCAGAAAAACCCCAAATTAAACTAGAAACACCTTTTCAAAGTTTGCCTTCTTTAGAAGAACTGCTTCAAAGAGACTTTGGAAGCAAGTTCACCGAAGACATTGGAGGAGCGTTTGCTTTAGAAGCCCAGTTCACCCAAGAAGACACCTTTGAAAAAGCTCCAGACACCTTTGAAGACAAGCAAAAAGAAATCGAAGAACTCGAAACCACTCTGCAAAAAGCCAACGAAGAAACCCAAGTCTTGGAGTCAGAGTACTCCGCCTTAAAAGAAAAACTCTTTAAAGTCTCCCAAGAACTCAACGACTTAACTCAACAGAACTCAGAACTAAAACTAACTCTAGAACAAAAACATAACCTTTCAAAAGCCTTAGAAGAAAACAACCCCGAAACACTTAACTCCCAAATCAAAGAACTCCAAGAAAAACTTGAAAGCCTAGAAAAAGAATGGGAAGAGTACAAAAACCCCATTTTACAAGACCTCAAAAAGAAAGAACTCAGAGAAGAAAAAACCAAGGAAAAGTTCAGCGACAAAATCGAAGAAATCAAACTCATGAAAGAAGAAATGAAAGACATGATTGAAGAAGTAGACTACAAAGATAGCTTGATTGAACTCTACAAGCAAGAAGAAACCAAAGTAACCACTTCTACCAACAGAAACTTGTTCATCAAAACCACCACTGATATTGTTTCTAAGCTCAAAACCCAAACTTCTGACATCGCTAAAGTCAACAAAGATCTCAGCAACATGCAGAGAAGCGTAGAAATGGTCCGAGAAGCCCTGAAAAGAAGCGATGCTGCCACTGACGACTTGGTATTCCAAGAAACCAAAAAAAACAGCAAAGCCAAAAACATCTACCAGCTTCTAGTGGAGTTCAGGAAGAAGTACGAAAGCTTAATAGGGTTTGTTGAGGAGCAGTTCAAACTCCAAAGTTCTTTGAGGGACTTAGAGATCAGGATCGACTCTACTTACTCACGGACTGCCAACCAAGACATCAACAAACTCAAGCAGGACCTTCAAAACATAAAAGCTGAACAGGGTTCTAGTTAACTTTTAACTCTTTAGAATAATGTTTTATTGTCCAGAATTTCCTTGGCAGCTTTATGTAGGCAAGCACTTAAAGAACTCCCAAAACGTAAAAAGCGACCTAGACTTAGCAAGGTCCCAGAACTTCGACTACATTTCAGTTCCTATACTCGGCCAAGAAGGTTCTTTCATTAGTTCCGACTATGCTTTGAACCCTAGTGAGTGGAACTCTTGTGTAGTTGGAGTAGCTACTTGTGAGCAACCAGTGCTGACTCAAATCAACTGGGGAATTTACGTTGGAATGCACAGCATCATAGTGCCTCTCACCAAAAGAAAAAACTCTGACTTAGCACGAGTGATCAACCAAGTCCTTGAGAAAGGTCTGAGTTTTTCCAAAATAGTAGTTGAAGTGGACGTTAGTGACTGGCAAACTTGGAACGAGTTCAGACTCTTATTGAAGCCTTCACCCTTTTTAGGAGTGTGTTTGGTTCTCAAAGACCAGGAACTCACAAACGCTGAAATATGGGAAGGAGAACCTGTTATGCACCTCAGGTTGCTTAAAAGTGCTTTTGTCTCTAACTCAGGTAGTTTTGTTTTATCTAAGTCAGTGCAAAGCTTAGTCAGAAAGCTTTTTAAACTACTAGTTACTGTGACCCTGCCTGAGTCACTTGAGTCACAAGCATTAAGGGGTTATATTTGTTACTTGTTCCAAAACCAACCTAAGCTCAGTTTGATTGAGTCAAGCACTTTTAACTTCTGGGACTGCCTCCAAGCTCCTTTGCAGCCACTGATGAACAACTTAGAGTCAGTGACTTACAACCAGTTCGAACAAGACTCTCCAAAATACAAACTTTATCAAGAAGCCATTGGAAAAGCATTGGAGGATAACCCTGAGTTCACTGTGGTTATGGTGGTAGGGGCAGGCAGAGGCCCCATTGTAAGGGCTGCTCTGTGTGCTGCTGCTAAACTCAACAGAAAACTAAAGGTGTTTGCTCTTGACAAAAACAAAAATGCGATTGCAACACTGATGAACCTTAAACAAACAGAGTGGAGTCAACTAGACGTCTCAGTGGTCGAAAAAGACATGAGGGAATGGGAACCCCCTGTTAAAGCCCACTTAGTGGTAAGTGAACTTTTGGGAGGTTTTGGAGATAACGAACTCGAACCTGAGTGCCTAGCCCATATAAACAGGTTGCTAACTGAAGGCGGACTGAGTATTCCTTGCAAGTCTACTTCTTACCTATCACCTGTAGCTTCCCAAAGGAACTGGGTCAACGCTGTTAAGCTCCAAAACAAGTTAGAGCAGCCGTACGTCTGCAAACTCCACAATGCTTATATGCCTCACTCGCCTTCTCCTGTGTTTTCGTTTGAGTACCCTTCTGAGAACAGCTTTAGTAAGTTTTGCTCGCTAAGGTTTCCTTTGTCTGGGCCTTTGACTCTGCACGGCTTTGGCGGGTACTTTGAGTCTCAGCTTTACAAAGACGTGAAGCTAAGCACAGTTCCAAGCACCCACTCTACAGACATGTGCTCTTGGTTCCCTATGTACTTCCCAATCAAAGAGCCTTTATTCGGAACACAAGGTGAAGTTGAAGTAAATGTTTGGCGGTGCAACCAACAAGGAAAAGTATGGTACGAGTGGGAAATGAGCATAGTAGAAGAGGAACTCAAAGTAGCCACCAGTGGAGTACACAACATAAACGGGCTGCAACACTGGATAGGACTTTATACCTAATTACATTAACTAAGCTCTCCGTCTTCGTCTTCTTCGTGGCATTCAATTACACTTCCTATTACACCGGACTTTGTGCTGACTTGGGAATCATACTCTTCTTTATCGTGCAAGTACTTGTTTTGTTTGTCAGTGAAGTGGTAAAGAAGGATTTCGTCGTAAATAAAGTCTTTGAGTTCTTTAACTGTGAACAGTTGTCTTTCGAACTCGAAATCAAACGAAGACACTGGCTCAGCAGTAGGTTCGTCTTCTGGAAAATGCAAAGCGGATAAGTAAGGATGCTCCAAAGCCTCCTCTACCTTAATCCTTTTCTCAGGGTTAAATACAAGCATCCTCTTCAGAAGGTCCAGTCCCTGGGGGTTGGCTTCTGTGAAGATGTGAGAAAAGTTTTTGGGAGCGCGGTGTTTGTAAGTCCTTAGTTTGTCGCGTGCCCTGGGGTTGGGAATAGCTTCTATGTCCTCATCTGAGGGAGTGCCTAGTAGAGTCAGGATCAGCTCAAGCTGATGTTTTGCGTCGTTCCCGGGAAGTAGTGGTTTCCTCAGCAGTAGTTCAGCAAAAATGCATCCTACTGACCACATGTCCATTGCTGAGGTGTACCGTTTGTAAGACAGTAACACTTCTGGCGCCCTGTACCAGCGAGTTGCTACGTAGTCAGTCATTTGTGGAGCTGTGACCTTCATTTCGTTTATACAGGCCCGAGCCAACCCGAAGTCGCAAATTTTAAGGTCACAGTTGGAGTTGACTAGTAGGTTCCTAGGTTTCAAGTCACGGTGAAGAATTTGAGCACTGTGCATGTACTTCAGTCCCCTTAAAAGCTGGTAGATAAAGAACTGGCAGTGCTCGTCCGACAAAATTTGAGGTGACTTGATGATGGAACTAAGGTCCGTTTCAAGCAACTCGCTTACTACGTAAATTTCGTCGAAGTCATCCCTTGATTTGGGAAGCTGGATGTTTTTGACCCTTATTACGTTTTCGTGTCGAAGCAGCCTAAGGATCTTGAGTTCCCTTAAGGTGCGTTTGGTGAAGGTAGAGTGTTCAAAAGCTTTTTCGATTTTTTTGATTGCAACGAGTTGGCCAGTATGTGAATCTCTAGCTGACACAACGACTCCGTAAGCTCCGCTTCCTACAGTGTCTAGGATCTCATACCTCTGGTCTAGCCTAAACACTGAGCCCATTACTTTGGTGTCCCGGCTGTTAGCTGCACTCGGCCCTCCTAATTGGGATGTGGAGTAGTTTTGAGTTTCTGTTTTGTTAGTACTTTCCATTTATAATTGATCAACAATTTAAATTTCATTTGAACTATTTACTTAAAGAGCTTTCTAAAGTTTTTTGGTTGAGAACTTTGAAGAACTCTTTGTTCATGTCTTCTACAGAGCCAGAAACGTCGATGGTGCTGAGAATTCCTTGAGACCTGAACCTTTGAATTACAGGAATGGTGTCTATTTTGAAGCTTTGCATTCTTTTGCCAATCGTTGTTTCGTTGTCGTCGGAGCGTTTGCCTTGTCTCTTTTTGAGTCTTTCCAAAAAAAGGTGCTCAGGACACCAGAAGTACACTGCCTTTTCTACAGAAGCCAAAGGCATCTGACTGAACCATGTGTTGTAGTTCAGCATGTTCCTCGGAAACCCGTCTATGAGAAAAGGTTTGGAGCTCCAGCCTAGTTTCTTCATTCTTTGGTGGAGCAAGTCTACAGTAATGTGTGCAGGGACTATTTTTCCTTCAGTGAAGCACTTCTCAACTAAGTCTTTGTGTTCTGATGGCACATTCTGTCTGAGCAGTTCTCCGGCAGAAATGTGCCAGAAGTTGCCTGTGAGTTCTGCTGCTTGGCAGGCTGTTCCTTTGCCGCAGGCAGGTCCTCCTAGGACAAACATGACCCTTGCCATTCCCGACATTCTTTATTAAAGCATTTAAAAGTTACATTAGTCTACATGAAGTCTTTCTTCGTTCCTAGCGTCCATGCTTTTGTTTTTTTTCCTTCTGGCTTTTGAGTTGATTTTCTTAGGAGAAATGTGGCTCATTGAAGAGTTAGGTCTTGACTGGGGTTCTTTCAAAGAACTCCTTCGCACCAAAAAGGACCTGTTTGGCTTAATTGTTTTTTTAGGCTTCCTTTTGGGTTTCTGCAGTTTGGAAGCTCTGGTGATTTCTTCTTCTGAGCTTTCGTGTTTAATGGACTCTTTGATTTGGTTTAAAATTGGACAGTTGCTTGGAAAAAAGGCTTTGATTATCCTGATTGAGGAGTGGATTAACTCTTCTCCTTTTCTGAGTTCTTTTAAAAGCTTCAGTTCGGTCCCCATGCAGTAGTAAGACAGACCTAGAATAAGGGTTTTGTAAAGCAAGTAGTCTTTAGTGAACTCTGCTTGGAGTCCCATTTCGCTTTTGTAGTCGTCAGGAGTGGAAGGACTCACCAGCATTACTTCAGACATTTCTAAGGAATAAGTCCACTCAGGGTAGCCTTTGACTCCTAAAGTAGACCTCATCTCAACGTTAGTTGAAATCTTGTTTTGTTTGAAGAAGTTCCCAATAGCTTTCATAATAGGTGCGGCTTTCTGTAAAATTGAAATTTTTTGACTTTGCTTGCTTGAAGGTTTCATAGAGGCTTTTAAAGACAGCCTTGACTGGGACTTACCTAAAAGGTGGTTAGTGACTTCGAAGGCTTCAGAAATGTGTTTGTAAGCTATGCGGGCTCGCTTGTAAGCTTGTTTGTGCTTTTTGAGTTTACTCAGCATAGCGCAGTACTGGAGGTTGAGCTTGCTTAAGCTCTTAAGTCTGTTTAAGTTCTCCTCTTGAATGTTAGCTTTTTTCTTAGCTACTTTTAAAGACTTCACGTTGTACAAGCAAGCGTCTAAGTAGTCCAAAGTCCTTTCTGGGTTATCTGTCCTATTTAAACTTTACTGTTGGTAGCAGTAAGCTAAGTTGTTTAGAGTCGACAGCAACAAACAAGAGTCTACTTTACCGCCCTGAGTGAAAACAGCTTCCATGATTTCTTCACACCTTTTTAAACACCTCAAGGCGGTGCTTGGGTTATTTTGCTTAATGAGTTCTAAGGCTTTAGAATGCTGTGCAAGTAACAAAGAAGGAAGTTCTGTTTCACTGACGAATTCTTCTTTCGAGTTGGAAGTTGGAACCTTTTCTTCCATATATAAAATGGGATGCGGAAGTTCTTCAAGCAAGGTTGTGCAGCCTGAAATGCCTGCTGACCAGAAACAAGACCACGTGAGTCCTTTTTCGAAGAACAACGACCCTAGCGGGAAGTGGGGGTTCCCTTCGACTTCTTTACAGTTATCAGATAGAAAGGGTAACCCCGATGCCAACCCCAATGCTCTGATAGAAGACAACTTTGAAAACTTAGAAAACGGAGACATAGTCCTTAGTTAGCAGTGTAAATGAGTATTCTAAATGAGTTAACTCTAAATTAAAACGTTCCTGCGCCTTCTGGCGTAAATTTCTTGTAAAAAAGAAGATATGTCGTTTCCTCCAAGCATCTTAGCTAAGGACTTTTGGTTAGTTACTTGTTGTTCTAGCTTAGGCTTGCCAAAGTCTAAGTTAGGAATTCTGGGAAGTTCTTGGAAGTTCTGCAAGTTAAACTCAAACTCACCTCCTGCCCTTGAGTAAGTCCTTAAAGCCTGCACTGAACTAACTGCTCTAAGCTGTCCTTTGGAGGGTTTTCTTAAGGTAGAACTAGTGGATTCTCTGCGGTGCTGGGTCTTGTAAGGGTCCAAAGGTTGGGTTCCCCACAAAGGTCCTATTTCAGGCTGGGGCACTGCACCAGAGTTCCCACTTAATTTAGTGTAAAGTAAAAAGCACTTGTCGCACACTAAGGTTTGTTTGTTTAGAAAAATAGGGTTATACTTGAACAGCTTAAAGTCTTCGTAGGTGAAATTAGGGTGGATTTTGGAAATGAGAGGAGGGGTTTCTTTGTCTCTTTGGGAGTTGATGATCATTTTGTAAGAAATCTCAAACATGCGTCCTGACTCCATAGCTTCTTCACAACTCCGACACAACACAGTCTTTTTGAGCTCCATAGCAGTTTGTGCGTTTACTGAGAACTTTTTGCTGTTAATAGTTTCAGGCAGCCTAGTAAATGAGTTCAGGTCTAAAGGGGCGTTGGCTGCTTCGTTTGCGCACCTGATAGAAGTAGCTCTTAGGAGCCAAAGGTTTTCGTTTATGTCCAGTTTGAAGTGCAGCACCATGCGGTTAATTTTAATCTTATTCTTGGAAACAACAGCTATGTGTTCAACTAAGTCAGTTATGAGTTCTTGCAGGTACTTTTTCATTTCTTTGCCTCTTATAGGAAGGCTTCGGCTGTGAAACTCCTCGCCTTCAAAGGTCACAGCCCTTTCGTACATATCGTACCTTAAGTCGTACAGGTCTTTTAAGTTCTCTCGGTACTCAAACATACAGATCTTAGGACTCCACACCATTTGTATCAAGGTGTTTTTATCGTCTTTGGGGTCTACAAACTTCTGGAGTATTCCTTCTTGGGCCTTTTTTCCGTAGCTCAAAAACTGTTTTAGTTCTTCAACTCCAAAGAACTCAACTGTCCTTGTGTTGTTTGAGATATAAATGAAACTAGCAACTATTCCGCTGTCTGACACTTTTCTGAGAAAAGCTTGTTTGATGTGCTGTGCTGTTAGTTTGTCCTTACACTTCTTCTTAATTGTGCCGTCAATTGAAGTGAAGTACCAACTCCTCGGCTGTTGGTACTTGTAAACTACTGTGTCTGGAATAAAAAACCCCCGGAACCCGTTGTCTTTAACTTCTTTCAGCCAGATATAGTGGTAGAAAGCATCTAGCAGACCGTCTCCTTCAAGCAAGTACGCCATTTATATAATGGAACAGAAAGAAGAAAGCGTCGGAATTGTAAAGGATAATGAACCTAGAGTAGTAACGGTGCCTGAGTCACGCCCTAAAAGCGGCTACGAGTCAGACAGCGAAGGTGAAGAACCCTCCAAGCCTGTTTGTGTAGACCCTCAGTACCAACCCAAACCTTTGCAGGACAGAAATAAAAAAACCAGACTTAAAAAGAAGCAAAAACTAGTTGAGTACAAACACGGCCCAGTTACTTGTATATACTACCAACACAAAGAAAACCCATAATAATCTAACATATATGGAAAACCCAGAGGAAACTATAGAAGAACCCCAAGAACCCCAAGAAGACCAAGAAGAACTTGCCAGAATCTACTTTGAAGAGTCCACTCAACACCAAAAACGCATTAAATCCGAAGTCGACAGTATCCAAAGCATTGTAGCCAAGATGCAAGAAAAAAGAAACCAACTCCAAGCAATCAAACAGAAAGCCCAGCAAAAACGCACAAAACAACTCAGAAACCAAAAACTCTTCTCAGGAAAGATCACTGGCCTCACCAAGAAAAAAGACTTCCACACCCAAGTAGCAACTAAGCCTTTCTTTTCAAAGTCTGGGTTCTTAGAGCACGGACCTTACAAAAAACCCCTTGAAAAAGAAGCCACCTTCACTCCTAACAGAGTTTTCGACCACTCTAAGTGGGCCCCTTCTGACAGTGTAAGTGCTAAGTAGCGCCTTGAAGTTTTTAACTCTTCCAAAGAACAGTACTTAGAACATGGACCTTTACTAGACAAAAGAGACAAGGACGCCCTTATAACCCCTTCAAGAATATTTGAAAAATCCTTAAAGTGGACTCCTAACGACCCTGTAAGTTTTACTTAGCGCCACGAAACCTTTGAACAATACACTAAAATTAAATAAATGGAAACTCTTCCTGAAGACTCTGTTGAGCACCAAGTCAACTTTATGATTGAAAAGATTTCAAAGCTGATTCCTGAGTGTAAAGTTGATTTAAATTCTTCACTGATTGAAAGAGTTTCAGGCTTAAGAAAGTCAGTTCAAAAGTTGTGTGACCGATTCCAAGAAAAGTACTCTTTTTTAGAAACTAAAGACTTCTCAGACTGTACTAAGTCTACTTTTTCTTCTCAAACTAGTTCATACTTAACTTGGGCTTTAGATAACTGGCTAGAAGCCTCACAAAAGGCTTTTGGACTAGGTTACTTTTACAGGTGGAGCATCAGATCTAAGACCCAAGAAAAACCTTATGAGTGCTTGCTGGATATTTTGTGGCTCAAAAGAAGAAAGTTACTTAAAGCCCAAGGAATGCTGGGTGCAACTAAGAGTTCCAGACTCAAGTTGTTTGAAAAAGAAACCCTTGCTAAAAAACAAGAGGCCCTTCACAAAAAGCACGCCTTAAGAGTGCTTAAAGCTTGCACTAGACACTGGAACTACAGAGTTCTAGTCCACATCAAGAAGTACCTGTACTCTTGGTTCCTGAACTCAGTTAAAATGTCTGGAGCTTTAAGAACTAAGTCCTCCGAGTTAACTACTTCGCTCAAAGTCACTAAAACTCTACTCAACCCTTCAAAGAAACTAGCAAGTGCTTTTAGCAGGTGGAAGTTATTCAACTTAACTTCAGAAATAAACTACTACAAAGAAGTACTTAAAACAGTAGAAAGCAACGTTAGGAACTTAAAACTGAAAGACCAAGCTTTCAGAGTGAAACTAGCCCTTCAAGAGTCCAAGGTGAAGTCCTTAGTTCTAGAAATACACACAATCCTGCAAAGAATCTAATTATTTGGAAAATTACATAAATTAGTTTTTCAAAAATTCCTTAAGAACGTATCTGCTACCCTTTTTCAGTAGAGAAGATATCCTACCGTGCGCCCAAGCAAAAACTTGGAGTACTTCCGTAATGTTGTAAGAAGACCTTGTAGTGTTGTTGGCCGAATTTACAGGGTCCAGTGTCACGACTTGTCCGTAGTAAGTGCCCAGCTTGAAAAAAGACCTAAATAAACCCTACCCTTTGTTTGCCACTGAAACTCCTGTGCAAGTTGGGTCGAACCTCTTGCCAAACAGGTCTAGAAACTCCAAAAGCAACTCACCCAGGTTCTCTGTAGGGGTTTCCATTTGGTTCAAGCAGGCAACTATCCACAGGGTCAGGCTGTAGGAACTCAGTCCTCCTTTGTAAGCAGAGTTGAGTTGATTCGCGTAGAGGAACTTTTTAAGAACCAAAGCAAGGTACTGGACTTGAGGTCTTTCGTTGATTAGCTCACAAGTTTTCATGAGCGAGGGTATGCCTAGGTGAGTTCCTGTCTGGAACTCGTTTGAGTCGTCAAAGGTAACGTCTGCCATGATGATTTCGTTTCCTAAACCTGAGCAGTAAAAACTGTGGAACTGCAACTTGATCACGGGCACTGCTGCTGTAGCAATACAGCTCACGTTTAGCACCCAGCCGCAGTTTTCAAGAATAGTAGCTAGCTGCAAGCAGGCCATTTGGATTAAGTCCCTAGAAAACAAGTTGGTGTTTGTAATGGCTACGTCAATGTCGCTGAACTCTAAGGCCAGTCCTGAGCCGTAGGACCCGTAAACTTCTAAGTCGCTTTCTGGAAACAAAGACCAGACGACTTCCCTGAGTCTGGACTTGAAGGCTTCGATGATGGGCTTTTTAGCAGACATAGAAGAAAGGACTTGGTTGCCAAACTGAATGATCTCTTGGTGGAGGGTGTCAGTTCTGTCAAAAGAGTTGCTGGAAGCTAGTAGAGGAGGGAACTCTACTTGGTTTGTAGAAGTTTTGGAAACTCCAGGGTTGGTTTCCCAGTGAATCTCAAGCTGGGTAGGTTGTTCTTTTTTGGGAGGAGCTTTGGTTTGTTTTTTGTTGTTTTTTCTTTGGCGTTTGTTTTTGTTTCTGTTTTGGGGTCTTTTGTTGTTTTGGGGGGGTTTTTTGAACTTCTTTTTGTTGACTGTTTGGAACTCAGCCTCGTTGATGGTTTCTAAGTCAGTGACTTTTAAGTCACAAACCTTGTAAGGTTTAGGTTTGGCAGTCTCTATGACTTTGGATATGATGTCTTTGACTATTTCAGAAACGACTTTTTTCTCAGCTAGGACCAACTGGTCTTCTTCGTCCTGAGAAGCTTTTGTGGAAGAGTTGGTGCTTTCGGACCTGACTGACTCTGGACTGGAGTTTCTGTCCTTTCTTTTCTTTTTTGGCTTTTTGGAAGATTTAGGTTTGTTTTCGGCTTCGCAAATCTGGAGAAGGTCTTGGGCGTTTTTTTCAGTGTAAGCTGACTTGATTTTTTGGAGCACTTTGCGGGCCAAGATGTCGAAGATGGTCACTGACCTTTCAAGCGAAGAGCAAGCTAGAAACTCTATGAAGTTTTCGGGGCTTTCGTTTTTAAGCTTGTCTAAGATTGACTGGACGCTTTTGGTGCTTTGGAAGTGTTGGATGTTTCTGGTTGAGTTTGAAGAGTACAAACTTGCAATTTGTGCACCATAGCACATGAGCACACTACTTTCTAGGGTGTTGAGCATGGGGAACCTGAAGTAGGGGTAAAACCAAGTGCTTATTTGGGTCTGACTTAACTTGGACAGGTCTTGCTTTATGGACTGGAAAGTCCTTCCTAGGTCATCAACGTTCCCTACGATTTCTTTTTGCTTGTTTTGGGAAATTTTGCTCAGGAACTCGCCTAGTTGCTTTTTCTGGTTCAGGTAAAAAGGAACCTCGGGTTCTTCAGGCAAGGACCCCTCAGTGAGTTTGTGGGGTTCCTTCATCTGCCAGTACTTGGTCCAAAAAGCCCTTTCAATTGAAGCACATGCCCAAGCTGCCAGAGTGTTGAACTTGCTAGGGTTCATCCAAGGAGGGTACTCCCAAAGCCACTTCTTCAGGTAGCTGTCCCAAAAAGCCCTGCAGGGTACTTGGAAAGCTTTGTTGCTTGAAACTTGATTCATCAGATCCAAAAGCTGGTCGAAGTCTTTGGTGAGTTCTTTGTCAAAGTTTAGAGTGTCTAGGTACTCCTCGGTGTCAGTTAGTTTCAAGAGCTGCTCCACTCTTTTTTCAGCTGAAAACTTCGAATTAGTAGGGGAAATGGAGTCGAGATTTTTCCTCCGGAAATAAAATATTTCGTCTAATCTCCCTTCTTCTAGAATTTTGGGGTCATCTATGAGTGCGAAGTCGAACTCGCCTTCTACAAGCTTTTTGGTGTACATCTGCTTGACGAAGGAAGCCACAAGGGGATTGTGGAGCGAAGAAAGAGCTTCCCTAGATTCAGGGGTTCGGGACCTCAGCCAAGAAATGATGTGGGCTGAGTGCTCTGAGTCGTCGCTTTTATGGGGGGCAACTCTGTAGAGCTCGATCAGGTAGCCTTTCTTGGCTCTTTTCTTCTTTGCCAACTCCGGAGGAGAAGACTTAGGTCCTTCCAGTGTGTCTGAAAGAACTTTGATGATGCTAGGAGTGTCATGGCCGTAGAGTGTTACCATTATTACTTACTTATTTCATAGGCGTTTAAGCTTTGGGTGTTTTTGTGGTGTTTTAGAGTGTAGTTGAATTTAATTTTGTACTGGGCAATTGACTTATTTTCATATTTTGAGGTAAATAGTTGATTGTTAGATTGCAGACAAAAAAGTTATTATACAGGGCTGAATTAAATACTTGGTGTCCAATAGAATTGAAGTGAACTAGCAAAATGGATGAAAAAATTTAAGAACCAAATTTAACAGTCGCACTGTAAGTTCAGTGCTTTAAACTCTTTAAGCTTTAATTATGTCTTTTAGCTTTTGCTTGATTGCACTTGAACTTATTCCAAACATACTCAGCAACTCTTGAGGTTTCCCACTTCTAGGAACACCTTCCACGCAGAGTCCATGGACTTTTGCTTTGCTTGGCGCCAAAGCTGAGCACACAGCTTCAAACATACCCCCTGCTAAGTAGTGATCCTCCACCACCAGTATACTTCCACACTCCTCAGAGCACTTACTCAGAGTTTTTAAGTCTACAGGTTTAACACTAAACATGTCTACAACCCTTACATTGACTCCTTCCTTTTGGAGTTCTTCGTAAGCTTTTAAAGCTTCGTGCAGAGTAACTCCTCCTGCAACCACACAGGCTCTGTCCTGAGAACTTTCTTTAACTACAATGCTTTGGCCAGAGACTACTTCTAAACTGTTGCTGTAGATAACTGGAGTGCTAGGACGCGAAGTCCGAATGTAAGCAACTCCTGGGTGGTTAGCTGCTAGCTCTACAGCCTTGTAAGTAGACACTGCGTCTGAAGGGTACAAAACAAGGGAGTTAGGAATTGAACGGAACATAGCTAAGTCTTCAAGTCCCATTTGGCTAGCTCCGTCTTCACCTATACTTACTCCGCAGTGACTCCCCACGAACTTAACGTTTCCCCAGCTGAGGCCGCACATTCTGACTTGGTCAAAAGCCCTTGTAAGAAAAGCTCCAAAAGTCGACACAAAAGGCACTTTGCCTCTTTTGGATACTCCTAAAGCTGCGCCCACCATGTTTTGCTCAGCAATGTAGCACTCAATGAACCTTTTTGGGTGCTTTTCTTTGAACAAGTAAGCCATTGTTGAGTTTTTGGTGTCTGCGTCCAAGCTTACTATTCTTGAGTCGCTTCCTAAAGCACTAAGGGCTTCTCCGTAGGCAGTGCGTGTAGCAACTAGGTCTTGCAGAGTGTAGTGGGGTTGTTGGATCTTAAAAGGTTCCTTTCCAGGAAACTGACCTTTGGAAAGGGGCTTTTGGGGCAGAGACTTTTCCTCAGTTGGGTGCAGCTGGGACTTTAAGTAGCTGATAACGCTCTCAGTTTTGTCTCCTAAGGGTTTCCCGTGCCAGTTGAGTTCATTTTCTATTCCTAAGAAGTCTTTTCCTTTAATGGTTTTGGCAATGATGACGCTTGGCTTCCCTTTGGTGCTTTTAACTGTTTCAAGTGCAGAAATGACTTCTTGGATATTGTGTCCGTCTATGCAAATAGCTTCCCATCCAAAGGCTTCTGCTTTGGACTTGTAAAACTCTAGGTTGTGCCCGCACATAGTTTCTTCGCTTTGACCCAGTCTGTTAACGTCGATGACTGCGCACAAGTTGTCTAGCTTGTAGAACCCTGCGAAGTTAAAGGCTTCCCAGACTGATCCCTCTGCACACTCACCGTCACCTAGAATCGCAAAAACCCTTATCTGGGAGTCTTCAAAGTACTTACTGCAGTAGGCCATTCCTACCGCTGAAGAAATTCCTTGTCCAAGGGACCCACTTGCCACGTCCACAAAGCTAAGTCGAGGAGTGGGGTGTCCTTCAAGGTCGCTGGTGACTTTTCGCATGGTTTTAAGGGACTCCAAAGGAATGAGTCCAGCTTCACAGGCACTTGCGTATAAAAGAGGAGCTGAGTGACCTTTGCTGAGTACAAGTCTATCGTTACAGAAGTTCCCAGGGTCTTCGGAAAAGTACCTGAGTCCTGCAGGATGGAAGTAAAGCACAGAAAATATTTCTGCCAAAGAAGAACACGAAGTAGGGTGTCCGGAACCTGCCTGTGTAGTAGCTTCTACTGAATGGATTCTTAGCTTTGTTGCGTAGTTTTGCAGAGCTTTTGAAAACCTTCGGAACATAAATGTGGATTCCCAGAAACAAAGAATGGATGAAGTCTTGTCTGAAACAAGCTTTCGAAACCCAAGAAGTAGGTATCAAGGAAATAACTCTTGGGTCTAAGAAGTTAATCATGCACAGTGTGCCGTTTGGGGAAACTAAATTCCCAAGCCTCAACGAAGAACCCTTTTTTACTAGCAACAAAAAGTACAAAAACAGTGTGGTGTTTACCCAAGTAAACAGCATGCACTACCTAAATAGAGTCAGATACCTAGGAGAGAGCATAGCTGAATCTGGTTACGAAGGCGTGAAAAGCATTTACAAGCACGAACTTGAAAGTCCATTGCCTAAAAACCTTGAAGAGATCACTGCTAATATTACAGTGGTTGAAATGGCCAATGCTACCAAAACAAACGATAAGTCCTTAGTAGACCGCTTAGTCAAAAACCCTAGCACTCCGGCTGAAGTAGTAGAGAACTTTGAGAACCTAGTAAAGTCAGTTTACAAACACATACTTGCAAAAGAATCAATGCGCTACTTCTACAACGGAAAAGTTGTTTTAGATGCTTTGTTCAAGCGCTCTTGTTTGGTTTTGGGGGACATTCCTGAGTCCCTTTTAAGAGTAGTTGTTGCAAACACCCAGTCTTTAGAAGCCCTAGAAAAAATAGCTTTTGAGTCAGTTAAAGCAGCTAAGGATATGACTCCAGAAGACTTTGCCTACTTAGAGTACCCAGAAGTGTTTGCATCCCCCAGAATAAGCTATATGGGAATGCTTCTGCACAAACTAGTAGAGGAGTCCGAAACAGTTCTGGCGTTTTTAGGAAAAGGAGAAGCACAGATCATTGAACAACTTTGGGAAGAACTGATTTTGCCCTGGCCTCACGGGTTCCAAGTTCCTGCTTCAAACGAAGACCCTGAAACTCTTATCAGGAAGCATGCTTTGCTAGAAGCTTTTATGGACACCAAAGTTTGGGGAGCTAAGTTCACTAGGAATCCCTTTGCTTACCTCAAGAAAAAAGAAGACTTTTCGGAAGAAGAGTTGACTGCTTGCAAAAAGACTTTCTACGAGTACTTTAGTCACTACAAAGGTTCTTTTACACAAACTAACTAATTATATGGAACACAAGTGCTTTTGACTGAATAACTTAGAAAAGAAGTAGACTTGCAGAAAACCCACTGCTAATAGCATAGAGATCTTACACAAGGCACCCCAAATAACAATATCAGAAGCGTTTTCAACTAAGTCTTTGTAAGCACTTTCTCTGGCTCGGTGGAACTCTAGGTTAGTATAAACACTGCCTAAGTTTTCAAGCAACTCACTTAGTTGGTTTTCTAAGTTTTCTGTGTAGTTGTCAACTACTTCGAAGTTGAACTTTACAGTTTGGGAGTCTTTTCCAAAGGCTTTGAAGCAAAGCTTGTGGACTCCAGGTTCAAAAGAAGTAAGTACAACAGTTCCTTTTGTAGACCTTCTTGGACTTGTATACTGGAGCAGCCCACTACCAGAGTACACTCTAACCATCACTCTGCTTTGGAAGCTGTAGTCTGCGTAGAACTTGCTTTCTTCTTCAAGACTTAACCCGAAGCACTTTTCAGTGTAGCCTTCTAAGGAAAAAAGAACTCCTTCGCATATTCTTAAAAGAACCAAAATAATCATTCCCATATTTAACTCTTAGAAATTCACGAAGCTTCTAAAATTTGCCTTCGTTCCTGCGGGAGCAATGTCTTCGCTCTGTTTTTCTCTCCAAGCAATGTAGGTCTTTTGGTAGCCACTGTACTCAATACATATGATCTCTCCTAGGTTAGCCAGCACCTTTCCAGTTGACCAACTCTGTCCAGTTGAGTCTGCAATGTCAACTGGTTTTCCTGGCTGTAACTCTTCAGAGGTAAGTTCTTGGTCTGAGTCTGGTTCTTCTTCGTTAGGAGGTTCTCCTTGAATAAGCTTTTCGCACTTTCCAAGCATAGCTTTGTAGGTAGGTCGCACAGACTCTTCTGTCATATAGGAACCAGGAGTTTTGTAGGTGACTTTCATGTTTTTAGAAATCCAGTCCCTTAGGGTTGTGAGACTTGACTCCTTTTTGTGGATCTCCTGTAGAACTACAGGAATTTTAGTGGAGATTTTAAAAAGGTAGTTAAGTGCTATTTCTACTTCGCTGGAGTACTTCGAATTGCCCATTATTTTCAAGAAGCTTTCCAAGAAAAAGTCAACTTTTTGGACTTGCAAAGAGTCTTTTTCAGCTAAGAAGTCAGTGAAGAGTTTGAGGTATTTGGGTTTGTTGTAGTACTCACAAGACTCGTAGTAATGAAGAGCTGTATTTAAGTACTCTTTAGTAACTTCAGTTTTATCTTTGCACACCTTTGCGTACAGCTTTCCTAAATGCTTGGCAGAAGACTTACTGTCTAAGTCGCTAACTAAGTACCTGATCAAGTTAGGATTTTCCATGAGCTCAGTGTTCTGTTTTTCAAACTCATCGTAAATCAAACTAAACAGTTCAAACAAATGACTAAGTGTAACTCCTTTAACGTCCATAAAGAAAGTTTCATCTTTGAAGTTTTCTTCTTTTGTGCTTTTAGACTTGTAGCCCAAGTAAATGTCTTCAAGACTGTGAGGCTTAGTTTCTGGCAAGAATGCTTTGTATTCTTGGTTTATCATGTAGTTCTGCAGAATGTACACTAGTTTGTAGTCTTGAGTTAAACTTGGCTTTTTAAGTATCAGTTCTTTTACTACTTGCAAGTACTGCGCGTAGTTCTTAGTGAACCTTTTGGTAGCGTAAGGTAACAGCTGGATCCACCTTTTAAAGAAGTCTTCAGTTTGACTGGGAACAGCGTCAAGAGTTTTGCTTATAAGTCCTACAAGTAAACTCCTTATTTCGTGAACTGGACAGTAAAGCATTAACTCTTTTATAACCTCTTCAACACTGAAAAGTTCGCTAAGCCACAAGGCAAAGTCACTGTTTTCCAAGCCACTTACAACACTCTTGTAGATTTCTGCCAGTTCTAGTTTCTTCTCTTTGCTTCTAATCAAAATAGTCAACAAAAACTCAGCTAAAAACTTGAAAGGAGGCTTATTGAAGGTTGTAATTCCTGTAACGAACTTAGCGTACTCTTCACTGAAGATAAGTCTGCTCCTCCAGTACCTTTGGTTCTGTTCTTTTACGTAGCTTAGGTGTTCCACAGCTTCAGCTTCTTTCACTTTTAGGTCCCAGTTTTCTAGGTTTTCATCTTCTGGTTCCCTGCCTTTGTAAATGCCTTTCCTTTCATAAAGCAGTAAGTAAGCGTTTCCGAACTTCTCCCTGATTCCAGGCATGCCTCCTCCCCAGCTCCACTTTTCTTCGCCTCCAAAACACTCTTTAGGTATTTCTTCAGGGTCTAGTTCTCTGATCCAGGTGTCATTGAAGTCATACCACAACTCGGAAGAAGGGTCGTAAATGTAGGAGTAGTAGTGGCCACTTTCAGCTGTTCCAATGTGGATAACTATGCCTCTTAGTTTGTACTTGTAGTAGTCTTCAGGGTGGATGGAGGAACTCATTTCTTTTTCCCGGCGTTCAAGGCCTTCTTGGGTGTAGGGTTCCATGTCCAGTTCGTGTGGGAACTCGCAGTAGTCATTTAGTTTGTGGCGGTTCATAGTGTCGAAGTCAAACTCAAACCTCCGCAAAGCAACTATCAAGTAGTTAGGAAGGTGCTTCACGCAGACTCTGCGCAGAGCCCTTACTTTGGCGTCGCAGTGGTCGCACTGGTAAGCGTTTTCTCCTTCAAGTATTTCGCCTTCAACAAAGCTTTCTAAGCCTGCTATAATTGACTTTTTGTTTTTGACTTCCAGTGGAATAGTAATGAACGGCTCAAACCTTTCACTGCGGTGAGTGCAGTCTTTGCCTATCATTTCAGTAACCAACAAACCCCCGAAGTGGTTCTTAATCACTTTTTCGTGCTCTGAGCCTTTTAAGTGGTCTTCAATCCTGTCCATAAACGTGCTGAAAAACTCGTCAGCGTCCATTTGCTCCATCACGTTGATGGGGTTCCCTTCAAAGTCCTTAAAAGAACTAGTGAACGACTTAGGGTTGATGTACTGCTTAGCACTGTTCTTCAAAGCACTAAAAATAAACTGGAGTTGGTACAAAATGTTTTCTTCGTAAGGCTCTGAAACAGGCGACTGCAGAATCGCTTCTCTAAAACTATTAATCATAAACAGCTGCTGCAATACAGAATTCATGTAGCAAGTACACCCTAAGTTTTTAAGCCCTACAAACCCTGTTGAGGACTTTTCTTTCGAAGCCGGCGAAATGTGCCAGTCAGCTCTTTTAGAAGTGCGCCAGTAAGGCTCTTGGTGGAACTTTCTTAAGTACTCAGTTACTGTTTCAAGAGTGTTTGGATCGGCACTGCACATTACTCTGAGCAAGCAAAAGGCGTGTGTTCTGGTTTCAGAGTGTTTGCACTTGGGAGGAGTAACCAGGTTCTTTTCCATACTTTCAGGAATCTCGAACAGGCATGAATGCAGAATCAAGTTGACGAACTTAGAGTCAGTTTCTGACTGGACATTTTCAAAGCCGTTTGCAAGGCACATAAGCACTCCGTCGAGCACAACGTCTTTTTCGTTTGAGGCTTTTTCTCCAGGTCTTTCTTTGACTTGGTTCAAAAGGATGCTTGACAGTTGGGGCATGCTGGGATGGTTGTCTTGGCTTTTAAGGACGAAGCAAAGCAACTCCCAGTACTCTTCAGTAGGGTTCTTGATAGCTGTTTCTATCAAGCGAACCAAACAGCTCAGAAACTCAGGAAACATCTGAGTGAGACTTGCAAGTTCAGAAAGTACTTCTTTGGCCCTTTTAGAAAACTCTCTGTCAGGACAGTAAATCAAAATAGAACTGCACAAGTCTTCAAGGCACTCTGGAATCTGTTTAGTGAGTGTTTCTCGCAGCACACTTGAGTTTGACTTCTGGATGGTGTATAAAAGGTCATTTAAAGCGTCAAACAACTCGTTTTGGTTTTCTGTGTACTTTCCTTTAATGTTTTTGCAAACCAAAAGAAACCCCTTTAAAAGCGCTTTGGTGAATACAGAGTAGTCACATCCTAAAGAGCTGGAAACCTTTGTGAACTTACTCAGCAGTATTATCATCAAGGCTTCGTACTTAGCTTCTACTTTGGTTTCTTGGTCTTTTTCACCTATAAAGTTACCAGCTAAAAACTCCAGTCCTCCTGCCTCACAAAACTTTTCCACCCAGTCTGAGTTGACTGAGAGTCTGTCTAGAATAGTTAGAATGTAAAGTAGTTTGTGTTTGGAGTTTTGGTCAATTAGTTGTTCAAGTGGAGTTTCAAGTGACTGTAGTTCTTGTTCGAGTCTTTCGTTTATGGGCAAAGCCATAAGTAACTTCCAAGCCATGTCAGCATAAACTTTTTCACTGAAAGAAAGCAGTTTGAACAAGCACTCCATCAGTTCTTGGTCCTTAGACAAAGCTTGTTTAGGGTTGAATTCTTCAATGTCCTCGTCTTCAAAGTCTACTGTCAGCCAGTAAATCTTTATTTTGTTCAGAGGAATGTCGTCTTCAAAAGCCCCATAAGTTTTGTCATGGATGTTAAGTTTAGCTCTACTTAAGGGCTGTTTGAAAACTTTTGCTACTATTTTCCTTAGGTGCCGGATGTTTTTAGTCATGTCTACTTGGACTGACTTAAACTCCCTAGAGTGGACTTCTTTCACGTACACAGTAGTTAGTTTCCCATTAGCTTCTTCGCTGTCTTCTTGGAGAAGCGAATTCACCAAAAACAAAGCTTTGCTAACTACGGACTCGTCTTCAATGTTTTGGTCAATCTTCTTCACTAGAGCATTGGTGAACTCCATAAGGATGTTTTCAGCTTCTTGAAGAGTTTCAGAGTCGAACCGCGTTAACAGCCCTACAATTATTTTGGAGGCCTCTTTTATAACACTTTCTTCTTTCGACAACAACTCAAAATCCACCAGTCGTTCAAACCCTATAATTTCTTTTTGAGTTCTGCACTTGAACCTTTTTTCTCCAAAGACTCTACTTTGTTCTGAGTTAATCAACAAAAACAACCACCTAAAAGTGTTAAAAGCAGTTTCGCGAATGTTTTCTGCAGGGAAGTTTTCTGGATCTAAAAAGAAGCTTTCAAATACGTCCTCGTGCTGCTCAGTCATCAAAGGCGAATTAGACTTGATCCCTTCTAAAAGCCACTCAAAAAACAAGTCTGTGTCCTTTTCAAAAGAAGCTTCTTTCACAAACCTTTGCCAAAGCTGTTTGTACTCTTCAAGCGTAACTTGAATTTCTTCCGGAGAGTCGTGCACTAGAAACTCAATAAATATAAGTCTCCTTTTAATGTTGGTTTCGTGAGGAAATCTTCCTTTGTAAACTTTAGCTGGAGTGTCTTCGTTTTGCTTAAGTGCTTTTACTTGGTCTAGGTACTCTATTAAGTTTTCTAGAATGAGTTCTTTGATTTGGTGTTTATGCTGCAACTCAAGTACTTCTCTGTTGCTTCTGTGGATTATAGAACCTTTGACAAGCCCCATAGTGAGTTTCAGCATCTGAGGAACTGAGTCGTTGTTTCTGATCCTATCAAGAATTTCTTCTAGGATCTCAGCTTTAAGGTCTTCGCAGCAAGGCATAGTCACTATTTCTTTCAGGTACTTAGTAGAAGTTTCCCAGTAGCCCAAAGAACTAGAGTCCAGCATAAGTTCTTTTAAAATGCTTACTCCGTACCACTTAGTGTTTTTCCTGCCTTCAGCTTGGGCTTTTCTATAGGAGTTGTAAATAGCTTTGTAAGAAAAGTCTTTAACTAGTTCTAAATAGTTTTCGTCGTACTCAGGCACTTCTTGCATCTTTTTGAACAAAAACTCATTGTGAGACTCCTGAAGAAGAGGAGTAATTTCTTTGATAGTGCTGTAAGTAGCTCTCACAAGCGAGTCGTGCTTGCCGTGACTGGAGTCCCAAAGGGCTTCTAAGTGGGAGTGTTCTATGAGTTTGAACTTTGCGAGGAACTGAAGTATGGTTCCGGACCTTTTGATTATTTCTACGTGAGGTCTGTCTTTGAGAACTGACTCTACTACTTTTCTCTCAACCAGCCAGTTTTTCATCTTGTCTGGAGAGAGCCTCACAGTGACTGGTTGGAAAGTAGACTCCCTCATGAAAAGGCTGTCTATTGCAGAGTTTATTTCGTTGAGGCCTTTGATCCTTTTTTCGAGATAGTTGCAGTTGAGCATCTTTAGGAACAAGTTGAGCTTGTTGACTTCCACAGCTTCGGGGTCTAAGGAGTTAGTTAGGTTGCTCATTCTGTGCAGGAGGGTCAGAATGTCTTCGTGTTTAAGGTCTTTTAACTCCTTTTCAGATATGGTGTTGATTCTGTTAAAAATTCCTTCTGTGAACTCAGTAAAGAAATTTTGAGAAAACTCAGAGTCCAAAAAAGAACTTATAGCGTAGAGAAGGATGTTGTTTGCAAAGGTAAAAGGAACCCTTGAGTTTTCGTCCTGACTTTTCACTATTTCCAGAATAGCGTCAAAGCCTCCTTCTTTAGCAAACAAATTGATCAAATATAAAAGCGTTGTGGAGTAACGAGTGTTTTCCATATCTGTTAAGTTGCACTTTTCGTAGCCCTCAGGCACCACGTCGTACTGCATAAAGAACCCCGTCACTCGGGGCTCCAATGCAAAAAGTCGGTTTAGTAAGTCTAGCAACTCAGGCCAACTCATTGCTAAAGCTACCTGGTTATCGGTCATAGACAACTCCCAGTTGTTTGCTCCTCTGTAGTACTCAGGAAAGAGTTCTTTGCCCATTTTCAACCAGTCAATGATGAGTTTCATAGTCTCTCCAAAGAACTCCACCACCTCAGGAAGTGCCTCGTCTCTCCCAGCGTAGTTGCAACTTAGTAAGTTTTCCACCAGCACAAACAAGTGGCCTCTGTAGAACTGCGTTGTCTCAAAAGCGTCTCCCAGTACTAGTCCAGCTGACCTTGCCTGAACAACCTTTTCTTTGGCTTCTTTGACTTCTTGTTCTGAAAAGCTCCAGTCTCGGTAAGTTGAACGCTTAGGCCCGGTGTAGCCCCTAGTGAACTTCCTGAAAGGGGCTATTTTGGAAGACTTGAAGGGGTAAGTCGAGTCACATTTAATGCCCCAGCCGTCGTGGTTCACGGTCACAGTGGCAGATTCGGAATTGACTCCTTTCACTAGAGCCATACACCAGTCGTTCATTGAGTCTTTTGCGTCAATGTAGCATCCTGGTTTTATCCAGTTTGGTACTTCACTGCTCGTCATTATTATTGTCAGATAATAAATGGATTAGTTTAAGAGTTTTTCTATAGTTAAGCTTGACTTGCAAAGCAGTCTAGTAATTATAAAGATGGAATTTACTTTGCGTTATGAAGAAAAGGAGATCATAGGCAAAGGCAACTTCGGAACTGCCCAAATTGTTATTCAGAGGTCCACTCGGAAACTCTTCGTTGCTAAAAAGATTGTGCTGTCTAACTTAAACGAAATGGAACAAGCAGCAACTAAGCGTGAAGCTGACGTCCTCAAGTTTGTATCTCACCCAAATATTGTAAATTACGAAGAATCCTTTTTAGAGAGTCATTTACTTATTATAGTTATGGAGTACTGCCCCGGAGGGGACCTTTCTCAAGTAGTCAAGTCTCACAGAGAAAAAGGGTTGCTTCTGGATGAGTCCCAGGTTCTCAAGTGGCTTGGCGAAGTAGCTAATGCCCTTAGTTACCTTCACTCTAACAAAGTCCTTCACAGGGATATTAAAAGTTCCAATGTATACTTAACTGCCAACGGCAAAGTAAAAATCGGTGACTTCGGAATAGCTAAGATCCTTGCTAACACAAACGATGTTGCAAAAACTATAGTAGGGACCCCTTACTACATGAGTCCTGAAGTTTGTGAGAATAAACCTTACTCAGGAAAAAGCGACGTATGGTCTTTGGGGTGTTTGGCTTACGAACTCTGCGCTCTGCAGCACCCTTTCACAGGAAACACCCTTTTGGGACTCATGATGAAAATACTTAAAGAACACCCTTCCCCTTTAGAAGGCTACTCAAATGAACTCAACCAGCTTATCTTCGGAATGCTTACCAAGCCAGTTTCTGAAAGGTACTCTCTTGAAGAGGTTCTTAACTGCCCTTTACTGCTAGAGTCACCTAGGAGTTTCAACCACCCACCAGTCAAGCAAACCTACAACCCTGTTTGCAAAGAACTGCCTGAGTACACACCAGGACTCTCAGAAATAAACCCACTAGAACTAGTAGACCAGACTTTAGACTCACTGCAGTACTCCAAGTCGACCTTTAACACAAGTGAGTTCTGCAGAGAAATGCAACAAAGTAGCGAAAGCGAGTACTCTGAAGACTTTGAAAGCGACGAAGAAGAAGACTTTCCAGAACTAAAAAAACTCCAAAGCATTAATCCGTCTGACTACGATTTACATTATCAAGAGATTCCAGAAGAGATTGAGTTTGGTTAGTACCTTTCGGTTGTAAGTTTATCTAACTCGTGAACAAACTTCTTAGGCAGAATTTGTCCTTTGTGTCTCCACAAGTTTTTGCGTTTGCCTATTCTTTTGCTGATGAAAAAACTAGTTTCTATGTTGTCTTCTCGGAACTTCTTCATTGACTCTTTGTCCAAAAGGTTCTTTTTTTCTTTGTTTTCGAGTCTTTTCTTGATCTTAATGTTTTCTTTGAGTTTTTTTAAGCTTAGTTTTCCTTTGCTTCGTTGCATAGCGTTAATTAACTCGTTTACTCGTTTGTAGGGTCTTTCAGATTCTTTAGCTAGCAGAGGAATTACTTTTTGGTCGAATTTGTTGATTTTTTCTAAGTCGGAGCAAGACTCCATGATTTCTTCGGCTTTTTTTAAGTGACCTTCAGAGTTGAGGTAGCCCCTTTTTACGCTTTCAATAGAGCGACTAACTGTGTTGCGACGGGGTTTTGCAACTAAACTACTGCCTTTTCTTTTGATGTATTCTTTGTCGTCAGTTATTAAAGTAGGTGAGTTGTTCCTGAATATATCAGGAGTTTTTATGTTTTTAAGAACCGAGCCCACTCTTTCGGAGTTGTTGGAGAGCGCGTAACTCTTAGTTAATTTACTGGGGGAGTAGGACCTTTCCAGGATTCTAGCTCGTTGTCGGTTGAATCTATTTTTCATTAGTTGCATTTGGTTTTTGGCGTGGTCGTAACTATTGTACACTGCAAAGTACTGCCTTTGACTGCAACCTATAGGTTCGAATCGGGTTAGTTGTTTGATAACAGCTTTGTTTACTTCACTCTTGAGCTTAGTTCTCAGACTAGGAACTTCCATAAATTATCTCAGATTATTCATACGCCAAGAATTAAAACTGTCTTCATAACGCTGTCTAGCAGAGCTACTGACACCTAAGTTCTGCACAGCCTGAGCTGCTTCGTAGGGGTAACATGCATGCACATGGCTCATAGTTCCTGTGTGGTAGTCTTCTTTATGTTTCCCGCACTTGCACCTGAACAGTGTTGCTAAACGGTAGTAAAAATAACTCTTCTCTAGGTCTTTGCGTAAGTATTTGTCACGTGAGTACAGTTTGGCCAATCTAAAAGCAGCTTCGGGAGAGGACTTACAGGCTTTCCTAAGCCAATGCTCAGCCTGCTGGATGTCAGGTCTCCTGGAAGAAGTTCCGTGGAGCAAAAGCTGTGAGTAGATTAAAATTGCTTCTGTGCTGCCACGAGTTGCTTCTTCTCTGTAGTCTTCTATCCAGTTTTCTAAGCAAGCTTCTATGCACTCCTCCAGAGGAATTGACTCTTCTTGCATATTTTGATATAAATTATCTAGAGTGTTGCTTGGCAACTTGAATTAGTAAAAGATGGCACAAGAGTACAATTCCTTCAGTGCAGAGTACGGCCAGTCTGAAGAAACCAAACAAATAGTTGGAAGGCGCTCTGACGAGTTCTCTAGAAAAAGCATAGGTGAACTCCGCAGCCTCCACCAAACTAAGATTCCTAGTCTTCCTTCCTACCAATTGAACCTTCCTCTTTCGTTTACCCAAAAAAAAATCAAGCTGATTTTCAAAACAACTAGTAAAAGCCAAGAGTTCTCAGTCTCAAACCAAGACTCCAAAAGCATGACTGTAGTCCACCAAAGAAAAACTTCGTTCAAAGACTTGTTCAGTTGTTTTGCTTCTGAAGACAGAAGGGCCAAAAACGCTTCAGCTGTTAAATTGCAGATAGAAACAAACCAAAGAACCTGCACGCAGGTTTTAAATATAAGGGGGCTTTATGGGTTTCCACATAAAATCAACTCGCTTGTGCAAGAGTTCAAAGAAGCCATTCAAAAAGAACTTAGTTTTGCAGAGGGCATTGAAAATATGAGGTTTTCCAAGATTTCAGACATCGAAGACGAACCTGTTGTTACTTCTAAGGTTGAAAACTACTCTTACTACGAGTTCTACAAGGTGCTTAGCAGTGAAGAGTACGGAGTAGGCAAGTCACTAAGTGAGTTCATCAAGGAATTCAAAGAAAACTACACTGCTGAAACATTTGAGTCACTTCCAGAGCCCCTAGAGCACATCAACCAAGTAGTTGAAAGCACAGTTAACTCAATTTCAAGTTACTTTAACTTAGGAACAAGCAACAACAGAATACTTAACTACTGCCGTCCTGCAGTAGAAAAGTACCTTTACTCAAAACTACTAAGTGGAGTTCTGTCCATGTACTCTATGAAGCATTCCGAAATCAACAACAAATTCAACTTGCAAAAAGAAAAACTCCAAAGCAAGTCAACTCAGGAAGTAATGGACATCTTGGAAATCAAAGACAAGTTCAGACTGCAAGGCACCCACAACCCATACGAAGAGTCAATTGAAGCACTCAACAGCTTAGAAGCCCACCACTCTCCTCTGGAAAAACTCAACAGCATCCTAGAGTGCATGACTCTGATGAAAACAGTGGTAGTGGACTACTGGAAAGGCAAAAAAGAACTAGAAGCAATGGACGACCAACTCCCAGTAATAATCTTCATTGTTTCCCAAGTGACCTCCCAAGAGTTCCCTTCTGAAATCCGGTTTTTACTCGACTACTCTTCAGTGTGTTCAGGTTTTGACAACGAGCAAAGGCTTCTGATAAACATAGACGCTTCAGTTTCATACATCACTAAAGAAATAAACCTGTAATATAAAAAGTTAAGTTCCAGTAAATGAAATTCAAATAAAGATAATAATGCAAGAAGACAGTGTCTTGAACTCCTTTGACTTTTCAGCTATTGAAGAGATGGACCCTTCTCTGGCTGAAGGACACCACGTCATCTACGAAAGAGAAGTTCCTTTTGAACTCCGCATTCAAGACTCAACCCGCGGGCCCCAAGAAGTAGGCACTTTGGAGTCAATCAAAGTTAAGATCCTTATTTTGGGAGAAGACACTAACCCTCAGCACATCAAAGTCGAACTTACCAGCGAAAACGACCTGTTCTTCCACTACGTGCACTCAAAGGACGAAACGGGGTTCAGAAACCTCCAAGAGTCGCAAAGATTGATGGTGGAGTTTTCGGAGTTGCCAAGTATACTAGTGAGGATGCTTAACTCTTGCATTAAGGAACCCCACACTTTCCTTGCTGTGCTTATAATGCACAGGGACGGCCGTGCCAGACTAGACTTTATCCAAAACATTGAATTTAAGTTCATTGAACTGCTGTCTTTGGACTTCATGGCTAGCACCGAAGACATGGTGAGGCAACAAATCACCTTTAGGTACAACGCTATAAAAAGCAAACTGGCTATTATGCAGGCACGCCTACAAGATATAAGTGCTGTAGTTAAGGTGAAAAACCCTAGTTTGTTGCTCCAGATCCAAAAGGGGTCTAAAAAGTCAATCCAAAAATAATTAGACTAACGCTTTAGCAACAGTATTTACTCTAATGTTTAGTTTGGTTGTTAGGTAATGCTGGAGTTGCACTAACTAAGTTGATGTCGAAGTCATAAGTAGGCGCAGGCTCCAAAGAAAAGGCTTGCTGGGAAGGCAAAACCGAAGTCTGGGGAATTTCAGACTCCATCTTAGTGATTCTAGGTCTGATTTCTCCTTCTCTAGAGTAATGAGTGCGTTCGTGGGCTGTAAGATTACTTGACTGAGTAAACCTTTTTTGGCAGCCTGGAAAGGTGCACTGGTAAGGTTTTTCTCCTGTGTGGATTCTTAGGTGTGTTTTAAGATTAAAGTCTAAACTGAACCTTTTTCCACAGAACTCACATTTGAAAGGCTTCTCTCCTGTGTGAACTAGCATATGTCTGCGCAGCTTAGAGTTGTCCAAGAACTTACGGCCACAAGAAGGTTCTGGACAAATGTATTGGCGCTCCCCGTGAATACCTTGGTGTTTACGCAGAGAACCTGCGTCAGTAAACTCTTTTCCGCAGCTATTTATGTTGCAAACGTAGGTAGTTTCCTGGGGCTCGGGTTTGGAACGGGTTCGTTTGATTGGCTCGTCTGTGACCTTGTAGCCGTCAGGTACTCTTAACAAGTATACGGATACAGGTTTGGTCTTCTGTGTTCTAACTCGGTTCTGTTGAAGGATGGTTTCCAACTTGGGAAAGTCAATTTGCCTTAGAGTTTCTGCTGATAAGCGAATTTTCAAGTTGCACGATGAGTTTTTGGGTGAATTGTTTTCCGCCATATTTCTGATTAGTAAGTATGTTCCAAGAGGGTTATTAAAGTTTACAGACTTAGTTTACTTACTCGAGATACTCCTTCTAAAGGAGCCATCTTGGGATGCCTGTAGGTGGGTTCAGCCATTTTCACCTGAAAATTTTAGGTTTGGGCTTATTTAAAAAATATGAAAATTAAATAGGGATTCAAGTGAAGGCTTCGGGGAACTCGTTCAAAGCCCAGTTAGCAAGACTTGAAATGTCTTCCCACCTTTTTTCCATTGACCTAGAAGCCAGTATTACTAGCACCAGGTGCTTGTTGCCGGACTTTAAACTGCCACAAAGACAAGGGCCTGCACTGGGAGTGACTCCAGTTTTAACTCCGTTAAACCCCATGCTTAGCAGCTTATTGGTGTTTTGCCAGGTTAGGATTCTGTAGGTGAATTCTTTGGGCCGCAGCATGTGGCAAGTGTGGCTTTTTGTGCTACAGATTTCTGCAAACAGCTTGCTTTTAAGGGCTTCTGAAGCTAATTTGCATATATCCGCTGCAGAAGACCTGTGTTTGGGGGCACTCATTCCGTGGGGGTTGACAAAGTTAGTTTTCTCTAGTTGGAGTTGCTTTGCGGTTTTGTTCATTTCCCTTACGAAGTACCTCACAGGGTTCTTAACTGCCTTTTCCTCCCCAGCAATGAGGTTTCCGAAATACTCAGCTAAGCAGACAGCAGCGTCGTTGCCACTAGGAAGCATTAGTCCGTGCAGCAAGTCGTATATACTTAGTTGTTCGTTTTCTCTGAGCCGAGCTGAAGTTCCATTGGTTTGTGAAGCGTACTTACTTACTGTAATAACTTCTTGGAGGCTTATTTCGTACTGCTCACAAAGTTTAATCGACAATAAACAAGTCATGATTTTTGTAAGCGAAGCTACTTCTTTAACTTTTGTTTCGTTGTTGCCTTTAACTACTAAGCCTGTTTTAGCGTCTGCTATTGCCCAGGCTTTGGCACTTACAGATTCAGTTTTCGATTGAAGTTTAGTTATGTTTTCTGATGAATTCGTTGAAGCAGACTTAAATGAAACCTCATGGTTAGGGTTTAATGAACTGGTTTGACTGAATTTAGCTCTTGAGAAACTTATAGTTCTTAAAGGCATAGGGAGTTTATACAGAATGGACCTAATGTTCTGTCTTTTGTTAATCACAGGTAGTTTTTCTGAATCTCCCATTTAATTCAATTTAATTATCAGACTCTTCGCTTGAGGAACTTGACTCGGTGAAGTTTTTGGACTCCAAAGACTCCTGAGAAGACACTAAGGGGAAAAAGTCTCCATATATTCCACTGTTCCTCAAACAAACGTTCTTCATGAAGCAACTCATTTCTTCGTCGCCTTTTATAGCTATTTTAATGTGTGTAGGTTTGATCACTCTTTTTTTGCGAGCTACTGTTACTTCAGAGGCCATATCTAGTAACTCAGCTGCCATGTACTCCAACACTCCTGTTAAAAACACTCCTGAGTTACCGTCTAAGTCACTAGAGATCTCAGCTTTCTGAAGCATTTTAAGCACTTTGTGACTAGGAAATATCAGCCCTTCGGGCGAGTCTGGTTCTTTAGGATCAAGGTGTTTTCTCACCATTATGGTACAGTCAAGAATTTAAATCCATTTTAACTGAATTCTGTTAAAATTTAAAAATGAACTCAAGAAACCCTAAGAAAACCTTTGGAAGGTCTTCTGAGTACAACAAAAGTCGTTACCCCGAAGAGTCCCAGAAAAGGACCCTGACAAACGCTTCTTACCAAAAGCAACTCCAAAGAATCCAAGCAGAAAAAGAAAACATCATTGAAGCAACCCAGTTACTTAAACAACAGTACGAAGACTCCTTGAAGCTCCTTTCTTGTATGGACAAGTCAAAAAGAGTTCCTTTGCAGGACATTACAAACGAGCCTCTTTACAAAGACCAAGCTTCTTCGCCTATCAAAGTCATTGAAATCCTTGAAGAAAAGCCCTGCACTGTAAGCACACAAACCCTCCAAAGCCAAGAGTTCTCTCCTGAGTCCTTAGAAAACACAGGCGAACTGTTTACTAAAAGCAAAGTGGAGTTCCAGAACCCCCAAAAGTTTGCTAAGAATTCAGTGGCCAAACTACCTGTTAAGGACATCAAAAAGAACCTTAAGTTCGACCCCGGAAGTTTACAGTTTTATGAAAAAACTGGGTTTACTTCGCGCAGGAACCCTTTGGACACCTTGCAAGAGTCAGGAAGGTTTAACGACATTTATGTGGAGGATCAGTATGATCAAAGCGTATTTGACCTTGCTGACGAAATTGAAAGCTTGGAATACTCCAGACTCAGCGGTGTTGACACATAAGTTATTTAAAACTGTTAACTTACTCCATAGAACTTATTCATTATTTAAAGGCCATAGGACCTTTCTTGTTCTAATCACCTTGAACCGGTCTGGCCTGCAGAAAACTCCATAGCACTTTAGTTCGGTGTAAATGCACATCTTCGAATTTCTGTAGGTTAACTACTTTCTGTAGTATGAGCACTGTAAAGTCTCCTTCTTCGGTTTCAAGCTTTTTTAAGAACCCTATAACTCTTATATACGAATGCCTTGCAAAGGTGTAGTTCTTAAGAGCCCTTGACTTTCCCTTGGCCTTTTTGTATGCAATTGCGTTTAAGTGTCCATGCTCGTCAACTAAAAGTAACTCTGTATAGTCGCATGCTTCCCTTATTTCGTGGACTCTGCATACTAGTTCCAAGCAAAAAAAGTCCCCTTCTGGGGGAGCTTCAGCTAAATGCTTAATGATTGCAATATTTACTGGAGTCAACTTGTATTGTGAAGGCATATTAAATGTGGTCAAACATATCCCAGAAACTTAAGAACTTCCAGTATACAGTGTGGACAGAATTCACTCCACTAGCTATTAAAAACAACGCTGTAAACTTAGGCCAGGGGTTTCCGGCATTCAAAGCCCCTGACTTTGCTAAGGAGTCACTAGCTCAAGCTGCACAAGAAGACCAGAACCAATACAGTAGGTCACAAGGACACCCAGCACTTACGCAAGCTATTTCCCAAACCTACTCGCCTTTTTTCAACCGCCAAATCAACCCTGACACAGAAGTTGTAGTTACGCACGGAGCTAGTGAAGGAATTATGTGTGCTTTTTTAGGAACTTTAGACGAAGGAGACGAAGTGGTTATGTTCGATCCCTCTTTTGACTTATATATTCCCCAAGCTACCATTGCAGGAGGAATTCCTAAAACCGTTCCCTTAATTCCTCCTAAACTAGGACAAACTCAGTGGACAGTGGACTTTGAAAAGTTCGAAAGTACTTTTAACGAAAGAACTCGGGCTTTTATATTCAACACTCCGCACAACCCCATAGGCAAGGTGTTTACTCACGAAGAACTTCAAAAAATAGCTGAAGTCCTGAACAAGTGGCCTAACGTAACAGTGATATCTGACGAAGTCTACGAGCACATTACTTTTGAAGGGAGAAGACACTTAAGACTTGCTAGTTACGGGGACTTGTGGGAAAGGTCGATAAGTTTCTACAGTGCAGGGAAGCTATTCAGTGTAACAGGCTGGAAAACAGGTTGGGGAATAGGAGGACCTGAAGTAGTTAAGAAAGTAGCAACAGCTCACTTATGGACAACCTTTTGTTCAAACACCCCTTGCCAAGCAGCACTTGCAAAATGCCTTTACAAGGCCCAAGAGCCTTACAAAGGGTTTGACTCGTACTACGAGTGGCTTAGAAACGAGTTTTCCCAGAAAAGAACTATACTTAAGAACATCTTTGAAAACGCCCAACACGTTAAAGTAGAAGGACTTTTGCCTGAAGGTGGGTTTTTTATGCTAGGAAGGATCGACCCTTCGTGCATAGACCCAGAGTTCCTAGAAAACGCCCGACCTGACTTTGCTTTTTGCAGGTGGATGACTGAAAGGTGCAAAGTAGTAGCCATTCCTACTTCTGCTTTTTTTGCTGAAGAAAACAAGCACTTTGGTGAGTACTTAGTTCGGTTTGCTCTTTGCAAAGACTATGTTGACTACGAAAAAGCTTCTGAGTGCTTGTGAGTTCTTAATGTTTAAGTTTCTTAGTAAATAAAATGTCCGCAAAAGGAAATTTGAATTTGAAGGTCAAAAACTTAAAGGCACAATTAGTAAAAGAATGGATAAAACAAGCATATTTCCGAATAGAACATAAACATTACAATCAAGCCCAGCAAGGAAAACTAACTGAGATACTCGAAATGGTAAGGGAACATGTGTCATTCCAAGACACTTTAATGAGTGAAGCTTGTCTTTTAACAGGAACGCAACAAAGCACTCCTAGGTTCATTTCTTCTTCTTCTTCAGAAGAGTCAGTGTCAGAACTGCTGTCTTCAGTGTTCTCCGAAGTCAGAAAACTCACTGACAAAGAATACGAAATCATAAACCAATACAGAAACTTCTTCGAAAACAACCCTACTAAGTCTGAAACTTCTCACAAACTCTTTCAACTCCGAAAAGAAAACCAAGAACTAATTAACGAAGTCAAACAACTCAAAGACGCTTTGGAACAAGCTGAACAGGACTCTGCCCAAAAGTTCTTGAGTGAGTTTGACGAGTGCGGTAACTGCAAAAACCACCAAAACACCATTAGGCTACTAAGAAGTGAACTCGATAAAACCAGTTTTATGAGTGACGAAATCTCTTTTAGGGAGTCTACTGGAATTCCTGACCTGAACCACTACAAAGACATGTACGAAAACTTAAGGAAAAATCACGAAAAACTCCTTAAAGAAACCAAAAACAAAACCTACGACTCAGAACTTTTAGAAGAACTTACTGACCTGCGCCATAAAACCAAACAACTTAAGTCCCAAAACGTTTCCTACGACAAGAAGTACAAAGACTTGGAGTCTTACGTAATCCAACTAGAAGAAGAAGCCTTTCAAAACACCAACGCAATTCATAAAGCCCAAGAATTCATTAAAAAACTCAACAACGAGTGCTCAAGTTTATCTTCTAAGTTAGAAAAAAGCGAAAAAGAAAACCAAAACCTCAAAAGCCAAAACAAAGAACTTAAGTTGTCTGAACTCGAAAAAAACGAAAGCGACAAACTCTGGGAAGAACTAGCTGCAGTCCAGTCTAAGTACACTGAAATGACTGACCAAAAGTCACAAGAAATCAAAGAACTAAACGAAACAGTAGAAACACTTCTACAAGAAAAGTCAGAATTAGAAGAAGCCCTTGAAGAACTCCAAGAAAAGTTTGGTGAAATTGAAGAAATGAGCCAACAACGAGTAACTCTTTTTTACGAATCTTGTCAAAGAATCCAAGAACTAGAAAACTTAGTTAACCAAAAAGACTCAGAAATCAGGCAGTTGTCACAAAAAGTCCAAGTGAAACAAAACTCAGAAAGTGAAGAACTTAACCACTTAAAGTTCCAAGTGCAGAACGTAGTTAACTTTTACAAAAAGATCCACTCTAAGGAAACTGATGGCTTTAGGCGACTCCAACCTTTAAGAGTAGTTAAGCACAGTGACAAAGAAAACATTGACAAAAACACCCATAGTTCCAAACCCTTAAACACAGAGTCACTTAACCAACAACTAGAGTTGTCTTTAGCTAGGGAAAAAGAAATCTATAAAAGCATCATAAACATCGTAGAAAAAGAAGGAAGTTTCCTTGGAAAGCGAGTTAAAGAACTCAAACAAATCATCAGCAGTTCCAAACCTGAAATCGAAGCTTTAGTTATGCGCAGCGAAGAACTTGAGCAAAGACTTATTGAACTCCAAACTAAAAACCTCAAACTTACAAGCATTGTTAAAGACCTTCAAAAAACTGTAATAGCCAAAAACAAACAAATCGAAGAACAAAAACTCATCTATGAAAACCTAAACAACGACAACTCTGAGTTTATTCAAGTTGTAACTAAAGAGTTTAAGTCTGTTGTTGAGTTAGTTAACTCAGAGGTGCTGGACTTCAGCTCAGAAGCTTTTAAAAAGAACCTTAGTTCAGCACACGAAAAGATTTCTAACTTAAAGTCCGAAATCACCAAACTTAACGGCCAAGTAATCAGTGAAGACTTTTTAAACAAGTCCAGTCAGTACCAAAAACTCATTGAAGAAACCTGCGAAGTGCTAGGACTCCAGTCAGTTTCAGAATTAGTGTCTGAAGTGAATTCTGTTGTGTATGAAAGAAACCGCCTACACGAAGAAGTTAAGTCTCTGCAAGACATTATAATAGCCACTGAAGACAAACAAAAAACCGAAGTTGAAAGACTCCAAAAACAAGTCCAAGTTGTTAGAGAAATAGCCAAACAAGACAGTATGGGCAAAGCTAAAACTATAGAAAACATGGAAAAAGAACTAAAACTACTTAGAGTCGGAGAAGAAGTCAGTATCTGCAAAACTCCTAACGAAAAGTCCATAGACTTACCCACTCCTTACGGAAAGTCTTTTGAAAGCCAAGAAAAACTTAGTTTGAAGCTTAAAACAGCTAAGTACAGGTACATGAAGAAGCTTAGAGAGTTTGAGTTTGTGCTAAGGTTCATCGAGTCAAAAGTAAACGAAGTAGAACTCCCTTCAGAAATACAAGAGTTCATTAACAAACTGCCTCAAAAAAACACAGAACTCTACTGCTGGGTAGATGCTTTTATTAAGAAAATAGAGACTTTAAAGCAAACTCTTAAAAACCAAGAAACCCGGGAAAAGTGGCTGTACCAACAAGTAATCAACTCAGCTATTGAAAAAAACATCAGAAGCTTCACAGACTTGCAAAGACAACTACTGAGTAACTCTGACCTAGAAAAGTTAAGTCTGAGCTTACTGGGGTACCTGAAACCAGTGTTTGACTCGTTCACAACAATATACTCTAAAGTGCAGAGTCTGAGTTTTTCCCTTCCTTTGTCTTCTCCGTATGTATCAGTTGTTGAAGAAATCTTAAGTGAAATCAAAACACTAACTTATTAACTGTAAATCAACCACAAAAGTAACTACATTTATAAAAATAAAATGAAAGAAACTAAAACCTTCACATGTGAAGTCTGTTCTAAAAGCTTCACTCGTAATTCCTCTATGACCAGGCATCTTCGGTCAGTTCATAGTCAACCCTCTCCTTTCAGTTGTGTTTGTGGAAAGAGTTTTGGTGGTAAAACACAACTAAAAAAGCATATAACTGCAATGCATTCACACCAAACTCCTTGGAAATCAAAAGCAGTTTTAAGATGGATGTGTGTGCTTCTTTCAAAAAAAACTAGAGAGCAGTTGTATGACTTGCAATTTAAGTTACTTTCTGAAGAAATTAAAGACAAAGAGGAAAAGATACAGACCCTTAAAAAAGAGGCTTCTGAATTAAAAGCAAAGAATCAAAAGTTACTTAAATTTTTGGTCAAATTTGAAAATACTGAATCTATAGCTAAGTCCCTAATTAACCCAGGACAGTAATCTTAACTTAAGTTAGTGAAAAAGGTTGTACAAAGAGTGCGAAGACTTCTCAGCCTGGAAAAAAGACTCTATGATAGACTTCTTTTCAGGAGGCTTTTGTCTTTTCTGAGTCAGAGTACGATGTCCTGAAGGCAGAGGGTTCAAAACACTTTTCACGTCATTTTCTGGAAACTTAATGTGTATTTTTTCAGAGGGTTTCCTTGGCTCAGCTTTAGGGGCTCCTTTGAACCTAGTTTTTTTGTTGCAGTTGTTGCAAGTGTAAACTACACAGTTTTTGTAAGGTTTCTTTTTAACTCGCTCCACAGAAAACTTGCAGTCGGGGTTGAGTTTTTGTGAACAGTGTTTGCACAGCACCAAAGCTGCCACTACTTCTTCATCTTTGCAAAGTCCTTCTTCGTTCATAGCTTTTCTGAGTCTGTAAAGAGCAAACCTGCCTACTGCTGTGTTTGAATAAGCAAACCCCACTCTTGAAAGATGAGTGTAATTCAGATTCATTATATAGTAATGGCTGAAGAGTCCAATTCTACCCAAGTTTCCGACACAAAAAGTGTACTTGCAAAAGGAGCCTGCAACAAAGAGTTCGGACTGCTTCCACTGGATGGAAGTGATCCTTGTGTGTATTCACAAAAAATTGGGACTCCTCCACTTTCTTATGTAAAGGGACAGAACTACAGTCAAGACTCTCCTCCACCAACTTACTTGTCTTTAGAAGAACTTCACCCTTACAGGTCCTCTCGGGCCTCTGATATTCTTTACAACTCCTACCGCGACTCCAAGGGTGGGCTTGTGTCAACTGACCGAAACATCATCAAGAAACAAAGAGGAGTAGTTACTGACCTTGTGAAAAACATTTTGAAGAACTTTGCTTCAGGACTAGGAATGGCAAGGATCACTTTGCCTATAAAGATATTTGAACCAAGGTCTTATGTTGAAAGACTCCTAGACAAGTTCAGCTTAGCCCCAGTGTTTTTGAACGGACTAGAACCTAACCTACTTTTAAGGTTTTTAAAAGTAGTTGCAAGTTGTGTAGGAACTATGTACATAAGTATTAGCCAAGCCAAGCCTTTTAACCCTATACTGGGAGAAACTTTTCAGGGCAGGTACTCTGACGGGAGTTTGGTTTATGTAGAGCACATATCCCACCATCCACCCATTGACTGCTTTTTAATCGTTGGAGAAGACTACAAAATATATGGACACTACCAGCTAGAAGGTAAGTTTAAAGGCAACAACTTAATAGGAAGCTTGATTGGACCGACCTTTGTAGAGTTTCAGGATGGCCAGTTAATAGAGTACACTCAGCCAAGCTTTAAACTAGGAGGAATGCTGTTTGGTTCGCGAACTCTAAACTACACAGGAGAGTTCCACTTTTGGGACAAGTCAAATAGTATTTATTCAAAACTTAAAGTAGGCTCCTCAAACAGCTTTTTTAAGAAAAAAGATAAATTGAAGCTTGACGACTTAAGTGGAAAAGTGTTTGTAAACAAAAAAGAAATAGGACTGCTAAAAGGCAACTGGCTAAAAAACTTGTTTTTCGAAGTTGAAAACTACCAAAAAGAACTTTGGAACATTGAAAAACATGAACCTGTTTGGCACACCAAAGAAGAAAACCCCCTTCCAAGTGACTGGAGGTACAGAGAAGACCTTATCTGGCTTTCAAGAGGAAACACTGAATACGCAGGCAACTGGAAGTACAGACTCGAGTTTCAGCAAAGAAACGAGCATCTTCTAAGAAATAACTCATAATTATTATTTAACCTAATTAGCCACTTAGCGACATTCCCAAATTTTTATTGATTTATCAACACTACCTGAAGCCAACAAAGGGTACCTTGGATTGAGTCCAAAACACAAAACAAAATGCGAATGCACATCTAGCATCTTCTTGGCACAAGCTGCGTTTTTCAAGTCCCAAACCCTTATACTTTTATCATCACTGCAAGAAAGCAAGTACTTCCCGTTGGGATGGAAAATAAGTTGCCTAACCCAATTGTCATGTCCGCGGATTACGATTAAGCAGTTCCCACTCCAAACTTCCCATAGCCTAATTGTCTTGTCTCTGCTGCCTGAAGCTAGGAACTCAGGAGTTTTTCCTTCGTCTGCTCGTTGCCTGTAGTCTGCTTCTTGCATAGTAACTGCTGAGTTGGCACTGGCAAATGACACGCACTCTACTACGTTGTTGTGCCCTGCTAGCACTTGCATTGGTTGTTGCCCGTCTATGCTCCACACCATCACTGTTTCGTCGTTTGAGCACGAAGCAAACAAACTTCCGGAGTCGTTAATTGCTACGCGCCTTACCCAGTCTGAGTGCTCTCTGAAGGTTTTGGTGCAGAATCCTGTGCTGACTTCCCACATTTTGATGCTTTTGTCCCGCGAAGCTGATAAAAGGAAATCGCCTGCTGGCACAAAACACACCCAACTCACGTTGTGGTCGTGTCCGTGGAGGGTCTTTGTGCACTCGAAAGTTTCAAAGTTCCACAGTTTAATAGTTAGGTCAGCTGAGGAAGAAGCCATTAGCCCGCCTGTGTTTGGCTCAAAGGCAATAGAGTTGACAGTTCCTGTGTGTCCTTTTAAGGCTTTTTCAAAGACACCTGACTCGTAGTCCCAGAGTCTAATTGAGCCGTCTTCAGAAGCTGAAGCCAAAACTGCGTAAACTGGGTGGAAGACCAAACAGGTCACAGGGTCTCTGTGCCCTGAAAGAGTGAATTTCTCAGGAACTCGGGGAAGCCCTTCTTGTCGCGTGTTGGAGTCTGAGAGTTTTTTGCCAGGTCCATAGAAACTCATTTCTTCTTTGAGGGAGTTAAGTTCGTTTTGGAGGGACATTATTTTTTGTTGAAGTCTGACAACAGAGGACCATTTCTTCTCTAAGATGTCGGGAGCTCCTAGTTCGCCTGCAATGCCAGCTTCTTGTTCGAGTAGTTCTGCTGAGCCGCTGAAACCTTGGCTTTGTAGGTACGATAAAATTGCTTTATGCAATTTCTCTCTTTCTTTATTGGTAAGAATCATTTTATTTTAGCGTGACCATTATGAACTTACTTGGTGTTAGGGGTTGCTAGATAGCACTATTAAGTTGTGGGACTGAAGTAAGCACACTTTCCTTTTAACTTCAAAAGGCCCCACAAGTAGGAGTTTTGACCCTATCGAAATGCTAGTTGCTTCGAATGGTGTGTATTCAAGTAGTTTGAATTGGTTGAAACCGTCTGTGACTTGCATCAAAAGGCACCTGCGGGAGTTTTCATTGGACTCAAGGGGTTTGCTGATGTCTCTGACTATAAGCACTTCCACTATGCACTTTCCTTGGAACTGAGTAGTTTCTGGTTTGATTTGTGGAGTTTTAACTAGTTCTTTCAAAGAACTTTTTAAAAGGGTTTCGTAAGCGCTTTCGTGAGTTGGAAAAGACTTAACTAAAGAAACTTCAAAGTTTTCAGCTATTTTTAAATCCATGGCGCGTTATATATTATTACTAGAAGTTTGCTTTCTAATGTGCTCTTGGAACAGGTCAAACATGTCTTTCTTTTTCTGGACTTCAACAAACTCCAACTTGCCTACAGGTTCCACTCCTTGAACGACTGGGAAACTTACACTGTAAAAAATGTTTTTGAGCTTTTGAGGCTGGATGTTGAGTTTTTCTGCCCAAAAGTCAATGTTGTATGTGTGGGGGTCTCCGTTGTTTAGGTAAAGAATCTTCACAAGGTTTTCAAAGTTAAGTTCGCCTTGGAGAGGAGTATGGGTCATTTGTTCCTTAAGGATTTGTTGGAGTTTTGCAGGGTCGAACTTGTTATTAAAGTCAGCTATAGGTTCTGGAGGGCGCTTCACTTCAATCATTTCAGAAAGCATGTTCATTTTGCGTATGAGTTGGTCGTCTTTGGAGTTGAGGTCTCTTCTCACTAAGAGTTCGTCTCCTTTGTCTGCAATTAGTTTCATGGCTTCTTTTTGGTACTTTTCGTCAAGAGCCAAAGCGTCTCTTGCTTTTTGTTCTCTGATGGCTTTTTCTTTTAGGTACTGTTCTGTTTTGTCAGGCACACCTAAGGCTCCAGCTGTGTCCGAAACGTACCTGTTGTTTAGCAGTTCTTCCATAGTAGCCATGTAGTCTTTTTTCAGCCACTCTGGCATAGGAAAAGGCAGCACTACGTTTTTGAACTTAAACTCGTATACTGAAAGTACGTATTCGTAGTGCTCCTTCATGAGTCGTTTAACGTACTCCATGCCTTCAATCACTTCTTGTTCTTCTGGAGTTCGTTTGTCGCTTTTTAGTTTGATGTAGTTCAAAGCAGCACCTACACTTCCTAACTTTTGAGCGTACTTGTCAATGAGTTCTGCGCTTTTTATGTAAGTTCTTTTAACTTGTTCCCAGGTGTAAAGGTGCCTTTTGTTGATTTCCATAGGGCTGTAGTACTCTTCCTGGGAAACTTGGTGCAGTTTGGGGTCGAGTGGGTCCCAAACTAAAAAGTTTTTGATTCTTTGTTTGGGGTTGGACGGAAGGGATGTTTGAGGTGGGGACAACCTGGCTTGGGGATCAGTTCCTTGGAAATCGTGGACTGTTATGACATTTTGGGTTTCTTGCTCAATGACTTTAGCCTTTTCGGACTCTTTGAGTCCTAAGTTTTTGTACTTTTCTTCAAGAGGTATCGGTGACTCTTTGTTAAGTATTTCGTAAGGAAACAACTCAGGGCACATTTCGTGGATAAGGTGCTTTTTAATGGGCTTGTCTTGGCCCACAATATCCAGAGTTTCGTAAACTCTGTCCATGAACTCTGGGTTATCAGCATGCTCACTGGTGAACCTAGATAAGTACTCGTGGTACATCATTAGTGTTAGCACGCATTCGCGAGTAAGGTCGTCCAACTGCACAAACTCTTCGTCAGTGCCTATGTCTTCTAGTTTAGTTGCTGATAACGAAGGGTAGGACTCTTGGATCATCTCTCCTGGCTTAGGCACATCTAACTCTACGTCTTTGTAAGTCCTTTGCTTGGAAGGAGGTGGAGCTACTGTTGGCATCTTAGTTGAGAGTGATGAGGCTTTTGAAAGGTTTTGAAGTAGCTTCTTGATTCCTGACATTTATTCAATGAACTAACTTGAAATAGTTATAAAATGGGATCGGACTGTTCTTGCATGAACCAAACTAAGTCTGAAGGTCTAGGTGAGCTAAGCATTAAAAGAGAAAACGTCAAAGCTCCAGAAGCTTTTTTAGAGTCTGAAAAGCAAGAAAACATCACTTACTTCCCTTTGCTTCAAAGCGCTGCAAGGGGTTACCTAGTGCGCAGAGACCTTGCAGGTAACGGAACTAACTTAGAGAGTCTAGTGTGTCCTTTTGTCTTAGAAATTGAATCAAGCCAGGGTTTTTATGTTACTGAAGAAATTGACGAAAACCTTATTATAAAGCACAACAAACCAACTCAACTCAAAGATGGAACCACTTACATCGGAGAGTTAAACTCTAAGAAAAAACCTAACGGAGTAGGAATCCAAGTACATTCAGACGGTTCAAAGTACGTGGGACAGTTCCGAGACGGTCAAAAACAAGGAAAAGGAAGACTGATCTCCAGCAACGGAGACATTTACGAAGGGGATTTTTCAAAAGGCAAAGCAGAAGGCTTGGGAAAGTTCATGAGGTACTCCGATAAAGCTACTTATGAAGGAGAGTTTAAAGATGACAAACAAGATGGACACGGCAAAGAAGTTTACTCAGATGGAGCTTACTACGAAGGAGGGTACTCTGAAGGTATCAAGCACGGAAAAGGAAAGTTCATCTGGAAGGACGGGAGCTTCTATGAAGGCGAAGTAAAAAACAACAAGCTCCACGGGAAAGGAAAGTACGTGTGGGGAAACGGCAAAAAGTACAAGGGAGACTGGGAAAATGGCTGCATGCAGGGCAAAGGCAGATTCAAGTGGAAGGACGGAAGAGTTTACAAAGGAGAGTACTTAGAAGACAAGAAACACGGTTACGGAGAGTTTTATTGGCCTGATGGCAAGGTTTACAAGGGTTACTGGGAGAAAGGACAACAGTGCGGCTACGGAGTACTAGAGTACCGAAATAAAAACAACGAGTGGAAGCAAGTGGAAGGCCAATGGCTGAATGGCAAAAGAGTTAAGAACTTATCTAAAGATTAATAAAGCCTTAAAGTGCCACTGTTTATAGTATGTATTTAAATAGCTTTACATAGTATGCAACCAGGTTCCTAGTATAATTGCCTGTTTAATAGAGGCTTTTAGTTTCATATTTACCACAAAAACTCATATTAAGTTGCATAGCTTGTATAATAATATTTGAGATGACATATCAATGGACAGTAAAAAAAATGAAATACCTTGAATGTAATAATGAACCACCTAGTAGCACAGAAGCAAATGTCTTTTCCAGTATGTTCTCACTATTGAACCCCTGTGAAACCACTGCGAAGTGGCCTCTCAGCAAAGACCTCCCAGACCCCTTTTCACCAACTCCCGCTCCCTATGCAAATCTAGTTTCACAAGGGCCTACTAAACGCCGCTGCAAGGCCGTGACCGCGTGCCCCCATCCCGATAGAAAGCACTACGCCAAAAACATGTGCAATAACTGCTATCACAGAGAAGGCAGGAACAAACTTGCCTGGGCTTGCCCCCATACCGATCGCAACTTTTACGCCAAAGGGAAGTGCCAGTTCTGCTACCTCCAACAGTACCACCGCTCAAGAGTCTTCGGCAAGCGCAAGAAGAACAAGAAGAGAACTACTCAGTAGTTGTCTAGACAAGTAACCCTGGTAACCCTAACTTGTTCTCAGAATCTATTTAAATGTTTAGTAATTAAGCTAAGTTTGAAAACCTAGACTTTGAAACTTAGTGACTTGAGCTCAGAAGACAAGGACAAGGCAGTCTTTGGGGCTGTTGTTCTAGAAGTTTACCATTTATCCCAATTTATCATAACGAACTAAACCACTTTAATCAAACTCACAAAGTCAAGCTCACTATTTCAATACTAATATAATGTGGGGTCCGCTTCTGAGGAACCTTATTTTTACCTACGGTGTAAGGTACGCAAAGACCCTTGCCTTAGCTATTGGGAAGGTTTTGAAAAGTAACCACTAAGCAGGAGAGGGGTACACAGCTGAGTACTTCCAGCAACGTTTCAAAGAACTCAACAGGAACTTTGAGTCAACTAAACCTATGAGCAAAGAAGAAGCCTTGAAGGTGATTGAAGTGCCTCAGAACTTCACAGAGGCTGAAGTCCAAGAGCGCTTCCAGCACTTGTTCCAAATCAACGACCCAGCTAAGGGAGGTTCCTTTTACTTACAGTGCAAGTTCATGGGAGCAAGGGACGTTCTTTTAGCTAAGTATAAAAACAGTAAATGATAAGTATTTATGCTCAGCACAAGAAACAGAATACAATTATGGGCTTTAGAAAAGAAAGTAAGTATGAAAGAGCACATCAGACAAGAAGAAAGGAAACACGTTGTAACGCCTTGGGGCTACGCCACATTAACGGAAAAAACCGAAAACAGCGCCAAAGTACAGTTCAGCTGGGGCGGGACAGGGTATGTAGATCCAGGTCTTCTTTCGGAATCGATCTCTATTCAAGTCAAAACTTTTACAAAGCTACGCAAGTGTTTGGACTTTGACTGGAAGCTTTGCCAAGACTTCTCTAAGTTGTTTTCGAAGGTTTCTTACCAGCTAGAACTTCCTTCACACGCAGTACTTAAGCTTTATTACCCCATGGGGACGCTTAAAGAAGTCAAAACTGGGGACTCTCCTTTGGCTTTGCAACTGCCTTCCCAGGCCAAATTAATTGCAATAGTCAAGCAAAACTTTTTGTGGGACCAAAGTAAAAAAGGCAGCAATATCGAAATCTCTGAAGGAGGCACTGTAGCTTTGAAAAAGACAGACGACGAATTCGAGTCTGTTCTGGGGAACGTTTGTTTGAGTTGTGGAAAGTACTACTGGGAAGTCAAGATTGACTTGTATGTTGACGACGAGGATATTCATATTGGAGTGGCTAAGGCAGACCTTAACCTGTATACACGCCCACCTGAGTCTGATGGGTTTTGGGGGTACACTTGCTCGGACGGCAACAAGTTCGGGCCAGGCTCAGGTGTGGAGGAGTACGCGGAGCCTGCTCGCACAGGGGACGTGATAGGGATTAGTCTGCATTACGAAGGCTCCAGTGGAATGCTAACTTTTCTTAAAAACGGAAAGAACTTTGGTGTGGCGTTTAATAATGTTCCCATGAATGTGCACCCAGCAGTTTCTTTGTTTTATTGTAGAGCACAAGTCAGACTTGAGTACAAGCTATAGCAGACATTAATTAATAAGTTAGAAAAAGCAAGGTGTTTAATGTAAATGGAAGATAGAGCCGAAACACCCCCAGTGCTGGACTGGTTAGTAGTGTCGCTTCCTTGCTCCCCAGACGGAGAAGAAGACCTGACTCCTCCATTTGAAACCCTCAAAGCTGCGGTCACACAACTAGAAACACAACTGGAGTTCAGTGCTTCAAACGAAGACAACTTTGTGTTGCGCCGGAAGAGCATAGACTACTGGGACGACTCCAAAAGTCCTTCTCGAAAGAACTATCTTAAAAGCGTTTGTGACGATGTTATTAAGTTTATATCTGAAATAGAAAGAGAATGCGGAAAGGAAGACTGCTATCATGTATTTTACCACATGAAAAGTTTAGATCAGCAACTGCGGCAACTATAATTAAGTTAAGCACTATACTTTAATGGAACAAAAAGATAATCCTTCAAAAAAAGCTACGGTAGTTTTGGTAGGCGGGGGCCAAGTTAACTCTTCAGTTCTTGTGTACTTTAAAAAGCTTTCTAGAAGCCTTAGGTCCAAGGTAGACCTGTACCTGGTTAGTGAGTTTGAAGAGTGGTTATACCCAGGCATGATTCCAGGTGTAGTATCTGGAATCTACAGCATCCAAGAGGCTTCAGTAGACTTAAAGGCCCTTGCGTACTACTCAGACTCCAGTTTTTTACTCCAGAGTCCAACTATGCTGAACCCACTTACCCAAACTCTTACTCTCCAAAGCAAAGAAGTCATTCCTTACGATTTTTTAGTTGTTAGTTTAGAGTCGAGTTGCTTCAAAGAAGACTCCTGTGTGAACTTTTCAGCTTACAAGTCCTTTTGTCACCAGATTGAAGCAGCTGAAGAAAGACTAGTAGAAACAAAAGAAGACCCCAACATAGTAGTTGTTGGAAGAAATCTTGCAGCAGTTGAGTTGTGCTTTAACTTGCATAGTAGGTTTTCAAAGAGTTTTGAGGAAGTTAACATGCAACTGGTTAGTGACCAGGAACCTTTAGAAGAGTTCCCAGAAAGCTTCAAAAGAAAGGTGCTTCAGGAACTCGACTTAAAAGGCATAAAAGTTACTAAAGGGACTGGAATCAGTTGCATTCGACACAACACCCTTTTTTTAGAAGACTCACAAACCATAAAAGGAAACTTAGTAGTGAACTCTAGCTTGCAACTGCACCCTGAATTCTTGAATGCTTTGCCTAGAACCTCTGAAGGACTTTTTTTGCTTGACGAGCACTTGCAGTGCTACGGATTTCAGAACATAATGATTGTCGGTCAAACGTGCACTCAAGGCTTAAACAAAACCAATTACTACAGACAAGCCCAGGTAGTTTTTAAAAACCTGTCCAAAAAGTTAAAAAGCTTCTTTGAAGCTACTCAAGAAAAGCTCACTAAGTACGAAGAAACTAGTGACGAGTTAACCATACTGAATTTAGGCGGCGGAAGAGCTTTAGCTACCAAGTGGGGGAAGTCTTTGCGGGGGAAAACAGTTATGTGGACTAAAGACTTTTTAGACAAAAGGTTTGTTTACTCTTTTCAAGCTAAAAAGTTGTTTTCTAAAAAAGAACTTGAAGACTACAGAAGTGTTTATAGTTAACAAGAGTTAAAAGCGTAAGTTACTGCTGTCAAGTTGGCTTGAGTCTAAGAACCTGCTGCTTTCTGATGAAAAATTCACTCTGCGTCTGCCTTCGAGAGTATGGAGTGTGTTGTGGGACAAGCCTACTCCAGGGTTTTTGTTGTAGATTAAGTTAGCCACTTTGGTAAAGAGTCTGTTGCTTTCTTTAGCTGATTTGACAACTTCTATTTCTTCTGGAGTGAACTCTAAAACAGTGTACACTACGTACCCTAGAGTGTTGGCTTCTTTTAGGTTCCCTGTGTACATGTACTCCATGAACTTCATAACTATGTTTTTTAAGTACTCTAAGTTCACGTTTTCCTTAGACTGGGCTTTTTCGAGTTCAGAAATTCTGAGTTTGAGTGCAGTAATTTGTTGGTCTTCAGAAGAGGTGTTTTCTAGGTCTTTGAGTTTGCCTTTGAGTCTGTCAAGGCTTTGTTCTTTTTCAAGTAGAAGCTGCTGGGCTTTTCTGCGGTGTTCTTTGAACTCTTGTTTGATTGAGTCCATGTGCTGTTTCATCTCTAAGAGTTCAGTTTCTTGTCTGCTTTTTTGGTCAAGGATCTCTTCAATGTACCTTTGGGTTTCAACTTCTTTTTCTTCTTGGTTTTCTCTGGTTTTGAGTTCGGTTTCTAAGTGGCTAATGCGGTTTTGTGCGTCAACTAGTTGTTTTTGGAGCTTAGTAACGTCTTCAGAGTGGTCAGGGGGCCTTTGTTCAAGGGCTGCGAGGAGGTTGTTGGTTTTGGCTTTTGAAATTTCGTCTTGTTTGGCCCTTAACTTGGCGTTTTCCACTCTGAAGTTGTCTAGTTGTTTTTCTAGGTATTCATTTTCAGCCCGCAACTCAGCTATTTGGGATTTGAATTCTTGGCACTGTTCTTCTAAAGCTTGGAATTCTTTTAGTTCAGACTCCTTTGCCTTGAGTTCTTCTTTGACTCTGTTGAGTTCAGAGGTAACTTTTTGGGTTTGTTCGTTGGCATTTTCAGTGATGTTTCGCATGAGTCTTTTTTGTTCTTCTTGTTTAGAAGCCCACAGCGACTCAAGTCTTTGAGGAGTGACTTGGTCCTGAGAAAGGTGTCTGTCAAGTACTTGCTGTAGAAATCCCATTAAAGACAGGTTCTGTTCCTGGACATCTGCACTTTCTTTGTGCTTGCTTACGTATCTTTCTTCGAGTTTGCTGACTTTTTTCTGGAGTAGTTTGTTTTCTTTGTTTCTTTGTTTTAAAAGAGAAGCTAAGGTTTCATAATCAGGTTCCTCTGACATTTAAGTATTACTTATTAACCAAACAAGTGTCTTTCTGCAATTACTTCAGCCATTCTTATAGCGTCTTCAGACTGCATCACTCCAAACTGAACTTCTTCTGGTGGTCCTTGAGGTAAGTCTAGCTGCATAAAAGCCCTAACTATTTGGGTGTCCCACTCTAGTAACTTCTTTTCGATCTTTGCCACTGCTGCTTGCTGCTTCACACTGCTTTTGGGCAAATAAAAGACTCTGTTCAAAAAAGCCCTGATTTCAGACAGGGTCCCTGAAAGTTCTGGTTCAGTTTCGTGTCTGAAGGCTCTTGCTTTCAAAGACAAGTCAATGTACTTTTCGTATATTCCTCCACTTAGGTTCCAAGAAGCTATTTCGTTAGATTTTTTTCGGAGTTTTTTAATCACTGGGTCGTAAAGTTGCTTTTTTAGGTCTTCGCCTTCGTAAGAGATCACGCAGTCAGGACCGTAGTGAGTCATTAAAAGGTTGTGGGCCCTCCAGTAGTCTTGTGCTTCTAGATGCAGAGATATTGCTGTTGAAAAATCCCAAAAGTACTCAAAGCCCAATGCTTTAGCTTCGTATATAAAGTTTTCAGGAACTCCTATTCTAATTAGAAAACCTTCTTTTGCTTGGGAACTCGGCAAGTGTCTTTTAAGCATTTCTTTAACAGAAGGTTCGTTATTGGGAGTGTTTTGCAGAACCAAAATAGCGTGGGTCCAGTTCCCTGCTAACTCAAGTTCGTCTGCAAGCATGTACCCAAGTTTGGCAAGAGTATGCAACAAACTTTGGTACTCGTTGTAAATAGTTTGGTCTTCTACCATGCTGTCTAGAATATTCGAGTTCTCAATGTATAGAGTCAGACTGTGAAGGATAAGCCAAGCTGTTCCCACTGAGAAGTTTTCTGTGTGAGTGTAGGGGTGCAGCATACTTGGAAGCTTACCTAAGTTGTGTTTGGGGTCTGAGTAGAACTCCAAAAGGTGGTAGCACAGGTCTTTGTGTTCTTGGGAAAACCTTGAACCAGGAAAGCTTTGGTAATTAGGGTTGTCAAATTCAGACTTAAAAGCATTAAAACAAGAAGCAAGGTCCCCATTGTACTTTTCAGAAAACCTTAAAACTAAGGCAAGTCCTCTAATCCACTCTAGGTGCTTAACTGGTTCCAATTCTCCACTTAGCAGCTTGTATATCATAAGTACATTTTCAGGTATGTAGTTTAGTTTTTCTTCTGCTTCCCAGTCTGATAATTGTCTTTTTAGCTTATCTTTGAACCACCTAGTAGGAGTCATCGATAAAAGGCTAGCTAAGTAAAACTGATTTGACTCTAAGGCTTCTGTTACAGCTTCTTGGACTTTGCAGTTTGCCAAGCACTCAAGAATGGTTTCTAAGGAGTCGCCAGTCTGTATGCTAGGAAAGAACCAGTTATTCCAGGCTTTTAACCAGTTCCATAAGGCCTTTTTTCTTTTAGCTTTGAGTTTTTCGGACTCATCAACCATTTGGACTTCTGAAGCCCAACTTTGTAGAGAAAACTCGTCTTGCAAGACTTGAAAAGTATCTAAGTCAGCGCTTCCAAACAACACATTCATAAGTGTCCAGATCATTGCGTTGTTAGCGTCTCTTTGACTTAAGTGGAAAGAAGCCATGTGCTTCCAGAACCTTTGAGTCCACACCATAGGGTCATCATCGTTGCACGCCAGCATTATCTCTAACTCGTCCTTTATTTTTTCGTTTTGAGTGTTTAAGTTGACTTTGAGGATACTTCCTAGTTTGTTTGTTGGAGTAAAAAACTCACCTTCAGGTCCTAGGTTGACTCTGAACCTTTCGTTGAGTTGAGACTTAACTACTTCGGGTTCGTAAGTTTGTTGCATAGCTTCTTCAAGACCTATAGGTCTTCTAGGTTCGGGTTCAACTAGTATTGGAGTATAAGTTGAGTCTTCCTCAGAAGCAAGTGAGTCGGCTGTGGGGGATACTGCTTCTTCTTCTTCGTCTGACTCATCGATTAATCCATACTTAGTGAAGTGCTCTACTTTAAACTTCCAAAACCCTGTTTGAGGCAAGCACTCGAGTTGTTTGAAGTTTTGCTTTTCAGAGACCGAAAGTCCTGCAGACAACGACTTTAAAGAAGCTTGGTAAAGAGTAATGATGGAGGGTTTGTTCAAGGCACTGCTTTTAAAAGAAACATTGGGTGGGTAAACTTCTACATAGTTCTTGTGTATCCAAACTATTGAGTCGAGGTCCAGGCCCAAAAGGTTTGTGCTGCCTAAAAATTCAATTTTTCCATGCTGGTTGTAAATTGTGAAGTGTTGTACGCTTCTAAGTTGGCTTTTCGAAAGCTTAAGTAGTTCATCGAAAGGCGGGAGTGTTTGATAGCCTTCTTTTGTAAGTACAGGAAACTCAGACTTGCTAGAACTTAAATCCCACTTTTCCATTTATTGTATTTGAGTCTAATTAGTAATGTTTTACCAAGAATTAAATACTGCTATAATAAATAATGGGCCAGTTATGTCCCGGGTATTCTATAGACCACACTCCCAAAAAGCCTGTAAATGGTTCTAATAACCAAGAGTGCTCCAAAATATTTTCTGATATAAAAGCCTACTTTAAATTCCAAAAAGTACTAGGAACCGGCCACTTTGGCACAGTGCGAAAAGCTGTATCTAGAACCCAGGCAAACTTTAAAGTAGCTATCAAAACAATCGACAAAAACAAAATCAAAAACCACGAGTTGCTGCAACAAGAGTTTGAAATTATGTGCAAAATGGACCACCCCAATATCATTAAGCTGTTTGGCAAGTTTGAAGACGAAAAGTACTACCACATGATAATGGAGTACTGCAAAGGAGGGGACTTGCTTGACAGGATCCTAGATAAAGGCAACTACGACGAAAGCGACGCAGCTTTTTTGATGAAGAAAATCTTAAGGGCAGTTAACCACATACACGCCAACGGAGTCTGTCACCGAGACTTGAAGCCTGAAAACTTTATGTTTGACTCTAAGTCTGACGATGCCGAACTGAAGTTAATTGACTTTGGTCTTTCTAACAAATTCGGCTGCAAGTTCGACACCAAGCTTATGAAAAGCTGTGTGGGGACTCCTAACTACATTGCACCTGAGGTTTTGAGGGGTTCTTACGGACTGGAGTGCGACATTTGGAGTTGCGGAGTTATTTTGTACGTGCTGTTGTGTGGAGCCTTTCCTTTTTTTGGGTCTAGTAAAAACGAACTATTTGGGAAGATTCTAAACACAGAAGTTAACTTTGAAGACAAAAGGTGGAGGAGAGTAAGTGACTCAGCCAAAAGCTTAATACAAAGTATGTTGAAAAAAGAACCTAGTAACAGAATAAACGCTATAGATGCTTTAAAGCATCCCTGGTTCAAAGTTGCAAAAGCTAACGAAAACCCCCTGAACCCCAAAATACTGAACTCTTTAAGGAACTTCAAGGTGAAGAGTAGGTTCCAAAAAGAAGCTTTGACCGTGCTAGTGAAGTACCTGAACTACAGCCAAATTAAAGAACTCAAGGATACTTTTATATCCTTAGACACAGAAAAAGACGGTTTCCTGAACTTCCAAGACATAGAAGAAGGTTTGAGACTTGCAGGGTTCAACCACGAGTACAAAGTCATCAACAGCATAATTAGTAACTTGAACCCCGAAGGCAAGATCAACTACTCAGAGTTCATTCTGGCAACTTTGGAGTCGAAGTGCATAATTGAAGAAGAAAACATCTGGAATGCCTTTAACCACTTTGCTCAAAAAAGCGAAGGAAGAATTACTGCCGAAAGCTTAGGAGCTGTTTTGCGGACTTCTGGAAGAGACAACCTAAACGCCCGAGAACTCATTCAAGAGGTTGACAAAGACCACGACGGTTGTTTGAGTTTTGAAGATTTTCGGAGCATTATATATGGTAATTAATTATGAGAACTAATAACAAGGTCTACAGTATCGAGGAAATGGTTAACTTGGACATTCCTAAACTAAGACATGACCCTTTGAAGTACCAGCAACTGCCTTACTTTTCTTTTTACGTAAGCAAAGTTAGGCCCATGTCAACGACTCCCACCAAAGTGGACTCACAGGATACTTTTAGATTTAAAACTACAGACTCCGCCCAAACCAGTTCCCAGAAGCCTTACAAAAAGCCCTCGAATTCACTAACTCGAGTTAATAAAGCTAGGAAAAAAAGATTCGATCTAGCCAAACTGAAGCACAATGAGTTTGTTAAAGAAAAAGAATGCGAGTGCTCTTGCATGAGAGAAACTAGTTCTTTTAGAACCTCTAGGTACCCCAACTCAAAACTTTCTAGTGAAATTGAAAGAAACTACCACCAGTTTAGTAAACTAGAAACTCAAAATTCAAAACAAGTAAGTCAGAAAAAGTTTTCCAGACAGAGTTCTTCACACAGAACTTCCAGAAGACCCTATGGCTACCAAGCCAGAAAACCTTGTAATCTACTTTACAAAAAAGCTTCTATTAAAAATGCTTCTGAAAGGGAAAAACAAGTCGAAGTTTTGTCTAAAACTTTCCTTAAAATTGAGTCAGCTAAAAAACTGAGCCAAAACATCAAACAGGAGTTTAATAGCATCCGAGAAATCAGGAACTCCAGAAGAACCCGCAGGTTCGAAAACCAAGCTTCCAAGTCTTCTGATAGCTTTGCTAAACCCAAAAACCTTCCTAAAAAACAGATGACTAAGCAAAGCTACTTGAGCTCAGCAGACTCGATAAACAGCATTGCTGGCCCCACAACAGCCATTTACAAGCATCAAGACCCCCCTTCGCCAGGTAATTCCCTTATGTACCCAATTTCCCACTATGGTTACAACTTTTAAATATTAATAGATTGTCAGTGTTACAACTCAGCGTAAGTATAAATATGAAAATCTCAATCAAGAACTTAAAAGGCGACAAGTTTGACTTAGACGTAGAGGAAACCGACTCCGTTCTGTCAGTCAAAGAAAAGATAAAGGAGCAGAATAGTGTTGAGCCAGAAAGACAAAAATTGATTTTGGCCGGGAAAATCCTGAACGATGAAGCTACCTTAGAAAGCTTGGAAGTGCAAGAAGGGTCCACTCTTGTGATTATGATCAGTAAGCCAAAGCCCGAACCTAGAGCACAGGAGCAAAGACAACCTGAGCCCCAAGCCCTTTCTCAAGGAGCTCAGCAACATCCTACCCAGCCTCCCGCCCAAGGGCCTTCTGAGCCTAGCCAACAGGATTCTTCCCAGCCAGCTTCAGCCTTTTCTCAACACGCAAGTGCTTTAGTGACTGGACAGGAACTTGAAGATACAATCATGAGAATCATGGAAATGGGCTTTGAAAGAGAACAAGTAGTTAAGGCGATGCGAGCTGCCTTCAATAACCCTGACAGGGCTATTGAGTACTTAATGACAGGAATACCTGAAACTCCTGAGCCTCAACAACCTGCAGCTCAGCCACAGGAGTCTTCGGGAGCTGAAGGAAACCCCCTTGCTTTCCTACTACAGAACCCTATGTTTATGCAGCTTCGTCAAATGATTCAGCAGAACCCACAAATCATCCAACCACTTTTGGGTCAACTCCAACAAAGCAATCCAGAACTTGCTCAAATGATTATGCAGAACCAAGAAGCCTTTATGCGGCTAATACAAGAACCCCTTCCTGAACAGACTCCACAGATCGACCCCAACCTCATAGCTGGACTTCCCAGGCCTCCTCAAGCAGGTGAAGGTGCTCAGCAGCCAGGCCAGCAACCCAGAAACGTTATTCAGTTAACTCCTGAAGAAGCCCAAAAGGTCGAGAACCTAGCTGAACTAGGGTTTGATCCCCGAGATGCCTTAGAAGCTTTTCTCAGTTGTGACAGGAACGAAGCAATGGCTGCTGAAATGCTTTTCACGCACTACGACCCACTAGGAATGCAGCCTGAAGAGGGAGAAGCTCCTCAGGACCAACCCCCTGAAGGCGAAGAACAAGGTGGCCAATAACTTAATTTAGCATATAAGTCCGAAATATGGAACCCCAAAGACCGAACTCAGCCCCAGGCAAAGCACTAGAAGTAATAGTTGCCCGACAAACAACCCCAGTTTCCAAAAACAAACCACGCATTAAAAAAGGAAAGCTCCAGAGAGTTTCTAAATCCCACTCAAACAACGCTTCACTAACGAGTTTTGCGGGAGTTGGAACTCAAATAGACTCCTCTGAAAAAGAAAGACTCGAACTACTAACTACAAACCCACTTAAAAGCACCAGTTTCAAAGAGGTTTCTGACAAGAACCAAGAGTGCATTCAAACTTTAAAAGACAAAGAAGACCAAATGAAACAACTCCAGAGTTACCTAAACTCAATGCAGGAAAAGTACCAAATCAACCTAGAAGACTCTAAAGAACCCACCTTGGAAGAAAGTGTTTCACAAATCAAAGAAACTATTAACTCAATTCAGAACTACACACAAGAAGTTCAAGAAAGAGAAAAAAGAGTTAAAGAAATACAGAAATTCACTGAACAACTCAGAACCAAAAAAGACGAAGAAGGCAATCCCATTGTTGAGTTTCCAGAAAACTTCGATGAAATAGTGGACACTTCTCACGAGTACAGAAGTGTATCCGACGAGACAGTAAACTGGATAGAAGTTTACCAAAAACGAAAAGAACTTGAAGAAAAAGACCAAAATTTCAAACAAAGAATGCAGAAAATAAAGGAACTCGATGCCTTTTTGAACCAAAAAGAACAACAGGTAAAGTCTTCTAGAGGCTCCAAAAGAACAGCTTACTCAGACCACTCCTACTCCCCAACTCCTAGCAACAGATCGCTTTTCTTCACAGGAGTGAGGACCAAGACCCCTAGTTACGCTCCAAGTTCCTCAAAAACTACTAAGTCGGACAAAATCCAGAAAAACATTGAACTTGCAGGGTCTTACAAAGGCCACTACAGCCTAATTGACAAACTCACCACTCAAGAAAAGCAAAGAATTGACAAGCTTCTAGAAAACTCAGAGGGAAACTTGTACAGCATTGAAGAATACACTGGAATCATGTCTGAGGAACAGTCTGCTAGACTGAAAGAAATCGAAAACTCACTTAAAAAGATAAATCCTCAGTTAGAGTGGAAGGAACCTAAAGAACTCAATCAACCCAAAAAACCTCAAAAAGCCAAAAAGTCCAAAAAGCCAGGAGAACCAGCTCTACAAGCAGTAAAAGAGTCCAGAGAAACTGCTGATAAACTCAAAAGCATCAACAACTCCCTTATGAAGTTACGTCAAGAAGCTCCCAAACCACTAACTGAAGAAGAACTAAACAAACTTGTTTCAGAAACTGCTTTAGTGCTCCAAAGCAGCTCAATTTCAGTCCAAAATGCCATACTAGACGAAAAAACATCTTCAGTTGAGCACGCCAAAACAATCCTTGAAAAGGTCCAAGAACTCGAAAACCTCAACACTGACGAGCTCCAAGAACTGCTAGAAGAAGCCCAACAGCATATGGACAAGTACCAAGAACTAGCCCAACTCGAGAACGAAGAACTCCAGTCAGACCCTAAATACCAAGCTGCGCTTCAAAAACTCAACACTTACATTGAGAAGTGCTCTGAACAAGAAAAGGACCTTAAAGAAACCTTTAAGCAACTAGAAAACGTGGAATTCAAACTTGAAGAAGCCCAAAAAGCTATCCAGAAGTCTGAAGAGTTCCAAAAAAACACTGAAGAAAGCGAAGTAGAGGTACCTGAGTTTCCCCAACCAACTCTAGAAGAACTCGACCAAGAAATAGAGTCCCAAATCCTTGATACTTTTGAACCTCCTCCCAAAGAAGACCCCTACTCCGAGTTCACTCCTGAAGACTTGCCAGCTCTGTACTATATGCTTCAAAGAGGATTTCAAGAAACTTAACCATAAATGGAACCTTTTTCACCTATAAAAAGTGTTTGGGCACAGTACTTTCTGAAGAAACACAGATCCCTTCTTGTAAGACGTCAGGTTTGGAGGCAAGCACACGAAGAGTTAAAAGACACTTCTCTCCAGAACTCCTTAATCCCTTACCAGTTGCTTTGTGTATTCATGTCAGCAATGACTTACTACTTGTTTCGAAAGGAGTCCTGGAAACTTAAGTTCGTCTTAACCTCTGGAGTGTTTTCAGTGTCTTACTTAAATATTCAGCTTAAGTTTGAAGAAGAACTTTATTTGAGAAAAGGCTTAGAAGACACTAAACTTGGGGCACTTATTAGAAAAAAGTACATAGAAGAACTGCCCAACTACCACGTTTCAGAAGTTTTTGTTTCTAAACAAAGAAAAATAGATGAATTCAGCAGTGCTTTCAAACAGAGAAAAGACCCTCTTAAGAAATTTGATAATTACATTCAAAAAACTAAAAGTTAACTATACATTACTTGCAGTTGTGGAAGGCCAGTAAGATCTTGCTTGTGAAATCTAAGAACTTCATGGAGTTTCCTGCTATCCACCTTAAGTCTATGGCGTACTGGTTCTCTTCCATATAAATCTTGATTTGGAACTTAAGCATCCCTTGCTTCCAGTCCTTTTCTCTGACTTTAAAACTGAAGTCGCTGTCGTTGAGTTTCCACTCCAAATGGTGTCTTTTCAAACACTCAAACAGTTGGCACATCAAAGACTCAGAGTCCTCAGAAAACCGCAACCCACACACCCAGTCGTTGGGTTTGTTTTCGGCCTTTTTGCAGACAGAGCCTTCAGAACTCTTGCAAGAAGGTTCTTCGCTGGCACTAGTAGAAGAGTTCCTGGAGTACTCTTGTTCAATGCTTTTGCGCTTTTGTTTTAGTGTTTGGTTGAGCATCAGCTCGTAAGTCACAGTGAAGGTGTCTTCTTTGTGTTTGTTAATTCGGTCTATGAGCTCTTCACGGGGCTTGTTTATGTTGCTGAACTCAGGTAAGTTCAAACACTCGTTAAGCACGCCTTTTTCAAAGTTATGCTGTGTGTTTTGGCTGTATGACTGGAGTTCAGCAGCATCTTTGGTTTTAAGTACTTTGTAAATGGGTAGATTGGCTTTAAACCAGGGATGGGCTTTGACTTCTTCAAGAGTGATTCTGCCAAAGGGTTCGGGGTGCAGCATTCTCATAACTAGGTCTTTCAAGTAGGGTGAAAAGTCACGAGGGACTTGGTACTCAGTTCTTCTTATCTTATTAAAAAGCTGCTGGATGTTGTTATCGTCAAAAGGAAGGTACCCAGCTACTAAAGCAAAAAGCACCACCCCTGTACTCCAAACATCCACAGCATTTCCGCAGTAACCACATCCAGACAACAACTCTGGAGCTGCGTAGTTGGGAGAACCACAAGCGGTCTCAAGGGGCACTCCATCCCTCATCAGATTGCTAAGTCCGAAGTCTGCGACTTTAATGTTCATGTCTGAATCAAGCAGTAAGTTTTCAGGTTTGATGTCTCTGTGGGAAACTTTGTTGGAGTGGATATAGTCTAATGCTTCAACGATCTGCTGGAAGTACTTTCTAGCTTCTGACTCTTGAAGTTTGCCTTTTGCTTCTAAGAGTTTGTACAAGTCTCCATTTGGAACATACTCCATTGACAAAATGATTGTAGAAGGAGTTTTGATGATTTCGTACAGACGAATGATGTTTGGGTGTTTGAATAGTTTCAGGATCTTGATTTCCCGCCTCACCTTTCCGTTCATGCCTTGGGATTTGAGTTTGCTTTTGTCTAGGAATTTAAGGGCTACTTTGATGTCTGTGATTTTGTGATGTGCAACTGACTATTAGTTACTTTTCACTTTGCCAAAAGTGCCTGAACCAATTGTTTTTTTAACACTGTAGTTTTGCAAGTCGGGCATCTTTATTATTTCTAGTCAATTCTAGAATTTACTTCAAGATTTATCCACTTAATCTCAAGAGTTTCAGAATACAGCTCTCGAAGACAGAGTTTAACTGTGGCAAGCAACTCCACCCAAGACTACATCCTAAGAACTTCTAATAGCACTTTCGAACTAGTTCAGAGACTAGTGCTTATTTGAATATTTGAACTTAACTAATTAATGAAACAAACCATAAAAGACCTAGTCAACAGTGCAGTACTTGAAGGAAAACCCTATAAGCAACTAGTAGAAACAGCTAGGACAGCTTGTTACCCAAGATGCCAAGAACTAGTTAAGTACCTCAAAAGAATCATAACATCTGACCTCTATGGAGTTTCAAGTAAATTGCAAGCACTCAAGTTAGTTAGGCTCTGCATGGACACCAACAACCCCAACCTGGTTGCTCACGCAAGCCAAAAACTCCTTCCTACCTTTAAGTCAATAGCTATTTGTGGAGAGCAGAACCCAGGTCGTCTTTTTGAGCCCCAATCTTTGCAAGACTTGTGTGAAAACAAAACTTTCTGGGAAGAAGTTATAGCTTCTATCGAAGCCTGGGCTAAACGTTTTCCAGAGCACTCTGAGTATCTGCAAACCTACCAAGAATTATGCGACCAAGAAATACACCCATTGCCTAGCCACTTCAAAGAAAAGCTAAACAGTTACGCTGAACTTGCCAAAGAGCTCACAGACTGCATTGAAAACCAGTCAGTTAGTCGAGCCAGAATTAGAAAAAAAGCCAAAAGACTAAGTGACTGTCAGGACCAACTTCAAAAAGAACTTTCACAAGATTTAGAGTCTAAGTCACTAAAAGTAGTTTTGGTCCACACAGCAGAACTAGTTACCATGGCTTTGGAAATATTCCACAATTGGAAGCGCAAAAACCCCAGAAGTCCACCGAAAATGCCAGAGCCAATTCCCAAAGGAGTTCCAGAGCTAAGTTCTAACGATTCTATGCTTGAAGTATCGTTTGAAGACCCCTGTTTAAGTGAGCCAGAGTCAGTGCAGAGTCTAAGTGTGTGCTCAGAGTGGAAGGACGAAGACTACGCTAACCTTAAAAACAAAATTGAAGAAAACGTTGACTTGGTTAACTCCTACCGAGAAGACTTAGTAGCTCTACAAAGACAATACATAAACCTCAAAGAAGACAAAGAAGAAACCAAAATAACGTTACAACAAGTCTCCAGTGAAAACAAAACTTTAAAAGAACAAAAAACTGGACTTCAAAAGCAACTTGAAAAAGCTTACGTAACTAACAACCACTTGCATGAAGAAATCAAAGCTTACAAAGACCAAAGCACAATACTTAAAAACACTATTTGCCAGTTAGAAAACTCCAACAGGAACCTTCAAGAAGAACTTAACAAAACTAAGTGCGAAAACATGGTTCTTAAAAGAACTAACAACACCCTTAACTTAAGCAACGAACAACTCTACAAGGAAATAAACAAACACAAGTCCAGAAACTCAGCTTTGAACGATGAGTTGTCTTTGCTCAGAAAACAAGCAATAGTTCAAAGCAACAAAACCTTTTTAAACAGCTTGAGCAACCACATTCAAACCAAACAGTCGCCAAAAAGACTCAAGTCACTTGAAAACTTGTTGGCAGAAGAAATCCAAGGAGACGAGTCACTTTCAGAGGAAGGGTTTGAAGTTGACTTGGAAGACTCAGAAGAACTCAAACTAGAACCTAACGCCAGCATTGTCAAAGCCAGTGCATCCTACCAAGAAGAGTTCTTTGTCTTTGAAGAGTCTTTGTTCAGCGAACTTAACTTCGAACACTGCTCTACAGTTAACAGTTCAACTAGAGTTGAGGTGCACAACTTAAACCACTACTTAGAGTTTTTAAAGGACACCCAAGGAGTAGTTTATCAGGATGAAACCATAGAAGTGGGGCTAAAGCTAAAACTAAACGAAGAAACTGCAGTAGGAGTCCTGTATGTAGGCAACAAGTCTCCAGAAGTTCTTTCTGAGGCCCAACTCGAAGTAATTTTTTCAAGCATTCCCATGTTTTTAACTCCAACCTGCACTGCAAACATACTTCCTATGCACCAAGTCTCTTGGCTGCTTTTATTCAAGCTAAAGGGCCTTTTTTTCGAGTCTCCTGTTTTACAAGTTTCTTTTTTAAAGAACCAAGCACTTAAAACAGTTTGTTTACTAGTACCAATCAGTCCTTTGCAACTAGTGAAGCCTCTTGAGTACTTTTCTGAATACCAAAACTTAGAAGTTGCTTCGCTGGAACATGAATCTTCTAAAGTGCTGAACTTAACTGCAGGCAGGGTCTGGTCACATACTGCAGAAGGGCTTTTGCAGGGGTTTACTTACAATAGCCACAAAGTAGTAACTCAGTTATCAAGCAAGACTGCCAAGGTCTTCAGTGACTCTTACGAAGTTTCTTATGGGTTTTTGGAGATACTAGAAAGTATTATTTCGTTTGATAAATAATTTAAAAATGAGAAAGTGTAACTTGAACGCAGCTAGTAAACTACAGGACTACAGTCCCATCAGAGACCCTAACTTGGCAAGGTTTTTTTGCTCGCCCCACAGAAGAAAGATGCTGTTGAAACAAGGAATGGTATAAGTTAAGTAGATATCTAAAAGAGGCGAAATACTCGATAGACTAACTCCTCAGTACGTAGTTCTTGAAAACAAAAACCAAAAACTCAGGAACAGTATAGGAAGGTTTTACAAAAACAGAGTCCCTACTACTGAGGGCTCTCAGACTGAAATGAAAAGACCCAGCACTTGCCTTTACTCACCCCAACAACGGCCTAAGTTGCTTACTCCTATTTCCAACAGACTTAAGGTCCGCACAAAGTCTCCAGCTTAATTAACTCGGTAAATATTACTACCCATATTTATAATTTTTTTGCTGATGATGGACATTAGCTCTAGCATTATTCTTGGTGGGGATAATTGACTGAGTAGTCACTGCATAGCTAACTACGTGGGTAATAAACACGATTTAACATACAATTAGAATGACTGGACTTAGGAAGGCCGTTTGGTCTAGAGGTATGATTCTCGCTTCGGGTGCGAGAGGTCCCGGGTTCAAGTCCCGGAACGGCCCTTTTTGTTTAATTCTAATAATGGAAAAAACTAAAAGCCCAGAGAACAAACGCTACCCCTTAAAAACAGTTGAATTAAGCCTGCAAAGACACAACAGAAAAAAGACTGCCAACACCCTAAAGTGGAATTTGACTCCTAAGAATCCTCAAAACCACTACCACAACCAAACACTAAACCTGAATGCTTTCAACCGATTAAGATTTACACCCAATAAAACTAAGAAGAAGCGTGAAAAAAGCCCTTGCATCTACAATATGACTGCTAACTACTGTCAAACGTTTGAAGACTTGCTTTCTTATAATTCTTTCAGAAAGAGTTCTCAACCTGACAGGTTTTTGGAGAACCAATCTAACTATGTTAAGAATTTTTACTGCAGAAAGCGAGCTGCAAACAGGTACCTAGAAACTGAAGAGTTCCAAAAAGCTTTTTCAAAAAAACGCGATATTAGTATACTCATAGGCAAAAAAATCAGTTATTCACCCATTACAAGACCCAAAACAACCCACTAAGTAACCAAAGATGATTGTGTTAATAAACGGATAAATGGATAGGTTGTGCTTGGTATTAGTTTTATTGGGTGCTTGTAGTGGAATTGAACAAAAGTACCAAAAAACCCTGTTGATGCAAGATTACGAGTCAGAACAAGAAACTGCTTTGGGGACTTTGGCTTCAGGTGTAGAAGACCTAGGCTCAGGTTTGTCTGAGTTTTCAATGCAAATTGATGACTCTATGAAAGCTCTTGACGACCAAATAGACTCCTCAATAGATATTTCAGCTTCAAGCACTGTGGCTTTACTAGACGCGGAAATATCAAACTTAAATAGGGAGCTTGACCAAGTAAACGCCCAAATAGAAGACTTGGAAGGAGAACTAGCTTCTTACACAGAAGTCTGTGGAGACTACACTACTTGTACAGGCTGCACTTCTAGCAGCACTTGTGTGTGGTGCTCTAGTGAGCAGCTTTGTGTAGCGGGGGATGAAGACGGCCCTTATGAAAATGACTGTGTTGAGTACGAGTACTCTATATGTGAAAGCTCTGACTGCGAGCAGTACCAAACCTGCACTACTTGTCTTTCAAACTCAGAGTGCGGTTGGTGCGAAAACGGAAGTTACTGCTTAAGTGGAACTGCTGATGACTCGGGCTCGTGTGACTACACTTTTTACTACCATTCAGGAGCTGATGGCAAAGACGAATGCCCTCAAACAGACGAAACAGAAACAGAACCTTCGGACTCCTATGTTTCTTCAAATCCCTCTGAAAGCGACGACCCAAAGACACAGGAACTAGAAGATGAAATTAACGACCTGAAGAACCAAGCTGCTAGTTTAGAGTTAGACATTGAAGAACTGGAACTTGAAAAAGACCAGATTCTCCAGGACTCGGAAGAAGCCCAGAGCATTGAAACTGATACCATATACGTGGAAGACGACCTTGATGGGTTGGCTGACACTGTAGATGTTATGGCTGAAACTGAGAATCAAGAAAGCCAAGAATTCCAAACTGACTTAGCAGATTCTGCTTCCCAGGCTACAGTGGATGGAACTACCGAAGTCATTGAGGACTCTACTGACTTGATCAATGAAAATATCGACTCTTCTTATGAAAGCTTGTCTAGCGACATCAATGACTTGGAGACCTCAACAAACCAAGAACTTGACACTCTTAGCAGTGATGTTAGCCAGCTTGAAGAAAGTTCGGTTTCAGAGGAAACTCAGGACGTTGCTGATGAGGTGGAAGATATAGAGTCTCTGGAAGCTGAAGAAGCTGAAGAAGTAGAAAATCTGGAAGCTGAAGAGGCAGATCTGGAAGCTGAAGAGGCAGATCTGGAAGCTGAAGAGACAGATCTGGAAACTGAAGAAGCAGATCTGGAAGCCGAAGAGGCAGATCTGGAAGCCGAAGAGGCAGATCTGGAAGCCGAAGAAGCGGACCTCCAGGCTGAAGAATCACAAGAGATACAAGAGCTAGAGTCTGAAGAAGCTGAAGAAACCCAAGACGTTGCAGAAGAGGTACAGGACGTAGAGTCCCTAGCTGAAGAAGAAACACCCACAGCCTTCATATCGCTAAAACAAAGCCTAGAGTCCAAAATACTTGAAAAAATAAAAACCCAGTATGAAGACTACGAAGGACTAGACGAAGACGACTACATTGACTTGAACGACCTAGAGCCACTAATACAAGACTTAGACGAAGACACAGACCTCAGTGCAGAGCAAATAGACTGGGTAGTTATGCACATCCAATACGTAGCCAACCGAGCTCCAGACTCTTTAGTAAGGGACTTCAACAACTACCCAGGTTCAGTTCCTGAAGAAGCGCAAGAAATTAGAGACATCGTTCAGGAAAACCGAGCCGATTCCCCTGCCAAAGAAGAACGGGACAACATACTTGATAAGGGAGGAAAAGCCTTTTTGGAAACTAAGTTACCTATGCTTTAACAGAACGCTTGCCACAAGGGTTTTAAGGTCCTTAATGTCTTTTTTGATTGAGCTTCTTTTAGGCTTTTCAGCAGGCGGTTCTGGTTCTGGTCTTTGAGTTTCTTGTTTTTGGTATTCCATTTCGTAGAGTCGAAAGTAGTACCTGTACTTCTTGAGAGTGTTTTCAATTGGAATCATTTTGGCTTCGTACTTTCGAATAGTTTCTAAGTTTTCGTCTTCGAGTTCTGCAACTTTTTTGTTGAGAAGAGTTATTTCACTTTCTTTTTCAAAGATCTTGTTAAGTAGGTCTTTTTGGTTGTCTTCTAAGTTGCGGTTTTGTTGCATGAGGTGTTCTACTACAAGTATGACTCCTTTGAAGCAGTTTTCTACAGCTTTGCAGAACTCAGGGTTGTAGTCAGTGATGTTTTGCAGGGTGTGTCTGAGTTCTCTGGAGTACTCTGAAAGTAGTTCTTCAGGTTCTTTAGTGCCTTCTTTGATTTGTTTTTCTAGGATCATTAAGGTTTGGTCATTGGCGTTTCCTCCTTTTTGGATGTACTTGGTGGCGAGGGCCAGTAACCTTTCTGCGTCTGGTCTTGTTGGCTTTGGTTCAAGAGTTTCTGCTTTGAACCTTGACTCATTGCTTGCAGTGGATTTCATGTAGTTGGGAGTGGGAGTCAAGGATCTATAAGACTGGGGGCTTTTTTGTAGGTCTTTAGGAGTTCCTGAAACACTTGTCTGTAGTTTTTCTTCGTTGAGTATTTTCAGAAAGTAACTTTGTTGGTTCCTTAGTCTAAGGTTTTTACCTGCAATGGTAACATCTAAGTTGATGCTGGAAGCTACTTGAGGTAGTTCCCTGGAGCTCTTCAGTGGTGACTTTTGAGGTGACTTTACCGAGTCCATGTCAGCTAGTTTGTAAGGAATTTTGCCAGCATTTTGGATTTTGATAATAACTTCATTGCTTTCAGACTTGTTGCTAAATAAGTTGTTTCTGCAGAGTTCACAAGCATTTGAATTAGAAAAGTCCCAAAAGTTATTGCCACAACCTTGGCAGGTACGGGACTTTGAGTTTGCTAAGTTAATTTCGGCAACAGACTGGAAAAAGTTTTTGCCCATCCTTTTGAAGTAACCCGGGTCTTTTTTAGGGGAAGGTTTTCTTTTGGTGCATGAGCATCCGCACTTGTCGCAGACAGCTCCTTCTTCAGGTTTGGCTTCTTCAGCTTGTTTATCCTTGATGAACTGAATGAGCTTGTGTGTGAAAGAAGAAGTTGTGTCTTTTTTTCTGATCTCAAACAAAGAGTCCAGAACTGGGGCTAGCTTTGAAAGGTGCTTTAAAGAACGAATAACTTCTGAGTGGATTTGGTCTTCACTAACTTCAATCTGAGAAATGTACTTGAAGGTCTCAGAAATGAACTCTAGGTCCTTAACGTACTTGTTTTTCTCTGTGCTGTGGTCTAATTTGCTTTTTTCTTTTTCAAACGAGTCTATGATTTTAATTCTTGAGTTTCTGTGGTTCTGCAGAAAGGCTTTTTTGCTTTTGAAGTAGTTTTGGGAATCACTTACTTTTAGCTTCATATTTAATACATATTAAGAAATACTGTTAGAATAGTTCCCCAGACACCAAAAACATTCTAAAGTTAAAATTGAACTAATAAATGGAACTTAGAGTAGGTGGGAAGTACAGACTCGGACGAAAAATAGGTTCGGGCAGCTTCGGAGAGATTTACCTTGGAACTAACATACAGAACAACGAGGAAGTTGCTATCAAACTAGAAAAAGTGCGTACGCGCCACCCTCAGTTACTTTACGAGTCGAGAATATACAGGATCCTCCAAGGCGGGCCAGGAATTCCTTACATACACTGGTTCGGAGTGGAGGGAGAGTACAACGTATTAGTTCTGGACTTGCTGGGGCCTTCTCTAGAGGACCTGTTCAGTTTTTGTAATAGACGTTTTTCTTTGAAGACAGTGCTAATGCTTGCTGACCAAATGATTGCTCGGATCGAGTTTATCCACGCCAAAAACTTCATCCATCGGGACATCAAGCCTGACAACTTTTTGATTGGCTTAGGCCGTCGGGCTAATTTAGTGCATATCATCGATTTTGGACTTGCCAAGAAGTTCCGAGACCCCAAAACTAACCAGCACATTCCTTACAGAGAAGGTAAGAGCTTGACGGGCACTGCGCGGTACGCAAGTGTTAACACCCACTTAGGAATTGAGCAGAGCCGCAGAGACGACTTGGAAGGCATAGGTTACGTGCTTATGTACTTTTTGAAAGGGCAGTTGCCTTGGCAAGGGTTGCCTGCAAACAACAAGAAAGAGAAGTACGACCGGATTATGGAACGCAAAGTGAACACAAGCGTGGAAGTTCTGTGCAGAGGCTTCCCAGTGGAGTTCCAAACTTACCTTAACTACTGCAAAGGACTAGGGTTCGAAGACAGGCCCGACTACGGTTACTTGAGAAGACTCTTCAAAGAACTGTTCATGCGTGAGAACTACGAGTACAACTTTATGTTTGACTGGGTGTTAATCAACTCTAGCGACAAGAAGCCTCAAGAAAACTCAAAAGAAGAAGAAAAGAAGTCAGCCCCTAGATTAGTTAGGACTAAAAAGTAATGTTAGTTTTATTAGAGTTGAAATATGGATAAGTTGCTAACAGCGAAACAACTACTTACCCAGGGACTGGACTTAACCAGAATGGACCACTCAGAAGCCATTCAACTCTTAGTGAAGCAAGTATCTTTGATTGCTGAGGAAGTGGTTCACTTAAAACAAATTTTAAGCACTTTCCAACCAAATAACTTGCTAAAGACTCAGAGTTTCAACGAACAAAGTAAAAACTTCCACCAAAAAAGCTTTTCACCGGGCAAAACCTTTTTTGAGTCTAAGAAACGAACTTCTTACTATAAATCCCAAGAAAGGTCTTCCCAAGCCTTTTGTGAAGAAGACTACCCTGATTTGTTGCATACAATACAGTCACAAGTAAATTCGGTTTTCCTTAGTTTAAAAGACGGAATTCTAAAGGAATTTAAAGAGCTAATTGCGCACGAACAAACCCAAACTAAACTTGCGTCTCTTGAAAACCTCATTAAGTCTGAAGAAACCAACCGCATCAAGCAGTTCGAGTCATTTTTATCTGAACTCAACTCTTTCAAAGCCCTGCACAAGTACTCAGGTAAGGTCCCCATAATAAAGAAACCCCCCAACAACCCAAGCAGGTCGCTAAGTTCTTCTAGAGACGCCAGAATGAAAAGGTCCACTTTGTCAGGAAGTTTTTACCAAAACAAAAAAGTCCCTAGAGTCCCTACGCAGCTCTTCATAGAGTCCAGGTCCAGTAAGCTTTACTTAGTGAACCTAAAAAGTCCTTTTGAGATTCCTAGTGTTCAGTACGACGCAGCAACTCAAAACTGTGAGGACTCTGAACCCAACTCAAGAAGTATCTACACTCCTCCACCTACTGTTATCATAGGTCAGCAGAGAAAGAGTTCAAAGGCTTCTCCGTAATAAGTTAATTAACACTACTTCTACAAGTTGGGCAAATGCTCTTGATAGAGACCCAAGTTTCCATACACTCAAAGTGGAAACAGTGCCCGCACTCCAGGACTACACCTGAAGCAGTGCAGTCCTCCCTACAAATAGCACAGGTTTCTCCGTGGGTTTCTTTTAAAAATCTCTGTAACTCTATTTGCGAAGTAGTTTCAGTGGGCTTTGGAACTAGTTTTAGGAAAAGCCTAGGCAAAAACAGTCCTAGCAACAAGCCAACTGTTAAAAGCTCTTCAGAAGTGCCTCTGCAAGTGTCTTGTTTTACGAGTTCTGAAGTTAGTAGTAGTGATAAAACTACTTTTAAGTACCCATACCAAACTTGCACTTCAAATTGCTCTTGTGTTTCTGACAAGTACTTTTGAAGAGTTTCTAAAATGACTCCTAGCAAAGAATAAGCTTCAACTAGTCCATACACCAAAATGTACACATGAAGTACTGCGTTGCAAGGAGTAGTTTCGTATAGCAAGGTCACTACTATAGCCAGTAACTTTGCTGTTGTGTAAATTGAGTCAACTGCGTTTTGAATAGTCATTGCTTCGATTTCAGTTAAAATTACATATTTAGGCCCCCTTTATAATGCATAAAAGCGTGTTAGGCCGGATAGCTGAAGTAACTACTCCAGCAGGCAACAAGTACAAAGGCAAAGTGTCAGTTTTGGACAGTAACTCCCTAACACTCGTTTTAACTAAAGCAAGGAGTTTAAGTTCTTCTCAAAACTACTCAGTGCTTATTTTCAGGGCCTTAGACGTTCATAAGCTACGTTTGGAAACCCAAGACTCAGCTGTAATCTACAAAAAGCCCCATAATTAATACATGGCGTTGCGAGGAATTCGATTTTGTAAAGAGTGCGCAAACATTTTATACGCAAAGGAGCAAAAGGACCCTGACGGAGACGAACGGTACTTAATATACTCCTGCCGCATATGTGACTACACAGAAAGAGCTATGAAGGCAGAAGACAACTTAGTTTACCACAGACAAGTCAGAAGACTCGCAGAGCACGTTGCCACTGACTACAAGGACTTTCCTTTGGACCCTACTTTAGCCAGAAGCACTGAGTTGCCTTGTCCTAAGTGCAACTACCCTGTGAGTGTGTACTTCCACTCAGAAGCTGAAGGTGGAGGTATGGGGCTTATGTTTGTGTGCGCCAACAGAACTGAAGGCGGAGTTTGTGGAAATACTTGGGTTAAGTGATAGTTATAATAACTTAGCTTCTTGGTTATAGAACTTAGACAGTTGGAGCTTTAGTTCGATTCTTTTAAGTTTTTTAAGGTTGTCTGAAGCAATTTTAGGGTGCACAGTGTTTTTGAAATTCTGTTTGAGTTTTTCTTTTACTGGACTTTTGAACTTGTACAGTCCGTTCCTAAACCTGTGTGAAATAGAAATAGGTTTAAAAGCCTTTCTGCTCAAGGGAGAAATGGAACGAGCTCTGACCTGTAAGTCTGCTTTCTGAGGACTTTCATCTACTTCAGGAGTGGGCCGCAAAGAACTAGTAACTATGCTGGGGAATCTTGATTTTTCAGGAGAAACCTCTACTTGGAAACCTTTCCCAGTTTTTGAGCGATCTTTTGGAAGATTTTTTCTGGACCTTTGGAGTTTCCGGTACATACTGTGGTGTTCCTCCACGGCCATAGGATTTAAGCTTCTCTTTGATGCATTTTCACAGAAAGACTTAAAGATTTGCTGTTGCCAAAGTTTGGAAATATTTGAATTATCGTACATTTAATCTTATTAACTAGGTTTTAATTAAGCCTTTGAGGAACATGAGAAAAGTCCCCACACAACTTGACTTCAAAGTTAGTTCCGTCGAATTCAGCATAGGTAAGTCGGCAGTAGCCCTCTTCAGTTACGCTGAAGTGCTTTCCCAGTAAAAGTTCAGTTAAACTCTCTAGAATGAACAAATGAGTAACTACAACAAGGACGTCTTCTTGCACCTTTGACAGGTAAGTGCTCCAGGCCTTTTCAACTCTGTGCTTTACGCTCTGGAAGTTCTCAGGAAACTTAGGTCTGACTACGTGTTGGTTCTCAGTAAGAGTAACCCCTATAGAAGTTTCAAGTTGACCTTTGCCTAGTCTTTTGTAGGTCAAGGAGTCAAACGGGCACTCTGAAAAGTCGCAAGTCAAAAGGAACTCGCCAAATCCCTCTTCCATGTGCACATTTGTGTTGAGTTTCTCTGCTAGTTTTCCAGCTGTTTCTAAGCACCTTAAGAAAGGCGAGCTAACTATGTGTACTGACTTTCCTGGTTCTATCATTTCTAGTATTTTCTCAGAGGACTTTTCAGCTTGCTGGAGGCCTAACTCAGTTAAGCAGGGGTCAAAACTCACAGGGTAGTTTCTGCGAGTAGGTGCTCTGTCAGCCCTTTCTCCGTGTCTGAGAATAAACACTTGGGACATTTTGTTATAACTATTTACTTTTATCAAAGGGGTCAAAGACTCTGGGCTTAATTAACTGTTGGAGCTTGCGCGACTTGTGCGACTTGTGCTTTATAGAAATTCTGAAAGAGGGGTGATTTTTAAGGTTGCTAGTTTCTATTTGGTTCTTGACAAGAAACCCTGGCAAAGGAGGAGGTGTGATAGAACTTCTTTTCTTTTCAAAGTACAAATCACTGTTCGTGGGAAACTCGTGACTGTTGCGACTTTTCCCTTTGGGCCTTATGAAAATCTTGATGTCTTTTAGGGTTGGAAGTTTGTTAAAGTTTTCTTGGTTTTCTTCTTGTTCTGAAGGAGACTTTTGTCGGGATGAGTCTGGAGTGCTTTTTTTGAACTTTGAACTGACTCCTCCTTTTAACAAAAATCGATGGTATTGCGACAGCTTGTTGCTTCGTTTTAAAACACAGTTAGAGTTTTTTTCGCTGAGGTCTTCACTCTTAACAGGTGGTCTGCCTCTTTGGAAGCCAAATTGTAGTTTTTTAAGGTTTTTTCCACAGAAAGAGTTATCAGCTTTGTATGACATTAACACTTGTTAATTATACTGAGCGAGTTCATTTGGAGTTACTAGTTTTAAGTTGAATGGGTGGTGAAAAAATAAATGAAGAAGCTAGGACTGTTTTTAGTTGTGTTGGGACTGAGTTTGGGAACGAACCAAAAAAACTCTATATCGTGTTCGATTTGTCACGATATGTTTAACGTAGCCCAGTCAGTAGCTGATAACAAGGACACTTGGGTGATTCCTATTGAAATGGCTATAGCTGGGTGCACTGCTGCTTCTAGCCTGGGCTACGAAGTTTGCAAAGGAGCAGTTAACGAAATGGCTTACATTGCACTTGACAGCTTGTCAGACCACTACTTGGACCCAGAGTACATGTGCTACACCTTAGACATGTGCACTTCTCCTTCTTACTACAACGCCAACTTCACCAACTGGCTCACCAAAGTCTTTCAAGACAAACCTTCAAGCACTCAACAACCTGTTTCTTCTGGAGAAACCTTTTTGTTTGGGCAAATGACTGACATGCACATTGACATGTTTTACCAAGAAGGTAGCAATGCTGACTGCGGAATACCTGAGTGCTGCAGAGAGTGGCTTGGAAAAGGCAACGCCGGCTACTGGGGCGACTACAACTGCGACATTCCAATCAGGACTTTTGAACTCGGCGTTAAGCAAATGTCAGAGCTGAACTTAGACTTCGTAATGTGGACTGGCGACGTGCCTCCTCACGATGTTTGGAACCAAAGCCAAGCTTATAATTTGCAGTACCAAAAAATTGCCTCTGACGTGTTTAAAAAGCACTTTCCGGAAACTCCAGTTTATACAGTTTTTGGAAACCATGCTTGCTACCCAGTGAATGTTTACGACCCTGATAACGCAGGGTGGTTGCTTGACCCTATTTCCGAAATGTGGGGTTATTGGCTGCCTGAGTCAGCTAAAGAAACTATTAGAGCCATGGGAACCTACTCTATTCAGCATAAAAACACCAACTTAAGGATCTTGGCTATTAACACTCAGGTTTGCAACAACCTTAACTTTTACTTGTTTAAAAACGTAACAGACCCCAATGGACAACTGGAGTGGATTTGGAACGAACTTGCAGGTGCTGAAGCCCGTGGAGAACAAGTTTACATTCTAGGGCACATTCCTATGGGAGACAGTGACTGCTTGAACCAGTGGGCAGAGCGCTTCAACGCTTTAGTAGACAGGTACTCCCATATAATCCTGGCCCAGTACTACGGCCATACTCACAAAGACCACTTCTTCATTAACAGAGGAGTGCACGACAACAAGCCCAAAAGCATCCAGTGGGTAAGCCCTAGTGTAACTACTTACACCAACAAGAACCCTTCGTTTAGAGTTTTTGAAGCAGACACTTCTTCCTTCGTACTGAAGAACATTCACCAGTACAGACTAAACATTCCTCAAGCCAACAAGCAAACCAGCCCCAAGTACGAACTTGCTTACTCGTTTTTAGAGTACTACAACCTGCAAGACCTTGCTCCAGAAACCATTGCTAACTGGGTAGAAGAAATGAAGCACAGCGAAGAAAAGATCATGAACTGGTACCAAAACTACCAAACTGGAGGACCTGACACTCCTAAAGGCTGCGACGAAGCTTGTAGAAACCAAACTACTTGCATGCTTGGCAACGGACTAGCTTCAGCAGTGGCCGAGTGCAAAGGGGCAAAAGCCTCACTACTTAACACCTTCCTTGAAGCACTTTTTGGAAAGTGGACTTACAAGCGTAATTAAAGGGGCCTTCATAATAATCATGAAAACAAGAAGGAGTTCACAAAGAGGTATCATAAAGGGTTTCAAGCCCAACGGCAAAATAAGCTTTAAAGCAACCCAAAACGAGATCCAGGAAGACCTGGACCAACTAACTGAGGTTAATTCAAGTAAGTCCAGAAAAACTCGCAAGCGTCCTAAAAAGAAAAACGGAGTCTCAGGAGTCCTAGGACTGGCAACTCTTATGGTGGAAGTTGAAGCTTTTCCGTGCAAACACCCCAACAGAGGCCTTTTAGCCCTTGAAACTCTAAGTGAACTAAGCTTAGAAATTTGGACTACTAAGCATCTTCCAAAAGCTGCTACTCACCTTTCTATTGCTAACCACATTCAAAGCTGTAAGTTTTCGGTGCTCCAATAATGTAAGGTTACTTAACTTATTAGTTCACATCAGAACTATTGAATATAATTAAAATGCTGCAGCAACCCGTATCTCAGGTGTGGCTTACTAACGTAGCCTTAGTCAAGTACAAAAGCCACAAACTCAACTTTGAACTGGCCTGTTACCCTAACAAAGTAATAAATTGGCGGAATGGAGTTGAGAAAGATCTGGACGAAGTACTCCAAATCAAAGGCATCTACTCAAACGTCAAACAAGGAGTCTTTGCCAAGAAGTCAGACCTCAAAAAGGTCTTTGGAAAGAAGTCAGACGACCAAATCATTGAGAAAATCCTTAGAGAAGGAGAACTCCAAGTCACTGAACTCGAGAGACACTCCAAAATGGACAACCTTTTAAAAGACATTGCAAGCATCATCGCTGAAAAGTGCGTGGACGCCAGAACTGGCAGGCAAGTTCCTTACACTATCATCCTCAGAGCTTTAACAGACGACATTCACTATTCAGTGAAACTCAACCAAAGCGCCAAAAAACAAGCTCTGCAGATCATCAAACAACACAAAGACACACTAGGCATCGATAGAGCCAAAATGCGCATAAAAGTGTCTTTTCCCACTAGTTTAAGAGACCAAATCGAAGACCAGGTTTCCCAAGTGGGTGTAGAAAACACATACCAAGAAGGAAACACTACAAACATCATAGGACTCATAAACCCGGAAGCTTACCGAGCAATTTACCAAGGCATTACTGACAAGCAACTTGCAGAAGAAGTAAGTGTTGGAGTGCTAGACCAAACCGTGAATGTCCCTGTGCAAGAAGCCCCCAAAGAAGAAGTTAAGCAGCCAGTCATCAAACCTGCACCCAAGCCAGGCTTTTCTTGCTCAACCTGTCCTGAAGCCAACTTCGAAGACGTCACAGAACACAGAAACCACTTTAAGTCGCTTTGGCACAAGTACAATATTAAGCGCAAAGTAAGGGAGTTGGCTCTTATCTCCTACGAAGAGTTTTCTATCATGGACCAAGAAGAAATCGAGAACTTCGTTTCCTCAAAAAATCTTTAAATAACAGTGATAAATGCGAGGAAAGGCACTATCATGTTTGTAAAATGTGGATTAGAAACAAGGACTATTAAACTAAATATGATTAAGTAACACAGGTAGAACTGGAAGTTTGGCTTCTTTGCATACTCTTGAAGAGTCCAATGCAGGCAAGGCCACAAAGTCCACTTCAGGTGACTTCTCAGTTTTGCATTCAGTATCTTCAGGCATGGTCAGAGCAGTTAGCACCAGCGCAGGGATATCCTGGTGACATTTGACCTGGATGTTGCCACGTTCGTGAATTCGACGGTGCACCGCTAGCTGCGAAGCCTGCCGGAACCTTTTTCCACATTTGACTTCGGGGCATTGGAACAATTTTTCACCTGTGTGGATGTAGTAGTGTTCCTTAAGGTTTTGCTTGCTTACAAAGCGTTTACTACACTCCTCACACTTGAAGTTCTTCAATTTTAAGTGGAAAGAGTTTATGTGGCGGCGTAAGTTGAATTTTGTTTTGTAACTTTTGTTGCAGGTCTCATAGTAGCATATGAACGAAGAGCCTTCCATATTTTTCTATGCAATAGCTATTACGTCACTTACGCCTTTAAGTAGTTCTGACTTGTTAACATGAGCAACCTTAGTTATTTTAAAGTTGTATTTAAAGTAACTTGCTTTAATTTAGTAAGTTAAGTTAGGAGGTAGTTCTTTGAAAGTTTGGGTTATTTCATTGTTTTTCAAGTTAACCCAAATCAGTTTACTGCTTTCAAGTGCCTTTGTTAGTTCGAAGGTTCCAGTGTTACTTACTTCGTTGTCTTCTAAACTTAGATGAGTAACTAAACTGCTTTGGAGTGCTTGTGCGAGTTTGTAAACTCCAGTATCCCCTATTCCGTTGTCAGACAGATCTAGCTTAAAAACTAGTGAGTGTGGCAAGTAGTCTGCAAGTGCTTGTGCACCTTCATCTCCAATTTTATTATTTTTCAGTACAAGTTTTTGAACTCTGCAAGTCGGTAAGGCCTTTGCAAGGGCCAAAGCAGCTTTTGCACAGAGGTTGTTACTTTTTAGGTTCAGAGTTACAAGATTCTGCATGCTCCTAGCAAGTGCCTTAGCTCCACTTTTTTCAATTAGGTTCCCGCCTAGTTCTAAGTGAGTTATGCTTGACTGCTGCAAAACCCCTTCTAAGCAGTCTAAGTTAATGATTTCGTTCCAGTTCAAGTTGAGATAAATAACATGTGTACTTGGAAAACTACTTGCAAGGGCTTCTAAACCTTTGTCCCCAATTTCTTCTCTGCTTAGCTTAAGGTTGACTATCCCAGAAAATGGAAGAACTTTTGAGATAGCAATAGCTCCTTCACACCCTAGATGGTTACTTTCCACAAACAAGTCTGTAAAGTCGTTTACATCTGCTAGGTTAATAACTTCTTCAGAAGTGCTTTGGCTAAAATCTAGAGTTTCTTGGTTTGGCGAATAAAACACACTAAGAACTCTTTGAAAGGCTTTTAGTGAGTTTCTGTGGTTGTGCACTTCTTCAAAGTCTTCAAAGAACTTGGTTGTCAGACAATCTATATAATTAGGGTTTCTTTCAGTGTAACCAACTGCTTTTTGAACACTCTCCAAAGAAGCCCTTGCAAAGTTTCGTAAATAGCAGTTTTCCTGAGTAAAGGGGTTCTGGAGTTGACTTATTAAGGCTCTGCAGTTCCTTTGGACTTGGTTGAGTCTTTTAGTAGTTGCTTCGCAAGCATCACTGATGACTTTAATGCACTCTTCAGCTTTGGCCTCAGCATAACTTATTCTAACTGAGCAAGTCTGTTCAATCTCGTTAAGAGCTTTTATGAAACTATCCATTGGCTTATTGTTACACATTAAAAATGTTCCTGAAAACAGGGTAAACTGCAGGGTTTTCTTCCCGAGGGGGCTTTGTAGGAGTCTCTAAAACTAAAACAGAGTTTTCGTCCTTTTCAACCTCTTCAAGGTCATCGCGTTTGGCCTTTTTCTTAGCTGAGCCTTCGCGTTTTTCGTAGAAGTACTTTTGGTTGATTTCCTTGAGTTTTTTGGCTTCCTCAGAAATCTGAGGTTGCATCTGTTCAGGCGTAAGTATTATTTTGGTTTTGGAAGTTTTCATGTTGACTTGCTTTTTTGTGCGCGTTGTTCTGGAGTAAGTTCTTTTTGTTTGGGGTTTTAGTCTGTGTTCAGGGTTGAGTCGGGGACTGCGTCTTACAGGGGACTTCTTTTTAGGGGGTTTGGGTTTAGATGGTTCTAAGTCAGTTAAGAACTCAGTTATTTCTAGTTCCAGTTCTAAGGAGCTCCCTATTTGAAGAAGGGTGGAGTTGGGAATTTTGCTTGAGTACCTCGGAAGCAGGTCTGAGAAGAAGTAACTGTGGAAAGCCGTTGAGTCTTGCTCTAAACTCATCTTAAGGGCTAGTTTGTTGGATTTATTTACGAAGTTTTCAATTAAGTTGTGTTCAGGCCCTGAAGCTCGAATCAGTTCCAGCGTTAGTATAAGTTGAATTTGGAGTTTGTGGACTGAGTCTGCCGGCAAAGAACTCAGTGGACACAAAGTAAGGGGAATCACGGCTTTTAGGTCTACTCCGTTTCCGCTTAAAGTGTCTACTAACGAGTCCAAAACCTTTAAAAACTCATACACTGAGTTCCGAGTTTCATTTTCTGAGTAAATCTTTTTTAGTTCCTCTGAAAAAAAGTTTGGCGCGCAAGTTACAAAAAAGCGGGTATTTATTTCAGCTGCCATTTAAATTTTTATTGACCAAAATTTAATAACCATTTAGAGACTAACACTTCGGGCACTAGAAACTGAGCTTTTTTCATCAGACTCAAACTCACTTCCACTGTACTGTGAAGACTTTCCTTCGTAAGACTCCTCTATTTCTTGTTTGGGTTCGTCCTTAACTATCATGCTTTCGTCTTCAAACTCTTCAGAGTTGGACTCGTAGTTGTCTTCGGAGTCAATGTACTCTTGTTTGGGTTCTTGACCTTTTTCTGACTCAGAAGCTGACTCAAACTTGCGTTTGGGTTCTTGGAAACTCCGGTTGGAGGAGTTCTTGCCCATTTCAGCTGCAGTCAAGCTAGCAAAGGGCGAGTTTTCACTGATTCCAGGGGAGCCTTTGACTTGTTTCTCAGGGGAGTCTTCGCTGTACTCATAGTTGTCAGGCGAGTCGAGTAAGCTGATTTTCTTTACGTGGTTCTGGTCGTCGTAAGAGTAGTTGCTGGACCTTCTGCTGGAAGACTTGGCGTTTTCTACTTGGGAAGGGTCGACTCCGTAATGTACAAGGATTTCCTCTAGCTCGTCTATACTAATGCACACGTTGTCCTCGTCAGTTTCTTCATACTGAAGAGCTTCTATCATAAGTATAACGTGCTCTCTAGGTATTTCTTCTAAGTTCATAGTTTTCAAAGCTTCTACAAAGTCTTCTGGGTATATTAGCCCTGAAGAGTCGTGTTTAAACATTTCGCGTACTGAAATATTGGACTTCTTAAGAACTTGGGCAATGACGTCTAAGTAGTGCCTGACTACCTTAGCCCTTTCTTCGTCGTCCATTTCTTCTTCTTCGTCTTCTAGTTCTTCAGGAGGCGTCCCGTAAGCCTTTATAAAGTGTCTATAAGGCACACTGTCCAGTTCAAAGTTATGCGAGTAAAAAAGTAACTTCATGTAAGTAATTACTTTTTTGCTGAACTGTATTTCTAAGTCCTTAAGCACTGCTTCAAAGCTACCTACAGTAATTGTTCCTGAGTTTTGTGAGTCGTAGATCTTGCAGGCTTCTTTAAGAGTGATTTTGTTCTTAGCAATGGCGTTGGTGAGTTCTTTGTCGAAGTCTTCTTCGTCTTCTGGAGTAAACACTTCCCAGTCTTCTAAAGAGTTACTGAGTCTAGTGCAGATTTCTTTAGTTTTTGCACTTAGGTTTTTCATGTCTTCGTCAGTAAGTTCAGTTTTGGCTTCAGGCTGTAACAGAAACACTGCAAAGTTCTCCAGGTCTTTAGACACCTCAAAGCTCAAAGGTTCTCTTGAAAGGAACTCCATTAAGTCAGCTTTGTTAACGGTTTTTTCAGGGTCGTATCCTGATCCAAACACGGTGGAGTTTACTTTTGACTTAGAAATGCGGTGCAGTTGGAGTCTTAAAGAAAAGTGGTCGAGGTAAGACTTAATTTGTTGTTGAGTAACTTTAGGGTAAGTTTTCACAGGTTGTTTTGTAGGAGTTTTGGTTTTAGGAGGAGATTCCTTGGGAGGGGCTGGTTTGCGTTTGGGGCTTTCGTCTTCACTAGCTGAACTTTCTTCTAAGTAAGAGTAATCGTACTTTTCGTACCACTCTTCAACTATTCTCAAAGGCACCATGTTGCTTTCTTTGCCCGTCATTAGTTTGATAGCATCTGCTACGTGTTTTTTCTTGATCTTCTGGCCGTAGTGCTTCATGCCAGATACAAACTCTTCAAGTTTAAGCAGTCCGTTGATGTTTTTATCCAACAAAGACAGAAACACTGATATTTCCATGTTTTTTCGTTGAACTGCTTTATGAATTTTTTGGAAAAACTTGTGAGGGTTAGGAACTTTTTTAACTTCTTCTTTAGGGGGTTGATAAGGTTTTTCAGGTTGTTTAGCAACTGGTTTTTCTTTTTTGAGTCTTTCAATTTCAGTTTGTTTTTCTTTGAGTTTTTGTTCAGCTGCAGTTGTTTTTTTGTTGGCTTCGTTTAGGTCTTTTTTAAGTTGGTCAATTTGCTTTTTAAAGTCTTGTTGCACACTTGAGTTTTCTTTGTGACTATTATCAAGTTGAGTTTTTAGTTTCTGAATTTCAGCTTTTAAGTGGTTGTTTTCACCCTTTTTAGAAATGGGTTTTTTCTTTTTTTCGAGTTCAGAAGCTCTTTCGCGCCAGCGTGAAGACTCTTCTCGGGCTTCAGTGAGTGCTTGGGAGAGTTCTTGGTTTTCTTTGCGGAGGTTGTTTACTAGTAAAGTTTGTTGGTAGTGTTTTTCTTCTAGTCCTGTGAAGCCTTGTGAGGACTGCGTTGCTTCTCGCTGGCGCATTACTTCTTCTAAGTGATGCCTTAACCGAGTGCACTCGTCAATGTAAGCTTGGATCTCTACTTCCATTTCGCTGGTTTTGGTGGACTTTATGTTCTTGCGCAAACGGGCAATTTCTTCGTCTCGGGACTTGAGTTCTGAGCGGAGTTCTTTTACAGACTGTTTTAAGTTGCCCACTAGGTGCATCTTTTTTAAGTTCGAAGAGGGAAATTTGTCACCAGTTACTCTGAGTTCTTCAATCACTTCGTCTCGTTTGGAAAGTTCTCTTTCGAGTTGGTTAGCACGGGTTCTGACTTTGAGCATCTCGTCGTGCAAGTTGTGGTTTTGAACTTTAAGTGCCATGTTTTCTTCGTAGAGTCTTTCTTTGTCCATAGGAATGTGCCTGGGCTTGAGCCGCGCTAGAAAAGTTTTGTCAGCTTCTTTTCTGGAAACCAACCGGGAGCGCATAGCCATGTTGCCTTTTTTAGCTGATATTGGGCGGTGAGATTTGCGCTTGGGGTTTCTCGAGTTTTGGTTTTCCGAAGCTTTGGCACTTTGAGGTCTGTTGTGAGCTTTAGGAAGGCGTCTTTCAAATACCCTTTCGTCTTCTTTAGACTGTTCTTCCTCGTTTAAATTTGAAAGTGGGGACCTAGCCTCCAGCTTCATATGCGGGTTAGACATTTTCAATTATCTTTCTTAGACGAGTTTTAAATGGAGCAGCTAGGTGAAGTTATTGTGTTAAGCAAAGTTAGTTCTTTTATAACTGTAAAAAATGTTCAGAGCCATTCCAGTCAGCAACAAGCACTTGTCCAAACGCTGGGAAGAAAAGAACAAGGAAATCCACCGGAATAACCTTAAAAAGATTAAACCCCAGGTAGACTCTGGCCGTCCTAAGGAATTCCAACATCTCAAAAAGAAGCTTAAGAGAGAACAATTGTTAGAAGACAGGTACACCGAAATCGAACGCGAAAACCGAATCCTTTTGGAAAAGATGTCCCAAATCATGCACAAAAACACCTCAGTGCCCCGAAGAAAACCAGCCAAAAAGTCCCTTAATAACGAAGCCCGCAAACGACAACTAGTCCAGATCACCATGGAAAACCAAGCCTTGCTTAAAAGGCTCCAAGAAAAGCAGTCTAACTACAATACACTTAAGTGGGAAAGCGAACGCAGAGAAACAGAAAGGCGCCTCAAAAACATGTGTGGGTTCCCTTACCAACTAGGAGTCACTGAAGAAGCCAAAGGTTTCAGACGCCTAAGCACAGACGCCAAAATGAAAATGCTCAACACCTCCAACATCTCGGAGTACCGCCGTCTAGCCAACACTGCCTCAGCAAAAAGGCCTCCTAAAAAACTGTCTCCACTTACCAAAACTACTGTTTTCAAAAAAGGAATCAACATTTCAGAAAAGTACTTTATGATTGAAATCCAAAAAGGAGTTAAAGTCAAAATCATCGCTGACGACGTTGAAAACTCAGAAAGGTACGTGCTAGAGCTCCCTATCAAAGACGCTTTGGAAATCATGGAAGGCGAAGAAAACTACAAGGTCCTTGCCCATAAGTTACAGTTTGAAAACGGGGAACTCATTTTAGACGAAAACATAAAGGGCTCTCAGCAATACGAAGAAGACGATGAAGAGGAAAAAAGAGCTGCTACTGCTGTTGTGGAAAAAGGCCCTGGCTGGGCTGAAGGGTTAAACGATGTTTCCAAGAACCTAAATCCTGAGTTTGAGTCAGAAGATGAATACTATGAAAGTGACCCTGAGGCTGTGGACCAAGAAAAGATCAACAAGCTTGATGACATGGACTTAGAAGATAAACCTTCTCAGGAGTACCAGGATGAAGACTTTGAAGACGAAGATCTCGTTGGTTCTGGATCAGCTCAAGAAATTGAAACACTGAGTGAAGAGCAAAAGAATCCAACGCCAGAAGTCCCTAAAGACTCAACTCCTGAGCCCAAAGACCTGACACCTCAACCTAAGGATCCAACACCAGAAGTGTCTAAGGATCCTACTCCTCAACCTAAGGATGCCACTCCCGAGCCCAAAGACCCGACACCTCAACCTAAGGACCCAACACCAGAAGTACCTAAGGATGCCACTCCCGAGCCCAAAGACCCAACACCTCAGCCTAAGGACCCAACACCAGAAGTGTCTAAGGATCCTACTCCTCAACCTAAGGATCCCACTCCTGAGCCTAAAGACCCAACACCAGAAGTACCTAAGGATGCCACTCCCGAGCCCAAAGACCCGACACCCCAACCTAAGGACCCAACTCCTGAGCCTAAAGACCCAACTCCAAAAGTGCCTAAAGATCCGACACCTCAGCCTAAGGATCCAACTCCTGAGCCTAAAGACCCAACTCCCGAAGTGCCTAAAGATCCGACACCTCAACCTAAAGACCCAACACCAGAAGTCCCTAAGGACTCAACACCAGAAGTCCCTAAGGATCCTACACCTCATCCCAAAGACCCGACACCAGAGGTCCCTAAAGACCCAACACCAGAGGTGGCTAAGGATCCCACTCCCGAACCTAAAAGTGCTACACCTCAACCTAAAAACCTTACTCCAGAGCCTAAGGATCCTACACCTCAGCCCAAAGACCCAACTCCTGAACCTAAAGACCCAACTCCAGAAGTCCCTAAAGACCCAACACCAGAGGTGCCTAAGGATCCTACTCCTGAGCCCAAAGACCCTACTCCCGAAGTCCAGGAAATCCAGCAAAGCATAGAAAAGTCAAACGAAACTCCTGTGCCAGAAGAGCCTTCTGGGCCAATTGCTGAAAATCAGGACCCAACTTCTGAGGAAACTCCTATGCAAGAAACTGAAAACCAAAAACAGAGAGAACCAACTCCCGAAGTTCAGGACCAAAGCGAAGCTCCTTTACAAGAAGAGCCTGTTGTTGAAAATCAAGTTTTAGAACAGCAAGCCGCAGAACCTGAAGTCTAATTTAAATAACTTAAGTACCACTTCACTAATCATTATTAAGTTTGTTAACTATATTTTTCAGAAGTCCAGGTTTTAGTTTAAGCAAAGAGTCTTTGAGTTGATCATACACGTACAAAAAAGCTATACTCCCAGCCACCCTTCCTTCTTGGAGTTTCGGTCTAATCTTAGTTATTCCAGGAATATAGTTTCTTTTCCTAATTACTTTCAAACAGCAAAAGTCCTTCAACCGAATGAAGTTTACTTTGGTGTAGATCCCTAAAATTCTAGGTAAAATCACAAAAAAGTTCAAAAAACAAGTCAAGCAACTCATAAGTCCTAAAGGAAACACCATCAAGCACCAGTAGTCTCCTGGAGGGATGTAAACTTCTTCCTTAAACATCACTTCTATGAAGCTAGCACTTTCATAAGGGATGTCTAGTTCAAGTTTTGAGGGATCAGACTCATCTAAAGGAGTATTTAGCCACCACTTGCAGTTAAAAATCCTACCTTCAGTAAAGTCGCTTTTTTCAGAGTAATCATTGCAGATCCATCTAGGCAAGCAGTAACTGTAGTCAATATAGTCGCAAATAGGATAGTCATAAGGATACCAGTAAAAATAGTTGTAAGAAGCGTAACTTCCAATAGAGTCACTGTACTTATTTGAAAAGCAAGCGTAGCCCTTCAAGCCAAGACCCAAAATTGAAACTTCATGCATAGAGTACTGATGGTCCTGCAAGAAAGAATTCGTATAAAAGACATTTCCGAGTTGACACTGGTCATCTGTCCATTCCCTTGCCAAAAAAGGGTAGTACACTCCAAAGTAAATCCCAGCCCAGATAGGAAACCCTATAAAAAACAGAAGGATGTTCAGTCCCAAGACCCTTTTGCACTTGGTATTGTCCATTTACCTAACTTATTAAGCTTTACGGAACTCAATGAGGTTCTTTCTTTTGGCTGCAGGGGGTTTCCTCAAGTTCATTTCTTCGTTAAACCTAGTCAAAAATCCTTGGTTGCCTCGTAAGTGCTCTATAAACTTGTCCAAGTCGCCAGCTCTAGTTTTTATAATACTTGTAAGGAACTCTACTCTAGAGTCATCTTCCACACTGATCTCGAAAACTCCGTCTTTCCACTCGCCAGTTACTAACCCTTCTTTTCTAAGCTCTTCAATGCAGTTTTCTAAAGGCTCTTTTTCGATCTTAAACTTTTCACTCAACTGTTGCTTAGTAAACACGTAGTTCCTGGAGTACTTCAGTATAAAAGTAGCCAAAGCTGACTTTTTAAAGTGCACAGAGAGCTTTTCCTTGACTTCTTGAGCTTTGTGAATGTGTTTCCAAAAGTCCAGGTTGTAAATGATTGTGTAGGTTTCTTCCCAGTTCCCTTTTCTGAGTTTGTCAGCAGCTTCAACAATCAGGTCCCTGTAGTTTTCAGGAGGACCTAGTCTAGCTACGTTTTCGTGGTACTCCATCATTTTTCGGAAGTACCCAGAAACTAAGTTTTTGTAGGGGTCTTGTGGGTTCTGTGCCATCCTTGGAATGTCTATGAGCATTGCTGAAATGAAAAACACACTTTCAACTACCTCGTTTTTAATGTGCATGTGGTACGGAGTTAAGCGTTTCCTTTGCTCCTTTTCAGTTGTTGTGGACTTTTCTTTGCTGGGCTGGATGACTGTTTGTCCTAGGAGTTCTCTGAGTTTGTGGGTGGACACTATTTCGTTCAAGCACCCAAACGCAGCTGTAATGAACCCATTACAAAAAGCAGCTAAGCCCAGTTGTACAAGTGTCCGGTTGTAAAGTACCTGCAGGTAGGGTTCTTTTAACGCTTCTTGGTCGATTTCGGCTTTGAGAAGAGCTTGTTTAGCTTGGGCAAAGCGCTGATGTATGGAGTGGTGGTAGGACTGTTTAAGAGCTGCAGTTACTTTGCGTTGCTTTTCTTGGCCTTCGTTGACGATTTTAACTAGTCTTTCTATTTCTTCTTTGGGTTCCTCAGTAAAGCTGTTTTCAGTTTCACGCATTTGTTTAAGAAGGTCTTCGTGTATGTAGTAAAGGTGGTCTATTTTAATTAAGCAAACTCTTCCAAGGTTTTCTTTGTCCTCTTTAGACTCGTAAACCTTAAAAGCCCTTTCTGAAAGTTTGGTTAGTTGGATTTGGTCCTTAAGCCGAGTTAAGTACTCTGGGTTTTGGGGTTCAGTGGTGTTAAAAGCTTTTTTAAGTTCTTCGTTGAGTCTTTCAAGACTGCTTGCTAAGAACCCCACTAAAGTTTTAACCTTGTCTTCTTCTTGTGTCAGAAAAACTTCAGGCGACTTTTCGTATAAGTCAAGGACTTGGTTTATGTAACTCACTTGGTCCACCCAGACTTCTTGAGTCATAACGACGGTTACTTTGTTCTTGACCATTTCAAACTGAGAAAAGATCAGCAAGTAAAGGATTTGAAGAGTAACTTGGGGCTCTACGCTGTAGCTAAGCAGTTCACGCAAAGTGTCCACGAGTTCTTTACTAGCGGGTTTTTTGCCCCTCAGTTCAGTGAGTTCTTGGACTTTGGTAGAAATAACTCCAGGAGTGAACTCAGCTTTAACAGGTTCACCAGTTGTAGTTTCTTTCCCTTTTTCTTTAGGCTTGGCTTTGGGGGCTTTGGGTTTTTCTTCTTCGGTTTTTTGGGTTTCTTTTTGTTCTTTTCCAGGCTTGATCATCCAGAACCTCCTTCTAGTCATGGGGTCTTCGCCTCTTTCTTCTTCTTCGCTTTCACTTTCAGACCCACTTTCGCTTTCTTCTGACTCAGAAGGTTCGCTTTCTTCTGACTCAGAAAAGTCGCTTTCTTCTTGTTGGCTCTCCTCAGACTCAACTGGGTTTTCTCGGAACTTGTTGATGTTTTCTTCGTAGTTGACGTTGTTCTTTTTAAGTTGGCTTTTGAGCTTGTTGAGGCTTTTAGAGTTGTTTGTGTTCATGCGTTTTTGCTGTTCTCTAGTGATGCTTGCAACCTCGTCTTCGAGTCTGACTAGAGTTCTGACATAGGCAGTAGGTACTCCTTCAGCAGCTACTATGTTTTGGACCTTGGAGAGTTGTTTGTTCATTTCTTCGAAGTGGTCCAGTACAGACACGAAATCCTGAATTTTAAGTTTGTTTTTGATGTTGTTTGATTGTGTGGCTATCGCTTCCCATTTTTTGTCTTTTTGAGTGCGCACTACGCGTTTTTCCTCTTCTTCATCACTGCTTTCTTCTACGAGTTGGCGTCTGAAGTTGACGTTCCTCTGTTCTTCTTCTGAACTTCCAGAGCTGTCTGATGAGTCGTCGTCTTTGAGCCCACTAAACATATTTATTACTTATTTTCAGAAGTCTTTTTACTAAGCGTGGTACTTTCCCTCTTAAGTACGTGCAGCAGGGTTTGGGAACTTTCAAGTATTTTCAAGTACGCACTTTCAGTTTCTTGGATTGCTCGATCGTACTCGCTCCTTGCTTCAACTTTTTTGTTGAGTCTTTCGTTGACTTTAGATAGTTTTTCAGTGAGTACTCCAAGTTGCTTTTCAATAGAGTATTTTTCTTGTTCCATTTCAGAAATCTGTGAGTCTAAAGTAGCTTTGGACTCCTTAAGTTCTTCAAGACAAGACACTAACTGGTTGTTATAGTTCTGAAGAGAGGCTCCTTGTTGCGCCATTTAATAAATTATGATAACTTCTAACATCAAATATTTTCTAAATGTCCGAAACTAAAATTAAAAGCGTAGGCCCATATGTAATGGCTACTTAGCAACTCGGAGACTGCATAGGAAAAGGCGCTAGTGGGAAAGTGTACAGGGCTTTTCACACACAAAATGGCATAATCGTTGCAATCAAGCGGATCTCTATTTACGAAATACCAGAAGAGCAACTAAAACCTATTCACATGGAAATAGACCTTCTTAAAAAACTTTCACACCCCAACATCGTGAAGTACATAGGTGAGGTTTATCTAGACTGTATCAATTCAAACAAGCATCTCAACATAGTCCTTGAATACGTGGAATCAGGTTCCCTTTCTGCGATTGCTAAGCGCTTCAAGGGGTTTTCCGAAAGCTTGATTTCGATTTACATTAAGCAGGTGCTCCAAGGATTAGTTTACCTCCATGAACAAGGCATTGTCCACCGCGACATCAAAGGAGCTAACATACTCACGACCAAAGAAGGCATTGTTAAACTCACTGACTTTGGAGTTGCCACCAAACTCACCGAAAGCACCAAAAGAATGAGCATAGTAGGCACTCCTTACTGGATGGCCCCTGAAATAGCTTATCCTTCGGGGTCAGTAACTCCTGCCTGCGATGTTTGGAGTCTAGGCTGCACTGTTTTGGAACTCTTTACCGGTTCGCCTCCTTATTATGAACTCGAACCCATGCAAGCTTTGTTCCGGATTGTGCAAGATGATTGTCCTCCGATTCCAGGTAGTGTCTCTAGAAGCCTTAATAGTTTTTTGCTGAAGTGCTTTCAAAAAGAACCACTCATCAGAGTTACTGCTAAAGAGCTACTGGAGCATAGCTGGATCAACAAGATCCCTACACCCCAGATTGAAGAAAGTATGCCTGAAGAAATCTCTAACTCCATCAGGTACCACATGGAAAGCATCAGTGAGATGCCTGAAAACTTAGTTCAGCACAGAAGAAGCGAGGCAAAGATTTCTAACGACTTAGCTAAGGAAAAAAGGGGTTCAGACAACTTAAGTAAGTCTACAGGATTCACAAGTGACGAGCTGCTTTCCAACGCAAGCTTAAAAAAATTCAGGGAAAGCAGACAGGTAAGTGCAGACTCCGTGATTGGTTTTCACTCAGAAGACTACAGAAACTTTGAGTCAATACTTAAAAACTACAATGTGCACTCCACTGAAAACTTAATAGTGACTCAGGTCAAATTACTCGAAAAGCTCAAAAGTAACTATGAACTTACCGAAACTCCTTCACTGTTTGCAGACACCAAAGAAATACTTGAAGAGTGTTGTGATGCTTCAGTGCTTCACTTATCCCTTCAAATCCTAAATTTGCTTTGCGAAAACAACTCAGAAGCCCAAGAAAAGGTTTGTTCCATAGGCTTGGCCCAAAAAGCTTTGAGCTTCGTAGGCGAAGAGTACCCTAGAGAACTCAGAGTAGAGGCAGCTTACTTAGCAGGTCAGCTTTGCCACTCCACTGAGTTTGTTTCTAAGCTCTTTATGTGCTCAGGAGGCTTAGAAGCAGTTCCTAAGCTTCTGGACTCTAATTTTCCCGAAAACAAAGACTTGCTGCTTCTAGGCATTGACTGCATGCTTACTTTGATAGAACACGACGAGGAACTAGTGTTTGTTTGGGGCAAAAGCGAAATACTTTACAGAGTTGCAGTGAGTATTATGAACTTAGCCAACCACGAGTACTTATACAAAGCCTGCGACATACTCTTGGCTTTCGTGAAAGGGCCTAAACACGTTCAAGCTAAGGTCTGCGAGTTAGAGAACTTGTCAGTGCTTTTAAGCAGCTTGAAAGAAATGAAAGAAACTGGGGTTTCCAAAGTCACTAAAGCAATTTACTACCTGTCCACTGAGGAGTCCTTGCAAAACGTAAGTGTTACTTAGAAACTCGAAAATGCAGGAGTGCTGGTGGACCTAGTCAAGGTGCTGGGAACTTTTCCTAAAACTGAGGTAGTGGCCTTTTGTTTGAAGAGTCTTTACCACCTGGTTAGGCACAGCAAAGCTAGAAGGCAGCAACTGGTTCTTACTGGGGCAATGTGTGTTTTGAATTCTTTTGTGTCTTCTTCTGATGAAAAGGCTAAGCAACTAGCCTTGGACGTTTTTGCAGTGATTTCCCAGAACTAGAAATTGTTTGCTACTAATTAATAACTCAATAACTGTTGATAACAGGGGCTTGTTATTTTGGCCTAACTACAGCTTAGCTTTGTTAGTGAACATTATACTTTAGGTAAGTTAACATGCTTATTGAGGTTAGTTTTTTGAAGGCTTTGTTGTAACTTTTTAAGTCTTTTCTTGGGAGAAAAGCTTTTCCTCAAGTTGAGACTTGAGTCCAAGTAGTTGTATGTGGACTCTAATGGAGATTTAGACTCTTTTAGCTTGGGCCTGAAGACAGTTCTTTTTTTGCCACCAGAAGTATTCCTCACAAATACTTTCTTAGGAGTATCGTCTCGTTTTCTTTGGACACTTTTGGTCCTGGAGAAGTTTTCCTCCAAGTAAACTTTATAAGTTTTGTTTAGCTTGCTAACCGAACGGTTAATGTAGGACTTTTCTTTTTCGGCTTTGAGCTTAAGAAGTCTTTTAACTAGGTCTTTGTAGTCAAAGTGCACTCCGTAGCGCCTAGACTCAGGGATGGATGCTTTATTCTCTACTGTTTTGGGTTTTCGAGGCATTTATTACATTACTTTTTAAGTTTCCGTTTGAGGGTTTGGAACCACTGAGGTGCTTGTGGGCCTTGGGTTTGGGGTTTCACGGTGGTTCTTTTTTCTGGGGGTTGTTCAACTAGACCTCCAAGCATTTCTTTGAGTCCTTCAATAGCGTCTCTTTTTTTGAGCAGGTCTTTTATGTCTTGTTCGAGTTCTGAGTTTTTGCGCACTGAAACTTCGAGTTCTGCGTTTAAGTTTGCGTGTTTTTGTTCCCACTTTTTGATTTCTCGCTTGAGAGAGCCTACTTCTTTTTCCTTGTCTTCGATTTGTTTAACTAAGTAAGCGTAGGGCTGTTCTTGGTGAGAAAGCATTTTTTTGCAGAGAGTTACTTCGTTTGAAAGCGTCTCGACTTCAGAGGTTAAGTTTGCGTTTTGGGACTTAAGTGCGTCTAGTTGTTTGGTTTTGTCTTGGAGTTGCTTTGCAAGTTCTAAGCTTTGTTGGATGCGTCTTTTAGAAGTAGTGGGGGCTTGGAAACCTTGTACGTTTTGGTTCTTGATAGCATCGTCTAGTTCTTGTTCTATCAAGGCGTACTGTTGTAAGTTTTCCCTGGCAACGGCTAACTGTGCTTTGAGGTCTGCGTTTTCTTGGGTGCACTTGCTTTCGTTTTTGTAAAACTCTTGTTTGAGGACGTCAACTTTGTCCCTAAGCATTTCGTTTTCGCTTTTAGAGTGACGCAGGGCTTTAATGGTATCTTCGTAAACGTTGTGGACTCTTTCGAGGTTTTCTGATTTAATGCGGAGTTCGCTTCTGACTTCTTGGAGTTGCTCTTCAAGGCGGTTTTGCATAGAGCGGAACTCTAGCAAGAGTGAGTCGTAGGCTTCAGTTTTGTCTCTGAGGTCTTGTTCAGTCCTGAGCATCTTGTTTTCAGCTTCTTCTTTGGCTTCTTTTAAGTACTCAATTCTTCTTTCGTGGACTTCGTTTAGGTTAGCTTTGAGTTCTTCGAGTTGTTTGGAGTGCCTTTCTCTGAGTTCTTCTACTTCTTTTTGGAGTTTTTCTTCGAAACTCCCAGTTTTGTCTTGTTTGGTTTCTAGGAGTTTGTTTAGGTAGTTCTGAGCGGAGTTCTTAGCGTCGACTATTTCGATTTCGAGTCGGTCGTTTCTGTCTTCTAGTCGTTGGATTTTTTCTTGGAGTTGGGAGTTCTGGTTGGACAAGTAACTTTTGTCTTTACCTAAGAAGTCGTATTCTTTTGAGCGTGTTTCAAGCAAAGCCCGGGTTTCTTCTCGGTCTTTAGTGATTTGTTTGATTTGGGCTACTTGGGCTTCTACTTGTTGTTGGAGTTTGTACTTCTGTTCAAGTTCTTTTTTGAACTCAGAGTTAAGTTCGTCGTATCTCAAAGCCTTGTCTCTGTTTTCTTCAAGTAGTTTTTCAAGGTGTTCTACGTTCTTGTGGATCCGTGTGTTTTCGTTAAGTAGTTCTTGGTGCTTGCGTTCAAGGTCTTTAACGTAACTACCTAAGTGAGTTTCTTGGTGCGACAGGTTTCTAGTGGCTCTTTGGAGTTTTTCTTCAAGCAGTGTGTTTTCGCTTTTGAGGTTTTCTATTTCTTTCCGGTTGGAGTCGTAGTTCCCTCTGTAGTTTTGGACGATTTCGTAAACTCTGCAAAGAATCCAGTCACGTAAGTTGCGGTCTTTTTCAGGGAGTTTTTTGAGTTCGTAGTAGTGTTCTTCTGAGATGTGGAGGTCTCTGAGTTGTTCTTTGAGGCTTTCTACTCTTTCTTGGACTATGGGAGCTTCGTGTTGGAGTTTCTTCAAGGTGCTTTTGAGGTTGTCGATTTCGTACTCACTGGCTTCTTTTTGGGACCTTAGTTCATTTTTGAAATTAGCTCTTTGGTTTTCTAAGGAGTCTTCTAACAAAGACTTTTCTTTTTTGAGTTCTCTGCACTTGTTGTTGAGTTCACGTATTTGGCGTTCGTAGTCTTCTTTGATGTACTTTAGTTCTTGTGCCCTTTGAATCTTTTCCATGTAAGTTTGGTCGATCTGGCGGGGTTCAGGTGTCCAGTTGCCTACACTGTGACTTTCACTAAGGTCGTCGTCACTTTCACTTACTGGGATGCCTTGTTCTAGTACTTTTAAGTCTTCTGGAGATATTAAAGAAGAGTCAATCTTTAGTTCTCTGAGTAGGTTGGACAACTCTGACATATTAGTATGTCTGGCAAAAGGCTTTCTATGATTAACAGTCAACTCAAGGAACTTGTTCACTGCACCATTACACCTGACAAAGTTGCTGTGGTGCAGATTTACAGACCTGAAAAACTCAATGCTTTGAACCAGCAGGTTTGGGTGCAACTCAATAGAATTTTAACAGACCTAGAAAAAGACTCTAGAGTCCACGTTGTAATTTTAAAAGGCATTGAAAGTGCCTTTGCTGCAGGTGCTGACATCACTGAGTTCCAAAACCTAAAAGCATTCCAAGTCATTCAAAAGAACCCTTTGGAGACTTGGTTTGAAGTTTTACCCAAGATGAAGAAAGTACTTATAGCAGCAGTAGAAGGAATAGCCTTAGGAGGAGGCTGCGAACTTGCACTGATGTGTGACATAGTACTAGCTGACTCCAAAGCTAAGTTTAGTTTGCCTGAAATAAAACTAGGAATGATTCCAGGAGGAGGCGGCACTCAAAGACTCACTAAAGCTGTAGGCAAGTACAGAGCCATGGACATAATACTTACAGGCAAAACTGCTTCTGCCCAAGAAGCTGCTCAAATAGGAATGGTCAGTGAAGTTACCCAAAACTGGGACCAAGTTTATCAAGTAGCTAAGACAATAGCAAGTTACTCCTTGCCAGCACTTATACTAGCTAAAAAAGCAGTTAACACCAGCCAAGAAACGCCACTAAGTCAAGGACTAGCCCATGAACTTACTTTGTTCAACCAAGTTTTTTCTTTGAGCGACAAAGAAGAAGGAATTCAAGCTTTACTTAACAAGCGCAAACCAAACTTCCAAAATAACTAACTTTGATTAGCAGTGTTAGGTCTGGTGCTTCTGACTGAGTTTATAGCTTCTTCTTCGTTGATTTGACTTACAGGAACTCTTCCGGCAAAAGGATGCGCAGCATTACTTCTGAGCATAGCAATGTCTTCAAAAGGAGACTCAGGTTCGTCGTAAAACAAACTTAAAGGTTCAAATCTTTTTTGGTAGGTTCTAGAAGCTGTTAGTTTAGGACTGCTTTGCTTTTTACTTCTGATAGCAGAAACCCGCTGGAGTTCCATAACGGGGTCAGCATAAGTTCTGGCGTTAGGGTCTTTAGGACAGCTGTGGGCAGTGTGTCCTTTGTCTTTGCAGCTAGAACACCTTATTTCGGAATCATAGTTTTTTTGTCTTCTCATCAATATAATGGAAACACACAAGCAGTTAAGTAAAGAACTTAAAAAAACCCACTTTGTGCTGGGCAAAAGAGGCAGTGACTACAGTTCTTCTTACAACGCAAGCTTCGTGAACGTTTCAGTTAGCAATGACTCTCAGTTCAAGCAAGTTTCGAAGAGTTCTAACTTTTCTTTGGGAAACAAAAGTTACGCCAAGGAAACTGAAGCTAGGAAAAGGTTTGTGCCTTATGCACTTGAGGCTCAAAATATAGAAACCAAAAATAAAGCTGAGCTTACCAAGCACCATTTTAAGCTAGGCACTTCTCCTACAGCCTACGAAACAACAGCTCAGTCTATTTTCCAAGACTTCAAGCCTACTCAATCACCTCAGAAAGTTAACAACCAGTCTAGGAAAGACAACTTGTTTCTGGGAAAGGACAAACCCCAGATTAGCTCTGTTTCTAAAGCAGTTTACCAACCTAAGGCTGCTCAGACTGAAAACTTGTCAAAGCAACTTAATATAGTCCAACGAGCAACTAACTTTTCTGTAGGGTTTTCGCCTGCAAGTTACCAGTCAACCCAAAAAAGAGACTTTACCAACGCAAACTTCGGAATCATCGAAAAGGTAAAGGCCCCTACTAAGAACCAAATCCTGCTAGGCACAGACAAACCCCAAATATCTTCTACATCAAAAGAAGCCTTTAACTCTAAGCCCCTTGAAAACAAGTTTAAAACTTCAGAAGTCACCCAAAAGATGTCTAAAGCCCACTTTGACCTAGGAAACCACAAACAGGACTTCAAACCTTCTTCACACATTGCTTACGAACATAAACAATCTCCCCTAGTGAAGAAGTCTAGTTTTTCAAAGTTCAAAAGAAGCAACATACCATTTGGAACATCCAGGAACTACTACACTTCAGTTTACGCTGAAAAAATGAAACCCCAGGAGTACCAAGTCCCTTACTCGCCTGAAAAAAAAGAACACTTGTCCTCCTTCAAACTTGGAACTTGTCAGGAACCACTTGAGAGTGTAGCTAGAACTAGTTACTCCCCCACAGGCGGAGTCAAAGCTTCACTTGACGCCCAAACAGAAAAGAACCTGAGAAAGTCTCACTTCCAAATAGGCAGTAGTGGGTTCAAAGACTTTGAAACTGTCAATAAAGTTTACGGCAAGCAACAAGGCAGACCCAACAGTTTGGACCCTAAGCGTCTCAAAGACATTAAGTCTTCGCATATCTACTACGGAAACCCCAGCGCTAAGTTTCCTTAGAGTAGCTTAATTAAACAGCCATCATTGGTTCAGATTTAAATTACTCACAAAATGATTTATAGTTTAATGTCTGCAAGGAAACTCTGGACTCCAGAAGTAATATTTCCTCAGGAAGACAACGCAATAAAGCATCTAGTTGAAGAACTTGGGTTCAAAAAATGGACTTTGGTTTGCAAGTTAATGAAAGAACGCTTCCAGTTAAAAGGAAGGTAAAAACTACTCAGGTCAGCCAAGCAGTGCAGAGAGCGTTGGCACAACCATTTAGACCCACAAATTAACAAAGAAACCTGGACTGAAACAGAAGAACTTAAGCTTTTTGAATGCCAACAAGTACTTGGAAATCGCTGGTCAGAAATTGCCAAGTACCTTCCAGGCAGAACAGACAACTCAGTCAAAAACCACTTTTACTCAACTATAAGACGCAACATTCGGCGCTTTAACAAAAACAATCCCAAAGAACACCAAATTACAGGCACAATAAAAGGCTTACTTAAAGACCAAACCATGCGCGAAACTTTATTAGTTCCTTCTAGAGAAGAAACCCCACAATCCAACTTAAGACGTTCTGTAAGAATTCAACTTAAAAAGCAACCTGAGTCACTTGGTATCTCCCTGCCTTCACCTACTGAAAAGAGTGTAAATATGGACTCTACTGAGTTCCTAGCTCCTGTTACGCCTTCTACTTTGCTAAAGGCTTCTCCAATCTTAGGAAAAGCCTTTAGGTTCCCTGAAGAGTTTTCTGTGGACTGGGACGGAAACCTTCAAGAAACCCTATGGTCCCCTACAAATATGCTGCAGTCCCCTAAAGACTTCAGCAGCTTCTTTTCTTCAAAGTTCAACTTTTAAAGTATGTACATCCGAGTATAATTCACTATAATTAAGTGTAATGGAGTCTAGGCCAGAAGAACTGTTCAGCACTTTTGGGGAACCTGAGGGTCAGAACTCCTACGCAGTTGTTTCAGCAAGTGACCCCTTAGTTAAAGAAGACGGCTTGAGAAAGCACGTAGAGTACAGAGTTTCTGGACAAGACCAAAAGGGCAACTTTGAAGTCTACCGGCGCTACAAAGACTTTAAGGTGCTTAGAAGCATACTAGTGCAGAACTGGGGTGGCTGCTATGTTCCTCAAATTCCGCCTAAACAAATGATAGTAACCTCCACTTAGGGAAACATGATTAACAACTTTGTCCAGCAAAGAATGAAGTTGCTTGACTTGTTTCTTACGAAAGTAGCAGGCATTACTCACTTATACAACTCTGAAGAGTTCCAACTGTTCATAAGAGGCCCTTCGGACTTCAGAAAAGCGTCAGAGTCCCTTGAAAAAGACAACGTTGTGGAAGCTTCAAGGCGTTTCCAAAACCACTTTGCAGAGTTTGCTATGTACCCAAATAACGACTACTGGAAGATTGAGTTTGAAGAGTGCTTGACCTTTTTTAGGTCTGGAAGAGACTTAATGCAGAAGTTCGAAGTTGTTGTAAAAAAGAACTTTGACTACTTCGACAGCTTCAGAAAAGAGTCAACTGCTATTGTCCACTTAGTCAATAACTTAAGTGAGTACTTTTCTGCTTTTGGCATCAAAGAAGTCTCTATAACCCCCAAAGAGAACTTCAGCAACCCTTACTCTGTCCTGCTTGACTGGACCCGTTCAGAGATCTTGGACCTCTTAGCTATAATTGAAGCTATAGAAAAGCAATACGAACTCGAAAAGCACCTAAGCAAGTCAGAAGAAAAACTGTCTAAGTTCAACACTAAACTAGAGAAGGCCAAGACAGGCAAAAAAACCTTTTCTCAGTACTTTTCTTCCAAAACAAAGGAGCAACTCGTTGAAGAAATAGGCAAAGCCATTTCCCGAGAAAAAGAAGTCATAAGTGCTTACCAGAACTTAATAAAAATCATCAAAGCACGACTTATCAATCTAGAGCTTCCTAGGTTCAAGCAGCAAAAGGTGGATAAGTTAGAGATGGTCATGCGGACTTACATTTCTTCTTCCAAAACTGAGTTCGAAACACTTATTTCCCAGCTGCAACAAATAGACCAAGGCTTTAATTAATTATTCTACCAAACTAACTCAGTCCCTATGTAAGTAACTGCTCCTTGCACGTTTACTATGATTCTTTGTTCGTTTTCATAAGCTCTGCCCACGTAGTACTTCAGCAAGTTCATCTCTGCAGAGGGGCACTGAACCTCACTTCTAAGAAGCACGTACATCAAAATAGGAAGTTCGTCATCCATAGCCATAAGTTCCTCTTTGCCTTTCCAGTAGTCAACTACACTAGTTTTCATACTGCTCACTAAACTGAGCAGACTATTAAGTTTTTCATGAGGGGACTTTTCTTGTGCAAGTTGTGAAAAAGTATTTATAGCTTCTGAGTAAGGAGTTTCTAGTTCAACCAAGCGGAACTTTTCCTGAATACCTAGTTTTTGCATAAGCTCTTCTTTGGGAAGGGTGACTGACTCAGCTTTTTTGGTCTGGAAGTCTTTGTCTTCTTGTGAAGACATGTTTTGGAAGATTGGAAATAAGTAGCTGTACACCTTGTTGTAAACAAACTTTTCAACAGCAGGTCTGCAAAACATCATCATCTTCTCGTTATGAGGCCGCCCGTAGTTGTACTCAGAAAAAAGGGACTCAACTGTAGTTTCAACAGTGGAGTTAATAGACTCCAGCGGCTGGGGCATGAGAAGTGCCGACTCCTCAGGGTTTCTGTACTGTTGGGCAAAGGAACTAACAAACTCTGATATGCTTTTGCCTAAAGCGTACTCTTCTGAAGAAAGGATCTTGTGAAACTGGTAGTAACTGGCACTTTCGTGTTTGCACGTAGGAAGTTTTTCTTCAGGGTCAGAGTCCCAAACAAGCTCGTATTGGTTCTTGTAGGAGTCTTGAGTAACTAGTTTTTCTACTCTGTGTCTAAAATCCGCTACCAAGGGTAAGATGTTTTGTGGGAACCCGTAAATTCCTTTAAGAAGCACTGAACGAAGGCACTTACTTTCGTTGATAGAAACACTGAGTCGAGCAGAGGACATTAAGCCCCTGGAGTGGGGAGGCACGCAGCACAGAAAAATCTCTTTGAAAGAAAACCTTTCTTTTTGGACAGCAAGCGCAGAGTTGTTTGAGTGTTCTAGTATTTGGAAGTGTTTGTTAGCTGCACTTTTGGAAAAAAGGTCAAAGATTTTGCTGGAGGGAATTGAAAAAGGGATGTCTATGTGGTAGTGAGGCATATACGAAGAGACTAGATTTGGTGGAGTGGTTTGTTCTGTTAAGTCTTGAAGCGTTTTAGTTTCCTCAAGTGAGTTTTTGTTTTCTGATGACATTACAAAATAAATGAATACTTAGGAAGTTAAGCCATTTTGTAATAAATATGTGCATATGGTCGATGATGATAGTTCTTCCATGGCTCTTAGCCTTGATGAAGCAGCGGGAGCTTAGACCCATTTAAAGTTAAAACTTTATAACCATAAATGGAACAAGAAATCAAGAACAATTTTATCAGGTACACCAGCTTGATAGAAAACATTCAAAAAGAACAAGCAAACCAAAGACAAGCCTTTATAAAAAATGACAGAAAGTGCTACGAAGCAGGTAATGAACTGTGTCTGGCACACGCTGAAAACTACATCAAAAGAATGAGAGCTCACGACCGAGAAGTGAGGAACATCAGCAAACGGGCAGAAGATAACTGCTATAAAGTCTTTCCTAAAAACTACGACTATAACCAGTTGTTTTCCAAAATCAAAAAAAACGAAGAAGAACTTAAGATGATCAAGCAATTCCAGAACTGCTGTAATGAGTACCACGAAGAAGCAATTACTGCTATACATAAAGACATTGAGTTCTTCAAGAAGGTAAACAAGAAGCTCAACCAGTTCATGCTCCCCCAAAGATAGGTGTTACACTTAATTAACAAGTTAGTTTATCGTCATGTCGTTTGACTTCGCTCTAAGAAAGTTCTTAGGTATTCTAACGCTTTCATTAAGATGTTCTTTTTTTAGTTGGAAATCTGTGGACAGCTTCAAGAACCTTCTGGGCTTATACTCTGAAGCTTTTGGAGTTTGTGATTCTGTTATTATTTGTTTGCGCGAAAAGCTGTGTTTCCTTAGATCAATAGGGGATTTTTGAACTTTAGAAAAGGGTTTTTCAGGGAACTTTTCCAGACTTTTGAAGAACCCTCTGGGCTTGACTCTGCTTTTTAGGTTTCGTTTTCCTATTTCGTATTCTATTCTGGACTCGTTGTTTACTTGTGTGGCTTTCCTTGTTTCTGGTGCTTTAGGAGTTTTGGCTAGCTTTTGAGGAGTCTCGAAAGACTTCACTAAAAAGCTTTTGGGCGACAAAACGCAGTATATTGTTGCTTCGTTAGTATTCTTAGATGTAGGCTTCATTTTTATTAATTATAGTTATTCTTCTTCGGTTTCCCGGATAGCGTTTGGTGGGAGTTCTTTTTCGGTTTTGTGCTTGCCAAAGCTGGACTCGAAGTGAACTGCTGGTTCGTTTATGTCGCTTTGTGCCTTTATTATGTATCCAAAGGCCGTTTCAAGCTTTTTGCCAATTATCTCGTCAAAGATGTCAAGTAAGTCTGAGTCACTTTCTTCGAAAGAGGAGTATATAGGGATTTCTCCAAACATTGAGTCGGAGTGCTTGTTAACTACTAAAGTAACTCCAATTATAGACTCAACTCCTTTAATAGGAACCATCATTAAACTCTGCACTTCCAGTCCGTATTTTTGGAACTCAGTCATAAGTCTTTGGTCCTCCGAGCACTTGGGAAGGTTAACTGCTTCCCCTTGTATAGTTCTATTTACGCTTGGAAGGTTTAAAGGCAATCTGAAGTTTTTTTCAGAGTCACTTGCTACAGATATAAGTTCTTCTAAAGAATGGTTTATTACAAAGATGTAGCAGTGGTCTGCTCCTACTAAATCTTTAGCATGGGAAGTCATCTCTAGGGCCAAAGACTGCGCTGGCATGTCTTGGGAAATGTACTTCACGAACTGTGTGAGTACTTTGCACTTCCTTTCTTTGTCTGCTACTTTTTTAAAGATTTGAGTGTTTCTCAGAGTTATTCCAGTTTGAATAGCTAAGTGCCCAATAAGCTCTTCGTCTTTGGGCGAAAAAGAGCCTGAACGCTTGTTGAGTGCTAGCAGCACCCCTATAGACTGGCCCATACTGTCCATCACTGGAGCTCCCAGCAAAGAGTTTGTTTTGTAATTGTATTCTTTGTCGAACCTTGCATCAAACCTTTCGTCTGAGTAAGCGTCGGTCAAGTTGATGAGTTGAGAAGTTTTAAAAACCTCCCAGGTAACCCCTGTGTTTTCTTGCATAATGATTCCTTTAGCTCCTTTGCCTGCAAGTAGCTTTAGGCAGTTCTGGCCTGGGTCGTGTATAAACAGACTCACTCTGTCACAGTGAAGGAGCTTGGAGGACTCTTCAACTATTTGTGAGTGGGCCAGGGCTATGTTTGATTTTGAGGAGATTCTGTGTGTTGCTTGGATTAATTGGACTAAGTCCTCGTAGTGAAGTGCTGAAAAGTCTTGGAGCTGTCCTGCTAGGAACTGGCGTGGGTGCTGTGGCTTTTCAAGGATAAGTGCTTCTTGCAAGGAGTCAAACAGGGCTTGTATGTCGTGCTCCACCATATACTTGGCTTCTGCGTCTCCTAAGCTCTCAGACATTGTTTGATTATTATAGAGTTAGTAGGAAGAAATAGTGAAGAATTATTTACTTAATCTATTTTTTGAAACAAATATTCATCCTGTGGAGCATTGATTCTTCTACATTGACATTCATATTTTTGCCCATTGACTGTAAAAGTAGCTTTAACTCCAGCATATGTGTTCACTGTACTTTCAGTAATTTGGCGAACTAGATTTCTAAGTGAATCGCTGAGTAATAGATCTTCTAGATCTTCAATTCCATAGGGTTCGCTGTCTACTGCGTTGTAACTAATAATATCTCCTTGACGAGATTGACAGACAGTAACCTTTCTCTCCATTAAATATTATTACATTTAACCAAATTTAATGGACCATTATTTACTAACTGTGTATTCAATGCAATTTGTCTTAGCCGAATAAATAAATGGAAATACTACTAGCAGGACTTGGTCTTTTTTTTGAGAACAACTTAGCTAAAAAGCAAACTGTTCCACTCAGTCAAAAACAAAACAAAAAACTCTTACTAGTTGCAGCCTTTTCCGTTGTGTGTTTGCTACACTTTGCAGCTTACAAAGAAAACAACTTGCAAAAAGAGTGCATGAATGACTACAAGTGCAAAACTCGTTACGAGTTGTTCAACGTAGTTGAGCAAAGCGAAGTAGTGCCAAGCATACTGCTGAGTATTCCGTTTTACGTCAAGTGGGTGTTTGTAATCAACATTATTTCTTTCAACGAAGACTTAGTTTCTTTCACCCGGAAAGCACTTGGACTTTTAGGTCTACTTGGAGCTTCTGAGTTCTACACAAAGCTTAACCAAGTTCAGTTCTTGAACACTCAGTTTCTGACTACTTATGAACAGTTTGAGTTACTAAAGTCCTTGTACTTAGTGGCTTTTTTGCACCTCTGGACTTCAAACTCAATCCAAGTGCACGAAAAAACCAAACTCAGAGAAGAACACTGGGAAAAACTGCTTGAAATAGAAGACTTCAAAACACTAGTTCAAGAATTCAAAAACCAGGGGCTGTCCAAAGAAGACCTAAAAGACTACTTTGCCTGGCAAGTAGCAAGTCAGAGCACCCAAAAGCCCAAGTCACTAGTGATGCGGATTGTTCTGTTTATTTTGGTGATGCAAGTGATTAAGTACTTCTTTTAAACAACTCTAAGAATATGGTAGACTACGACCTTGAACAAAAGATAGAAAACATAAGAAGCACTCTCTCTAAACTAGGCTTGTTTTTAAAAGACGAAGAAAACAACTCCAAAGTCCAAACACCTACTACCTTGATCACCAGAGACAGCATCAAAAGTCCGCTCAACCACTTTGAAGAAGACAGAGCCTCAGCACTAGAAGCTATTCTCAAACAGAAAGATGAAACAATCCAAGCCCTTGTAAAAGACAAAAAAGCACTCACAGAAAGAATGAACCAGCACTTAAAGAACCTAGAAGACACCAGACAAAAACTCAAAGACTCCAAGTCTATGAATGAATTCCTCATTCAAGAAAACAAGACTCTAAAAGCAAACAACTACTCAACAGCTGAGAACAAACACCTCCATTCTAAAATTCAAAAACTAAAATCTGAGCTCAAAGAAGCAAACGCCTCCAACTTCTACGCCAAAGACAAACTTGTCTACGAACTCCAGTGTGAAAGAGTGAACCTCCTCAGAGAAATTTCTGACCTCCAGCAACAGCTTTACTTAAAGACTGACGAAATCAGAAAGTCTCTAGGCTCTCCTGAACTCAAAAGCGCAACTTCCAACTTGGTTCCAAAAAGCAAGTACCCAAAGAAACTTAAGAAGCTGCTAGAAGTGGACAACTCCAAAGACCTTTACATAAAAGTCAAAGAGATTAAAAGGTTCTTTGACAAGCACCAAGAGTACTTTGAGTTGTTCCAGAAAATTTCTAAGGCCATAAATGACTTTTCTCCTGAAGCGCCTTCAAGCTCTCCAGGGTTTATCTGGAAGTTCTTCAACTCTATTTTACGCAAGTACATGCAACTTAACTTCAGACTGCAAGGATTAAAAAACCAGGGTAAATTAAATTAGATTATGCCTCTTATAAATCCGTTTCTTTATGTTTTTTTCGAATAAAAATATGAACTCTACGGAGAGTAATATAGACCTGAGTCTGAGCAGCTGGTTCGACGAGATGAAGAACGAGCTTAAAATAAAAAACCAGCAATTTTCTCAAGTATACGGATTTGACTTCCAAGAAGGCAAACCTAAAGTAAATTCAAGGTTCGTATGGGACCAGAACTACTTAAGGGGACAAAGTAATTAGCCATAACTTATAATCTAATGCACGTTTAAATCGGTAATTCAACTTGATAATTCGTAAAGTGCTTAAAAAACATTCTAGAACAAGCCTCAGTGCAAGTAGACATTCATGTTAAAGTATTCTTAAGTTCAAGTCCAAAAATTCATTTTGGCTATTTTCGAAAACTGGCTTTTCATAAGAATATTTTCACAAATAATGTTTTGAAATTAATCTAATAGTTTATATATGGACTATTCCATTTAGATTAAACTGGGCCATATTTTCAGCCGTTCTTGTAGTTTTCTTATAAAAATGCAAGCCTTGCGGCGGATAAGAGGCCTCAGAATCCTTCCTGTAAGGTCTTTTTCGTACTACGATCCTATCCACCCACTCCAGCCTTCAAACTTGCTGATAGACAGACACATAGGACCTAACGACACCACTAGGGAAGTTATGCTTTCTGAAATAGGTTTGTCTTCAGTAGATGAGCTCATCCATAAAACCCTCCCCAAAAACTTGCCCAAACACACTTTGGAGTCTTGGAAGCCCAGATCTGAAGAGCAGATCCTGCACGAGCTCCAGGAACTAGCTTCTGAAAACAGAGTTCTCAAGAACTTCATCGGAGCAGGCTACTACAACACCTTTACTCCTGGTGTCATTCTCCGCAATGTGCTCCAGAACCCAGCCTGGTACACTTCTTACACTCCTTACCAAGCTGAGATCTCTCAGGGAAGGCTCCACGCCCTTCTGATCTACCAAACTATGGTCTCCAGCTTGACAGGAATGGAAATTTCGAACTGTTCTTTACTGGACGAAGCCACTTCTGCTGCTGAGGCCATGGCTATGAGCTACAACATCCACGGCCAGAAGAAGTCTCACTTTTTGGTGTCCGAAAAGGTATTTCCCCAGGTGCTAGCCGTGATCAAAACACGCGCAGAGCCCCTAGGAATTACCGTGCACGTTGGCGACGTAGAAAGCTTCGACTTAAAGCAGTATCCTCTTTTTGGAGTCCTAGTGCAGTCCCCAGACAACTTCGGCGAAATCAAGGACTTTTCCGAGTTCTCAAACAAAGTCCACGAGTCAGGTGCAACCTTCATCATGGGAAGTGACCTTCTTGCGCTGTGTCTTTCGAAGTCCCCAGGCGAAATGGGAGCTGACATTTGTTACGGAAACTCCCAGCGCTTTGGAGTGCCTATGGGCTACGGAGGGCCCCACGCTGCCTTTTTCAGCACCAAAAAAGAGTACATCAGAAAGATGCCTGGCAGGATCATTGGAGTTTCAAAAGACTCAAACGGTAACGTAGGCTTAAGAATGACTATGCAAACCCGTGAACAACACATTCGCAAAGAAAAGGCCACCAGTAACATCTGCACTGCACAAGCTTTGCTAGCCAACATGGCAGGACTGTACTCAGTGTACCACGGAGAAGAAGGACTTGTGAGAATAGCTAACAGAGCTCATTCCCTTGCTAGCATTTTGCGCAGAAACCTAGAAGAAATAGGCTACTCTACTACTACTCAAAACCACTTTGACACTGTGACCGTTAAAGGTGTCAATGCTTCACAAATACTTGAAGAGATGGAAAAGAAGGGAATTAACCTTAGAAAAGTTGACGAAAGCACATTAGGAGTCAGTTTTGACGAAACAAGCAGGCCCGAAGACGCAGCTGAGCTTATTGAACTCTTCTCTACTATCAAAGGAACACCTAAGAAAGTTGACGTTTTAAAGGAGTTTGACTCAAACCCTCCTGTGTTCCCTCAGAGTCTCAGAAGACACTCAGAGCCTTTGAAACACAGCATCTTCAAACAAAAACCCAGTGAAACCACAATGCTGAGGTTCTTGCACAAGCTCCAAAACATGGACATTTCCTTAGCCAAGTCAATGATTCCTTTGGGCTCCTGCACCATGAAGTTAAACGCTACTTGCCAAATGATGCCAATTACCCAGAAAGGATTTGGAGAGGTCCACCCTTTTGCGCCCCTGCACCAAGTCACAGGTTACCAAAAACTAATTGAGGGTCTTAGAAGGAAACTAATGAACATCACTGGATTTGACGAAATCTCTTTCCAGTCCAACAGTGGCGCTCAAGGAGAGTACTCAGGTTTGCTGACAATCCGCAACTACCACAGACACAACAACCAGCCACAAAGGAACGTTTGCTTAGTTCCTACTTCAGCCCACGGAACCAACCCTGCTTCTGCTACCATGGCGGGTATGAAAGTGGTCACTGTCAAGTGCGACAAAGAAGGCAACATTGACTTAGAAGACATCAAAGCCAAAGCTGAACAAAACAAAGAAAACCTAGGTGCCCTTATGGTAACTTATCCCTCCACTAACGGAATCTTTGACAGAGTAACTGAGGTGATTGACATCATCCACCACTACGGAGGCCAAGTCTATATGGACGGGGCTAACATGAACGCCCAAGTTGGCTTGACTGCACCTGGAGTGATTGGCGCAGACGTTTGCCACTTGAACCTGCACAAGACCTTTGCTATTCCTCACGGAGGAGGTGGTCCTGGAATGGGTCCTATTGGAGTTAAAAAGCACCTGGCACCTTTCCTTCCTGGCGACATATTTTACAAACTAGGAGGCTCTGGAGGCCAAATCTCGTCAACTCACTTTGGTTCAGCTTCTATCCTGCCTATTTCTTGGGCCTATATCGAAGCTTTGGGAACTCAAGGACTTACTGAAAGCACCAAACACGCTATTCTGAACGCAAACTACATACGCGCAAGGCTTGGAAAGCACTACAAAGTAGTGTTTGTGGGTGAAGAAGGCCAAGTTGCCCACGAACTGATTATTGACTTGCATCAGTTCAAAGAGACCTCAGGAGTCACTGAAGAAGACGTAGCAAAAAGACTCATAGACTATGGGTACCACTCACCCACAATGTCTTTCCCAATCCCAGGAACCCTTATGATCGAGCCTACTGAATCTGAAGACAAAGCCGAACTAGACCGCTTCTGTGAAGCCATGATCAACATCAGACAAGAAATCAAGGAAATCGAAGAAGGAGTTGCTGACAAAAAGAACAACGTACTCAAGAACGCTCCCCACAGCGTAAAAGAAGTTGTAGAAGGCGAATGGGACAAACCTTACAGTCGTGAAAAAGCAGCTTTTCCACTGCCTTGGGTTCTGCAAAGAGGCAAGTTCTGGCCTACTGTGGGTAGAGTAGACAACGTTTACGGAGACAAGAACCCAGTGTGCGTGCTGCCAGAGTCAGGTAACTATCTCTAATTACTTAAGCTTATAATAAAGAGCATCGTGATAACTCCACTTGACTCCATCGAAGTGGTAAGAAATCTTTATGTCTATGTCTCTGTTGTGCTTGGGGTTCTTGCGCACAGCTAAAGAACCCTTCAATACTTCTCCAGACATCATAGGCAGTACCTCGTGGAGGTAAAATACAGTTTGCTTCCAGTGTGTGTAGCGCTTTGTAGGTCCAGTGGAGATTCTGAACTTTTTACTGCCGTGGTTGAACTCTACGTCGAACCAAGCTACTAAAGCGTGCAGGTTTTCGTTCTTAATAGCAGTTAAGGAGTATTCAGCTGCAAACTGAGTTTCTTCGTTCCTCACTGTTTTAAGGTCCATGGAGTAAACTAGCGTTTCGTTAGTAGCAATGGCGTGAGCCTCAACAACGTCGACTATGGGCTCTGTAACTACAAGTGGTTTTATCATGCTCATATTGACTCCGTACACACTGTCCCAAAAATCGACTTTGCTTTCTTTGTACTCAGCATCTTCGACGCCTACTAAGTAAAGCTTAGCTGTGTCTGGAAGCATGATTCCGTCAGGAGCCAGCCACTTGTCTCTAGCGAAAATCAAAGACTCCAGCATGCTTTCGTAAAGCAAGAAGTAACCCATCCACTCTGATATGATAATGTCAACTTGTCCAACAGGGAGCTGAACTTCTTCCACTTTGCCTTTGATGATAGTGACTTTTTCAGTAAGTCCGTTGTCTTCTACGATCTGTCTGGCCTGCAAAGCAACCTCTGCAGCATCAATTCCGTAAACGTGGGCTGCTCCCGCTCTGCTGGCAAAAATGCTTAGGATTCCTGTGCCGCAGCCAACGTCTAGAACTACTTTGCCTCTGAAGAGTTCTGGGTTCTGGACAATAGCTTTCATGTAAGTTTCTGTGCGTACTGTGTCTTTGATCATTTCTTCGTGGATTCCAAAGTGGGAGTAGCTGTAAAAATATGGGTCGGCTTGGGTAGTTTCATCACCAAGTCCTGCCCAGGTGTTTTGGCCTTGGAAGTTTTCTTCTTTGGAGCCCGGAATTACTTGTTTTTGGCCTACAGCTGTTTGGTATCTCCCTCTTTTAGCCATTTATTACTTTTTAGTGAGCACATAGGCGTAAAGCATTCCTTCGTCTTCCCTCCACCTGTGGATGATTTTAAGTGGGCACTTTGTGATTATTTGGTCTATGTCAAGGTTGTTGCGGCACCCTGAGTTGTAAAGGTTAGAGTAGTAACTAGAAGCAATCATAAGTTTCCTTTTGAGCGAGTATGCCATACCGTGGTCTAGAAACATTGCTTTGCCTCCTGGTTTAAGTACTCTTTCTACTTCTTTTAAAACAGCTTGTGGGTTTTGGAAGCTGCAGATGTTAAAAGTAGACATTACACTGTCAAATGTGTTGTCTTCGTAAGGGAGTTTGTTTGCGTCTGCTTCGGAAAAGACAACTTTAAGTCCGGTTTCTTCTTGGTTGAGTTTTTCTTTGGCTTTTTCTAGGGAAGACTTGCTCCAGTCCACTGCAAAGACTTCTTGGGCGTTAGAGTAGTACTTAAAGTTGCCTCCTGTGCCTATTCCTATTTCAAGGACTTTTCCTTTGGCTTCTTTTGCTAGTTCTGACCTGAGTTGTTTTGTGGTTTCTGACTCTGTTTTTAAGTTGTTTTCAGAAGCTTCAGAAGTTTTGTTGTGGACGAACTTAAAGTAGTTGTCTAGGTTAGAAATCAGACTTAGTTGTCTTTTAGCGTGGTACTCTTTGCCCAGCATAAATGCCCCAAGACCGAGTGAACTCACTGCTAGTCCTATGGTTGCTCGCCAATAAGCCATATCATTAGAGTGGGGCTATTCATAAAATGCTTCAAACAGGAAAGTCTAAGAAGTTGACTAAGCTAAAGCCTCAGTTTGAAATGCAAAAAGCAAAGCTCTTAGTTTCCAAAGCACTTGACAGCAATAACCAGTTCATAGGTCTGGAAGGAGAAAGTCAACTCCAAGTGTTCAGAATTAACCCTTACATTGGTTTAGAACAAACACCAGTTTGGACTGAAAAACCAAATACTCAAATTAGCAACTTTAGTTTATCAAAAATTAGCCCTAAACTAGCTTACTCAGACAGCCAAGAGTTGCTGGTAGTGGACTTGCTAACTCAGTCAACTATTTCAAAGACAAAAGCAGCTGCCCAACAAATTTACTGGGACAACTCAGACCCTAACATTCTTTACATTGTGGAAAACTTATCTCTGAAAACTTTTGGCATCATGACTAACTCTTTTTCAATCTTGAAAAGCTTTGAAACTCCACTTAAGTACCTGAGTCAGTCTTTATGCTCTCCAGAAGTTTTTTGTTTTACTTTTGAAGACTCAGTTGAGATTTACCACTCTGATCAAAACTCAGCAACTACTTTCAGAGTAAGTTGCCAAAAAGCTTTTTTCCTAAACCATAACACTTTAGTAACTTACAGCCAAAACTGCCTGCAGCTGTGGAGGGATTTTGAGCTACTTAAAGAAATAAGGCTAAAAGACTCACTGGATTGCTCAGTTTGCCAAGTAACTGAACAAATCATGCTTACTTTTAGCTTTAAAATAAAACTGATTAGCTGCCTAGAGGAGCCCTTTAGGTACTTTGAGTTAGAAACCAAACAGCCAATAAGCAAAGTGCTTTTTTCACACAAACTCAACAGTATGCCTGGAAAACCCCTTTTAAAAGGCAATGCTTCAGTGTTGTTTTTCGTTCAAACTGGTCAAGGCATTAGTTTCCAGAAAAAACAACTAGAAGCTATCTCTGAGCACCTAGAAACACAAGTTCCTTCTGAACTGGTTGACTACTTTAACTACAAACTAGAAGCTTTAATCGAAACAATCAACACTGAGTTTTCTCTTGAACAACTCAAAAAACTGGTACTCAAAGTCCTTTATGAAGAAGACCTAAACCAAAAGTTACTCCTTGAAGTAGTTGAGCCTTACAAAGAACTCCACCAAGAACATATAGCTTACATAGAGTCACTCATAAACCACCTGCAAGAAACCTATAAACCTGAAACCCAACCTAACTACGAAGTAATCCTTGAAAAGATGCTTAACGACAGGGACTTAGATAGCTTGAAACTACTGCTTTCTAAGTTAAACCCAAAAGACACCTTGGGAAGTTTGAGCTACAACACAATCTACGAACTTATGCTGCAAGTTTTAGAATTGATTGCCTCAAACGCAATGGATAGTCTTTGGATTAACGAGATATGCAGAGTCATACCCTTAGAAGCAGAAAAAAGTTGTGATCTCATTGAAAAAATCTTTCTTGAAGACCACCCCTTTTTATCCACTGCTCAGTTAATACTTACAGAAAGGATGCAAGAAGATTAATAACTTAGTTCTTATGTCTTTTCTGGATTACGTTGTCTAAGTATTCTGCACACGGGTAAGCGTACCACCTTTTAGGAGTCCAGAGCCCCGTAAACCACCCTATGTGACCCCCTAAGTTAGTCACAGCTAGTATCATGTTGGGGTTTGTGGTAAATTCTTCGTAAGGAATGCAGTCTTTAGTGACTACAGGGTCGTCTAAAGAACTCAAAGCGAACACAGGCACTTCTATGGAGTGCAGCACGTTCACACAGCTTTCTTTTCTGTAGTACTGTTCTGGGTTCCTGAGTCCCAAGATCTTGCAAGTAACTAGTTTGTCGAACTCATAACTCCTGGTAGCTTGGGCTGCCATGTCCATATCTACTCCTAGTTCTTCGAAAGAGGACAAAAAGTCCCTGTTTTCTTTGAACACCCTTGTGATGTTTTTGGTCAAGTACTGGTCAGGCAGTGAAGCTGTAGGCCAGGGCTTTCTTAAGTGTCTGCTGCATAACACTATGTCGAAAGGAGTGGACACTGCTGCTATTCCTAGAAGTTTGCAGTCCTTTCCCATTTCGCCTGCGTACTTCAGAAGCAGGTTGGCTCCCATTGAAGTCCCAAGTGCAACAAGTGGGGCGTCTGGGTATCTGTTAAGTATAAGGTTTACGATGAAGTCTAAGTCATTAGTAAGTCCTAAGTTGTTGGGCTGAGGAGTAGTTAAAGGCGTTCCACTGATTCCTCTGCCGTGCATAACTCCTACTCTGTACCCCCTTTCCTGGAAAACCACCACTGCATTCCTAATATACTGAGACTCACTGCCTCCAGTGAGGCCAGGGGTGATGAGAAGTACCTTGGAGTCTTTGGGCAGTTGAGGTCCCTTAGCCCAGTCTATACTCAGAGTTCCTTTGTCTGGAAGAGTAACTAACTCTCTGTCGTACTCTACAGCTTTGCAGTAAGCCGAGTCTCCAGAAAGAGACCCTTTGCTGCTTCCAAAGTAAGCTTGGAGCAGCCCACTAGCTAGCCAGGGAGTAGATTTAAATACCCCTTTTTTCAGAGAAGGAGAGTTTTCTATGAAGAACTGGTTTTGTTCGTTTTCTAGGTAGTAAAGATGAATCTTGTTGTCTAAGAAAGGATACGCAAAAAAGGCCCCGATTCCAGCAAAGGTGTACTGAATAGCTCTCATTTTTAAATATGAACGAAGAGAACCATGAACTCTGTGGAATTTGCTGTGAAAACCAGCCTAATGGCTCCGGGTTCTGCCAGGAATGCGAAGTACTTAGCCTGTCGCTGGAAAACTTTTTTAAAAACACTGAAATTCATTGGAACACCATGACAACCAAAGGTGAGGTTTGGTTCCACACATGTGGAGCTCTTCAGTTTATGAGGAGTCAACAAAGCAGTTTTGAAGTGTACCAGAAAATCGAAGTATCCCTAGAGGATGCTGAAGTCATTGAAAAAGACGTAACTAAAGGACGGTCGGACCCCGAAACATTTAACTGGGACATCCAAAATGCACTTAAAGGAGTCGAAGTCGAGGCTTTGAGGGAAGACGTTGGACAAGTCTTAAAAGCTTTTAGTGCTAGGAACAACGGAATTGGGTATTGCCAGGGAATGAACTACGTGGCAGTTTGGCTTTTGATGTTTATGGACAAAGAGCACGCTTTTTGGATGCTGTGTTACTTAGTGGAAGAATGGCTTTTGCCTGACTTTTACATTGGAGCCAAAAGAGGTAATTCCCTAAACGGGTTTTACATAGAGTCCAACGTACTAGGTTCCCTCATTCAGCACTACATTCCAGAAATGAACTACAGCGAATTAACTCCTTACGAGTTTTCGGACTTTTTCTCTCTGCAGTTTTTGATTCAGTTGTTTGTGAACACAGTTGACTTAGAAAGCACTGTGTTTTTATGGGACAAACTCACGGAAGAAGGCAACATTGCCCTGCAGAGAGGACTCACAAGTATAGTTCAAATCATGAAAGAGGACATCCAAAACAGACTGCACCCCATTCAAATAGTTAAAAAGCTTCCTAAATTGCAGGTGAAGAAACAACTTGAACAAGTATACGAAAAGTTCACTAAAGACGTCACAGAAATCAGAGTGAGTTTGTTGAGGTCCCAAGCTAGGGACTACAGAGCTAACCAGTGGAAAGCCTGCCAAACTATCGTTTTCAAAAGACTCGAACACTGCTCTAACTTTTCGAAAGAAGAACTAGAACAACTCCAACAGCACTTTGTAGACTACACCAGCAAAAACCGCAAAAGCAGAGACGCTTCTGTAGGAATATCTAAGCAAGAGTTCCTAGAAATCATTTTGAGCTTGAACTCCAAGCTAGGCCACTCTGCAGAGGGGTTGTTTGACCGGTTTGATGACGACAAGTCAGGTTACTTAGACTTCCGGGAGTTGGTGGTTTGCATCAGCATTCTGAGTAAAGGCAGCTTTGAAGAAAAGCTTAAGACTTGCTTTGACGTGTACGACATTGATAACTCTGGTTACTTGCAGTCTAATGAAATTGAAGCTCTTTTAAAGAGTTTAGAAAGAACTTTTATATCCAAAGACGTCCAAAGCAAAAGAACAATAAGCAAAGTCAGAGAGAAGTTACTGGGTTTATCAAGGAAGTGCCAAGACTTAGTGGTGTTCAACGACTTTTTACTTTTCGTGAAAGGAGACCCAGTGCTGTTTGCGTGTTTCAGCGAGTTTGTAGGGGGAACTCAAGACTTTTCAGAACTTTCTAAATTCTTTTCTTTGAAAGACAAGCACCACGAAGAGGCTGTTTCAAACTCTAGGTGTTCTGCTTGCTTATTGCTATAATTCAATAATATATGGAACGGGAAGGCAACTATATCTTTATTGAAGAGTGTGGAATTACTACACCTAACTTAGTTCATATTCCAGAGTTCTACGAACCCTATGTGTCTTCAGTGCTGGTCCCAAAAGGCCTCATCAAGGACAGAATCCAGAAACTAGCTCAGCTAATAGAAACTGAGTATAGAGGCAAGCACATTCTAATGCTAGTAGTGCTGCGTGGAGCTTTTAGGTTTGCGAAGGACTTGATTCAGCACATAGACAAGATGCCTAAGCAGGAGTCTTCTCAGTACTCGCTGGAGTTCATAAGGGCCAGGAGTTACCGAAACGAAGAACAACATGAAATAGAACTAGAAGGAATAGACAACTTAACTATTGAAAACAAAGACATCTTAATCCTTGAAGACTTAGTAGACAGTGGAAGGACTTTGCAGAAGATCAAAGAAAAGTTACTGCTGGCTAACCCTCGCTCTTTAAGAATAGCTTGTCTTGCCTACAAAAGGAACCCTTTAAACACCTTTATTGTTCCTGACTACATTGGGTTTTCTTTGCCTGACCAGTGGATCATTGGGTACCACATTGACTACAACGACTACTTCCGAGACATTTCCCACATTTGTGTGCTCAATGACCAAGGAAAAGAGCGTTTTAAGGTTAACCAAAGCGAGCTAATTTAGTTAAAAATCCAGTCTGCTCAGAATTTCAGACCTTCTAGAGACAATTGAAGTTCTGCGGGTTTCAGTAGTTGACTTAGATACCCTTTTGTCGTAATAGTACCCATCAAATGCGTTTTCTAGGTAGTTCTGCATTAAACTGTAGTCTATTTCGTCTTTCCAGTCAGAGTTAACTCTTTGGTCAAAATTTTCCTTTCCTTTTGGAACGAAAGGCGCTCTTAACGTTTTATTTAACAGTCTATTCCAGTCGAAATCAGCTACCCAGGGGTGCTTCTTTATCTCAGCTCGAGAAAGTCTTTTGTCAGGTTTTCTCTGGATGAGACGGTTTATGAAGTCAGCAGCCTCAAACGACCAGTTTTCAGGAATTTCAGAAGGTTTCACTTGGACTTGTCTGGCTAGCACAGCCTCTCTAATTTCTTTCCGGTTCCTTCCGAGGTAGGGTCTCCTTCCAAGCATAAACTCGTAGGCCATAACGCCTAGAGCAAAGTAGTCTACTTGAAAGCCATGATTTAAACGGCAAAGGACCTCAGGCGCCATATACCCAGGCGTTCCTGAAGTTTCGAGTGAGTTGTCAGAAGTCAAAACTCTTGCTACGCCAAAGTCAGTAATCCTTACGTAGCCTTCTGAGTCAAAAACTAAGTTCTCAGGTTTAATGTCTCTATGAATTACTCCACTTGAGTGGATGTACTCCAAGCCTAATATAAGACAGCATACAATAAATTTAGTTTGTTCTTCTGAAAAACGTTTCATTTTACAGTAGTGATAGCGCAGGTCGCCGCCATTAAGCAGGTCCATCACTAAGTAGAGATTTTCTCTATCCTGGAAAGCGTAGTGCATGTTCACGATAAAAGGACTTTTGAGTTTTTCAAGCAGTTTCCTTTCGTTCATAATAGAGTGCACGCTTCTTTTACTGATAACTCTGAGTTTCTGCATTTCTTTGAGCGCAAATTCTTTTTTATTGCGCTTCAGTTCTACTTTCCAAACCCTTCCGAAGCCCCCCCTGCCTATGATGTATTCGAAGCTGAAGTGATACTTGTTGATGTAAGATACTAAGTCTTGGGGCTTACTTACCCTTGAAGCATAAAGGTAGTTCCTCATGAATTTAAGTGGTCTTTCAGGGTTTACATTGGTTTGTTTCGACTGGGATTTATAACCAGACCTTAAGCGATACAGGATTTTGTCCCTTTGCATTTATCGTTAAAATTATAGTTTATTCAAGAAACCGGAATAGTTTCTAGAATTAGATTAATAATTATGCGGAAAGCTTCAACACTAGGTTCATTCAAAAGAAGCAAGCTTGCGATAGCTCAGGACTACAAAGACTACCTTAAGTCCAGACACGATAGCTACAAGTAAGATTTACACAGAAAAAACTTAGGACCCTTTCCTAAAAACTTTTTGTCCAAAATCACCCAAAAAGGAAGAGAAACCTTTGTCATTGGAACGCACTGGGACAGCTACCTTTCAACTGAGTATTTGCTAGAAAAACTTGACTCAGTGCAACCTAAACTTTTAGTGTTAGGAGACCTACATCCTCACTCGCACCTTTACTACAAGTACTTCAACACTCCTAAACTCTACAATGCAACTCCTCAGATTTCCATCAACAAAATAGAAGACCTGCCTATCCGCGAGAAGTTCAAAAATTACTTTGCAAAAGAGTTCAGGCAGTCACGAATTATCTTTGTGGACGAAACAGGGGTGTTTTACATTGCAGACAACAAAAAACACTACTGCATAGCAGATTCTGACCTTTCAGCAGCTTACTGGGGGTGCGAGGACAACAAAGCAGGAGTCCTTGCAGGAGGAGCTCACCCTTTGGTTGTCCACGAGGACCTTGTAGCTTCTTTGTCACTTGAAGAGTTAAAAGAGATGTTTTACTCTTGCATTGAAAAACACCTCCACATGTTCAGTTCTTTAGGCCGAGTTCCTCCAGAAGATGTTACTGAGTTTTACTACTACGTTCGGAAAAAAGCTAGGGAGTCTTTTCCTCAACTAACACATAAAAGAAACCTCTACACAGCTTCACTGGTGAATGAAGCAGCAAAAAGTTCTGACAAAGTAGCTGTTTTGTATGACCACTTTGAATGCCAAAGACTAAAAGAAGTATTAGAAGGAGAAGTGCCTAGCTTTGGAAGTGTTTACTCAGACACTGAGTACTCAGGGTCTTTTGAAGACTTAATTGAGAAAGTAGTGATTCTAAGTCACATTGACAACAGAATGTTTAGAGACTTCATAGAAAAAGGTGGCAACCCCCTCAAAATGATGTTTGGAGGAAACTACTACAGAGACCTAAGTGAAGTCAGAGCAGCTTTTGCTCACTACAACCAAGAGTACTCCAAAGTACTTACAGAAAGCTACCAAAAAGACATATCCCGGATTGCTTACTTGTCTCAAAGAGGCAGACAGCTGCTACCTACCTACAAACAAGCAAAGTTGATTGAACCCAGAGAACCCAACTTCATTACAGGACTGGTTCACAAGCAAATCCAAAACAAGTTCATTATGAAAACTCTGCTTAAAAAGATCGAACACAACATTTCGAGAAAAGAAGCTGCAGGGATCTCCCAAGAAAAAGAAATTCTAGCACTTACACAACTCTCGGAAGGAAAACATTCAGCCTACAACATAGAAGTCTTTAAAAGACTACTGGCAGAAGCTAACTACCAGTTGAAACTAACACCCATGCCTGCTTCTCTGAAAAAGTACAAAAAATTCATGATCCCAGGAGTTACTCCTCAGAAACTACTTGAACTCTCCAGTGGGATTTCTGTTAAGTCCAAGTTAAAAGACGATCACTACGTGTCAAGTTACTTGTTTGATCCTAACAACCCACCCAAGCCCTTTAAAAGAGCTTACCAGTTCCAAGAGCAAGAAGGACAAGAGCAGCAACCAACTATGGAAGAACTACTGGCAAAAGGCTACAAACCAGAAACCTTCCAGATAGGAACAGACAAGTTCGGAAACTTAGACCTAAGAGGCTTAAAAGAACTGAAGAAAAAGTTCGCAAAAACCTCTCCAAAGGAAGACAAATCAGACCAAGAAACAGATTACTAAATTTGCAAGTCAGCTGTTTGGAACTCTCTTGGTTTTTGGTTCTGCTCGTTTTCTTTGATGCTGAACTTCTCAACAAGGGCAGGTGAGTGCTTGAAAGCTTTGAACTTCTGTACGTTTTCTTTTTCTTGGACTTGTTTTTTGTACTTAGCGTATTCAGGGTCTTCTTGTATGAGTTTCAGAGCTGGGTGCATGGTGTCTGTGTCCCAGTCTTCAGAGTTGTATTCTCGAGTGAGCTTTTCGTAAAGCAGTTCGTTGAGTCGTTCGTCCTTTTCTCGTAAGTTCCACATAAAGTAAGATATCAGCATTGTGATTCCTGAAACGTATATCAAAAGTCCTAAAGTCCCGGCTTTAGGGTGTGTAGCGTCTTGGTCTGTGAAAAAGGGTTTATAGGTGAGTCCGAACCTGTCGGGGTTGGGAATTTCTAAGTCTAGTGGGCGGAAGTTAATGTACTCTCTGACTTTGTCGTCACGGAGCACACTGCTAATGGTGCCTTCGTACTTAGGACGTTTGCTTTTGAAGTTTTCTTCTTCTTGGTCAGGATTGATGCCTTGCTTCTGCATTTCTTCGTAGTGCTTTTTAAGAACATTGTAAGCTTGTGTGATTTCAGATAAGCGTTCCTGGGCCCTGGAGTCGTTTTTGTTAACGTCGGGGTGGTACTTAAGTACTAGTTTTTTGTAGGCAGCTTTGGTTTCTTTGAAAGTAGCGTTAGTAGGGATTCCTAGAACTACGTGGGGACTCGAAACTATAGAGAACCTTCTGAAAACTAGTTTCATCTTTATAGCATCTTAAAATAATGGCTCTTACGGTGATTGGAGGAAGCAACTTCCTTGGAAGGTTTTTAATTCGGAGTCTGGCAGAGAAGTACACCGAAATCCGGCTGGGGGACATGTACCCTTTTAGGGACTCTGTGTACAGACTGCAAGAAGAAATCTCCACGCCTATAGTTAAGCACCCTTTGCTGTACCCAACCAATCTCAGACTAGCCCTTGACGGTGCCCAAGACGTGATCATCCTTACTCACGACTATTTTAAACTTGCCCACTCTAAACTGTTCTTTGTAGAGCGCACAGCGGACTTTGCTAAAAAGTTCGGAGTTAAAAGGCTCTACTGGGTGGCTCCTATGGAACTCAACCAGCTAAATAAACTCGACGGAGACCCTCACGAACTCATTAAGAAAACAGAAAGTTACGTTGAAAAGACATTTCCTGAGATTTCAATACTCAAAACCAACCTTATCTTTGGAAAGAACTGTATGTCTTTGGTCATGCAGGAAGCCCTTAGGAATATTGAAGAGGACGAAACCGTTATCTCCAACAACGACGGCCACTCTAAGTTCAACCCTGTTTACGAAGGAGACCTACTCCATGCTTTCCAGAAACTCGAACCAGGAGACCGTGCTAAACTAGCTGGTCCTGAAAAACTTCACTGGAGAAACATCTGCCAAATACTTGCAGAGCACGTGGGGAAGCCCGAACCTACCCATAGCACCTCTATCAAGCAGTGGCTGGCTACTTGCAACTACACCGGGGACTTGTTTTATCCTAGTCACTTGCAGCAGTTTTACCGTCTTTTAGCTAAGGACGGAGTGACCCAAGCTACTGAAACAGGCCAAACTAAGATGAGCGAAGTACTCAAGCCTAAAGAGTACCAGCCCTTCCCTCCCATCCACACCCACCGAGTAGTAATAGATTAAACTTATAGGTGGTTTATTAATAAGTACTTGAACTCCTTAACGTCGATTTTGCCGTTACTGTTGGCGTCAACTTGGTCAATAATAGCTTTGATTTCAGACTTGTTGCCTCCTATAAGTTCTCTGAACTCGTCCACAGTGATTTCGCCACTTGCATCTTTGTCGTACTTGTCAAAGACTTCTTGAATCTTGTCTTTAGTCAAAGACTTCCTTTTAATGGAAACAGCTCCTAAGAAAGAGTTGTAGTCCACCTCACCGTTCATTTCTGGGTCTAGTTCTTTAATGATAGTTTCTACTTCTCCTTGTGAGAGTCCAGAGTTTATTTCTTCAAAGACTTTATGAATTTCGTTCCTTGAAAGCTTGCCACTGCCGTCTGTGTCAGCTTGGGCAAATAAAGACTCAGCAAGGGCTTTGTCTTCTTCTGAAGCCAAAATGCAGCTTACGAAGTGCTTGGTTTCCAAATGAAGTTTCGACTTCACAGTAAAGCTCTTAAGGTTCTTAAAGGCTTGTGCAGACATGGGCGAAGTAAGTTCAGTGTACTTGAGCTTGGAGTTAACCCAGGGTTGCTTCAGAAGAGCGCTTGCTGATGGTCTTGAGTTTTGGTCTTTAGTTAGCAGAAGCTGGAGTATATACTTTGCATGTGAAGAAATCGACTCCCAAGGTCCTTCTTTGAACTCTAAGTTGGCTTCAGCTATGGCTTGTTTAACGTCTTCGCCTCCAAAAGGAACAGTGCCCGAAAGTATGATGTGCATAATCACTCCACAGCTCCAAATGTCACTTTTAGAACTAACTTGCTCTTTGAGTTTTTCAGGCGAAGCAAACCCAACGTTATGCTTGTCAAGTTTTTCAAACAAAGCAGGCACAAACCCTCCTAGCTTCACTGGAGAGTTCTCTTTGTCGTTAACTAGTCCTACGTAAAAAGGATTTACGTTAGAGTGGACTATTGAGTTTTTGTGCAGGCACTCCAGGGCTGAAAACACTTGGTACATCAGGAACCTTGTTTGCTCCTCACTAAAAGCTGCTCTGCTAGAAATCAAGTCGTTGAGGTCGCCTCCTTGAGGGTTTTCAGTGACCACGTACAAGTTGTTTTTTTCTTCAAAGACTTCTAACACTCTTTGCAAGTTAGGGTGGTCAAGAGTCATTGCTTTGTAAATAGTTTCTCTGGCTTCAGGAGTTAAGCTTTCTTTGCTAACTACTGTAACTGTGCTTCTTTCTCGAGTAAACTTTTGAGAGCACTCGTAGTCTCTAAAGGCTACTGTCGACCTAATGCACTTTCCAAGTCTGTAAAGGGACCTAAATCCTCCGTTCCTTACCCCTGGAACTGGGTGCACTTCAGTGTCTACTTTGGAGTCTTCTTTAAAGATAACTCTGAACTCTGTGCCTGGAACACTAAACACAACTCCGTCAAAAAGCTTAAGTGGCAGCGAGGGGTTTCCTTGAGTCATCTTGTTCCACCAGTTAACGTAAACCCAAGTTCCCGAAGCACTGTGCATGTCAGTTATACACCACCCCATTCCTTTGAGTTCAATTACTGCGTGCAGGCTTTGAGCAGAAGGAATCCAGATGTCAACTAGACTTTTGTCACTCCCAATAAGTAACTTCTTTTTATCGTCAGATCCACTGAAGCTGAGTCCTTCCAAACCAGGAGACACAAACTCCACCACTAAGTCAGTTTCTCCACTTACACCTTCTTCCATGTTTTTGTAAGTCAAAGCTGCAATGGTGTCGTCTTTCCGGCCTTTAGCTGAACTGCAGGCTTTAACTCTAAACTCTTCTTCCCCAATACAGTACACTTGGTCAGGGTACATCAAGAAAGGCTGGTCTTGGACCTTAACTTTAACTCCGAACTTAGAGCCGCTGTCTGTAAGGTAGTACCCGTTTTTGCGGGTTTGTATGCAGAAGTGCGAAGTCTGGATTTTAGTTTCGGCAGAGTTGAACTCAATATCTGGAGAGTAAGTTTTGTTCTGTCTTCCAAAGTACACTCTGGAGTCACCACAGAACCTTTGGGACTGCTTAAAGCCTTCAACTTCGATTTCAAAAGTGTCTCCTCTGTTGAAGCTTTTGGCACCCGTGGAAGGATCTGGGTGGCTGTTCTGGACAAGCACCACTAAGCTGTGGTCTACCAAGAACCACTTGTCTTCGTTGTTTTTTTTCTGGGCTTTTTCTTTTATTTGGTTTTTGAATTCATCTTTTTTCCACTCCTGGAAGAAGTTGTTTATTTCTTGCACGTCTACAAACGAGTTCTTGTTGGAGTCTATGTGTGCCAGCACAGCTGAACGCAAGCCTTTAGTTACTTCCCAGCCTTGGCGTCTAAGTTCTTCAGAGAAGTGATTCCAGAAAGTTGAGAAGGGTGCTGTGTAGCCTTCAAGGTACTCCGAGTGGAACCTTTTTGCTTCCCCGTTGGTCAGTGCTTTGCTTAGTTGGGTTTGGAGCAGTGCAAGTTCAGAAGTGTCCACGGGCAAGTTTTGGTTCAACTGTTTGGAAACAGAGTAGTCCCAGTTAAGTACTTCTTCTGTGATTTTCGAAACTGTGCTTTCGTCTGCTTGGACTTGGAAAGTAAACCGGGACTCAGGACAACTAAGAATCCTTTCTAGGTGCTCTAGAAGCACTGAACTGAAGTTTTCGCCTTCAAATGCCACATTCACTACCTCTGACTTGGGGAACTTAAAGTTGTGGAAAGTCTTCAAGAAAGAGCAAACTTGGTAAGAGTTCCACATAGGGCGTTCTTCCTCCTCTTCTTGGGGAGTCTCTTCTTTGGGCTCTTCTTCATCTTGGTCTTCTTCTTCTTCTTCAGTCTTTTTAACAGGTCTTTGTTTTACAGGAATAGGTTCGATTTCAAGGGCTTCCTGGGCACCCACACTTAAAACAGCTTGCACAGGAGCAATGCTGGCTTCCAAGAGTTCGAGTTCCTGGAACCCACTAGAGTACTCACCCACCTTCTCAGAAAAGAACCCACTTACAAAAACAACAAGTTCTCTAAGGGGTCTTTTCTGGATAGCTTTTTTGAGAAGACTCACTTTAGTTTTGGGGTCGAGACCTTTAGAACGCACTGTGAAAGCAAGTGACTCGTTTTGTTCAAGGGCTTCTGCAACTACCTGGTCGAAGTCCACCCAGAATAACTGATGTTTGAAGTAAAACAAGCTCATTAAGTTGTTTTGGAGTTGTTTTTCTCCTCTGAGTAAAACTATTCTTTTCTGAAGTGCTGAGGAAACTCTTTGGTTAAGGTCTTGTTCACTCATTTCACTAACGTTGATGCAGAGGCTCCTGGGCACTTTGTTTTGGAGTTCTTCGTGTTCTGAGTTGATGAACTCGTAAACTCGGTAAGACTCCACAAGTTCTTTGTTTTCTTCAGGAGGGAGTTCTTCGTCTTCGCCCACTTCAAGTTTGTCACTGAGTCTTTTTTGGAGCTGCGAAAGGGGAGCTTCTAAGTTAACTACTACCAAAGGCCGTATGCAGTCCAAAAAGTCCTTGTATCTGTTTGCGAGTTCCTCTGCAACTAAGTGGATTGAGTACTCGTCTTCGTTCTCAGGAACTTGGAAGTCTGGGTACTTGGGGTCAGAAGGCGTGAGGACTATTTCTTTAGAAGGGTAAGAGTCAAACACAAATACAGTATCTGGGTTCTTCTCCAAGTACCTTTGCAGTCCTTCTAAGAACTCGCTGTAAACTAAGCTTTCTTTTGGCTCGTCTTCAGTGGAAAGTTCTTCTTTGGTTTCTTCAACTATTTTTTCATAGTCCACAATGGTGTAAGTTGAGGACAAGTGAGTAGCTAGAGTAGTTTTGCCTGTCATTGAACTTCCTAAGATAAGAATTCCCCAAGCCTTGTCTCTTTTTTCTGACTCTTCAAGTAACTTGTTGATCCGCTTCTCGTCTTCAGGGGTGAGTTCTTTTGAGTCACTTAGTTTGGAAGTGTCGATGTACTCAAGTTTGCTTTGTTTAAAGAACTCAAAACTTACAGCGTCGCCTTCTTTGCCCAGTTCACTTGACAAGTAGTAAACCTTAGATATCTCACAAACTCTTTTTTGGAACTGGTCAACTAAGTCTTTGTTTCTGGAAACAAAATTGAATATGGCGAACTTGCTAGTTCCTGCACCACTGAAAATAGAGTCCCTGAAAATAGTGATTAACTCAGGGTCGTCACAGTGCTCTCCTTCCCATTCACTTGAGTTCAAACCTCTGGCTTCACGCCACAACTTAACTAGCATAACAGCGTCCATCAGTTTGTAGCCTCTTTTTTCTAAGTACCTCAAAAAGTCCCACCTCAGTTCTCCTCTGACCATAACTACTTCAGGCTCCACCACCTTTGCTGTTGCTTCAAAAGTCTTTTCAAAGGGTCCCTCTGTGCTTTCTACCTCTCCAAACAACTCCCCTATGTTTTCTCTGTAGTAGTGAGCGATTTCTTTTGCTTTAACTGAAAACTCTTCAAAGTTGTTGTTGAACTCTGCTGGGGAACTCTGGTCGTTCTGGGAACTTCCATACTCCAAAAGACGAGTTTGTGCAAGATACTTGGCACACTTCAAGTAAATGACTCTGTTCGGCTGGCCAAGTAACACAGCAAACCTTCTAGCTTGCCTCAGGTTTTGTGGAAAGTCCTCAATGATGACTCTGTACTGAGTCCGTAAGCTAAGCAAAGCTTTGCAGACAGCGTCTACTATTTCGTAGTCGTCAGTGAGCACCTGGGTGCTTCTGCGAGTTTTTTTGGTAATGATGGACTCAAGAGTCATATGGTGGAGTGCATAGCGTTCAGTCAAGCTAGAACAAAGAGTACTTTTGCCAGAGTACCTAGGTCCAAAAATAAACATCAACTCAGGCCTCAAAGCTTTCAAAGTGCGTTTGTAAACGTCTTTGATGGGGGCTAAGCAGTCAACTCTGCGAATGATGTTAAAAGGGTCGTACAAAGAAACCACAGGCACACTTTGGCTTTTGTAAACAGCAAACCTGTACCTGATGGTTTCTTCGTTGTCATCAGCCCTGCCACTAGTTTTGCCTCGTTCAATAAGGCGGTCAACTAAGATGTCTTCTCTTTCAGTGTCGAACAGCACAATGTACTCCAGCTTGCCTGCAGCTTGTTCTAGGTAAACGGCCTGGTCCAGACTCCTAGGGAACCCGTCTACAAGAATAGTAGGCGCTTTGAGAGTTTTAAGGGTTTTGAGCAGCAGCGCTACAGTCATTTCTTTAGGAACGAGGTTGCCTTTCTGCACAATGGCTTGGACGGCTTTTCCCTCCTCTGTGCCTTGCTTGATTTCATTCCTCATTAAGTCTCCAATAGAAATGTGCTTGTAAGGGTACTCCCCCGTAAGAATATCACACTGAGTGCCCTTTCCGGACCCAGGGCCTCCAGTCATAAACACCAAACGTGGGGCGTTTTTTTGTAACTGCGAAGACTCCATTTATATAGTTATTCAAATCACAACAAAAACATAAGAAAGTCAAAATGAAAAGAAATAAATGTTGTTCCGAACACTTTCGAGAGCTTTCAGCAGACAAACTGTAGGCGAAATAGTTAACAAGTACCCTGTGGTGGTTTTTTCTAAGTCAACGTGCCCTTTCTGTTCGGGTGCTAAGCAAAGGTTAAAGGCTATGGGAGTGACTGTCCACGTAGTTGAAGTGGACATCCACAACCAAGGTCATGACTACCACAAAACACTTTCAGAAATGACTAACCAAAAAACAGTGCCCTACATCTTCATAAACCAAAACTTCATAGGCGGACAGCAAGAACTCATGACTAAGGACATTCAAGCACTCTTAAACTCAAGTAATTAAGAAGAAGCTTTAAGCTTTGCTGCAATCTGGCGTCTTTTTTCAAGTTCTTCTTGAGGAACTTGTTCGGGTTTCGAAAAGTCAGAGCCGCCTTGTTCTACATATTCTTGGAGTTCTTTTTGCCTTTCTTGTTTCTTCCTAGCTAAAAGTGCATCTCTCTGAGCTCGGAGTCTAGCTTGTCTTTCAGCTAGACTTTCGGTGCTTACTTTTTGGGGTTCGGGTTCGCTAGTGTTTTGTTTGGCGATTTCTTCAGCTCTTTTCTGGAGGTTTTCGGCTTGTTTCATTTCTTCAGAAACATCGGTCTTTTTGAAGTTCCTTACAGGCGGGAGTTTGGGGTACTGTTTTTGCTCTTCTTGGAGTTTGTTCCGAGTTTCTTGTTCTATTTGAGAGTCAATTTGGGGTTCTACTTCTGGAGGTGCTTCGTAGACGGGGGCAGGTTTTTGCTTGAGCTGTTCTATTTGCTCGGCTTCTTGTTTGCGGAGTTCTTCTGCTTTTCTGAACTCTTCTTCACTGAGTTTTAAGGCGAGTTCGATTTGTTTCTTTTCTTCTTCTTCAAGACGAAGGCGTTCTTCTTCTTGGGCCATTGACAGGGCAATTGCGTGTTCGATTTCTGCGTTCCTAGCTTGTTCGTTGGCTTCTTGGAGTTCGCTTTGTGGGACTTCTGCTCCCATCATTTCTAAAGCTTCAGCTTCTAGTTCTTTATTCCTTTTAACCATTAGTTTTTTGAAGCTCATGAAGTTGTCACAGGCTATGATCTGTTCAAACACTCGCCTATCCCGAGAGTTCTTCAGACCCATGTTGATGATCTTGGCCATCAGTTCTTCTGATATGCCTAGTTCCCCACACAGGTTACCCATTAAGTTGTCAATCATTTCCCTAAACTGGTTGTGGACTTCCGTGTAAGACAGTTTGTTTTCTTCTTCGTCGTCGAAAACTATGCAGTTTTCGTCTACAAAGGACATGATAGGCACCTTCCAACCTGGGCTTCTTAAAAACTGCAACAGGTACTCATAAAGCCACTCGTACGAGCTTTGGTCAACTTCGGCCATTTTATGATTACCAGTTACCCAGGCCTTTCTACTCCGCCTTCACTAACCACTATACGCTTTAACACTCTTAAGCTTTCAAAGAACCAGGCTCTTGAGCACCTAAGCGGAATCCTAGGAGTAGAAGTTTCTTTGCACACCCAGCTTCCTGACTTGTTGTGTGTCCCTGTTACTGGGCCTCATGTTGTACAAAGACTCAAAAGGTTCCTTTGTGTAGACGCTAGGTGCGGTGAAGCAGTTATGAGGGGAGCACAGATATATTCTCCTGGAGTGCTGGCTTCTAACTGCGAGTTCAAGTAAGCCTTACTTAGGAAAGACCAAGTACTGAGTGTTTATTCTATTTTACAAAAGATAACTAGGGGTTCTAAAGCAGACAACACCTTGCTAGAAGAAGCAGTGTTTCTAGGCAACGCTGAGGCACAGTTAAGTCGCAAAGAAGTTTTTAGCACTAACAAAGGAATAGCTTTTAAAATGACTGAAGGAGTCTTTAGCACTGTTTCCTTCGACAACTTGCCTGGAGACCTTTATTTTCCCCAGAACTTGCCCAGTTGTCTTGTGTCCCATATACTCGATGTAAAGTTTATACAGCCTCAAGAAGGAGAAGTTGTTTTGGACATGTGTGCAGCTCCTGGAGGAAAAACCACACACATTGCAGCTTTGGCCAACAACTTTGCTCAAGTAACTGCTCTTGAAAGAAGCACCCACAGGTTTAACCAGCTTAAAAGTAACCACTACTTAGAAAACCTAGATATATGGGAGCTAGACTCAGTTCAGCTGGTCAAGATGGACGCAACTAAGTCAGTTGAAAGATTCGGAAGAGAAGCCTTTGATAAAATACTGCTAGACGCGCCCTGTACAGCTTTAGGCCAAAGACCCTGTTTCAGTTCTCAACAAGTAAACATTGAACAAGCTGCAGAGTACCAAAGGAAACTGCTACAAACAGCTTCTGAGTTACTCAAAGTAGGCGGAAAGTTAGTGTACTCAACCTGCACTACTACACTCCAAGAAAACCAAGAAAACATTGCTTGGGCTCTAGAAAACCTTCCACTTGAGTTGCTGCCTCAAGGAGTTTACTTAGGTTGTCCTTCAGAACCCAAAGGTTTGACACAAGTATTTGAACCTTCAGGAGAGTTCATAGGTTTTTTCATAGCACTGTTAGTAAAGCTATAATTAAAATGGCTTATTTGAAAGTAGTTTTAGAAGACAGAGTTGAGCACCTAGAACAACCGAAGAGTCTAGAAGTCTTCAAAGAAAACATTAAGAAGCTTTTTGGACTCAAAAGTTTCTCTATTGAGTACATTGACGAAGAGGACGAATTAATCACTGCCAGCACAGAATTAGAATTCGAAGAAGCTGTAAACTTCGCAATCCAAGAAAACAAGCCCCTTACTATAAAACCAACCGGAGACTTTATATCAGACATCGAAATGGTGGAGTCTCAGTTCTTAACAGAAAACAGCGAACCCCGCAAAGAAGCACCTTGCCAAGCCACTCCCTCCACTACTTCCAAAGGCAACTCTGCACAGGTAGAAACCCAAATCAAAGGCTCTGGTCCTGACAAAAAAGAACAAAGCATAAGCACTTTCCCTGTAGACAAAGCCGAAGTTTCCTCGCAACACCTTCCTGCCTTAATGCTCAACAAACAAGTTGGATACGAAACAGCCGAAGTAGCCCAAAACACTGCTTCCAAACTCAACCAAAGCACCCTCACCAACGTTAACCTCGAACAGAACCAAAACGCCAGTAAGCACTCCTTTGAAGACATGGTCAGAAGCATCATTAGAAACGAACTTGAACAGGTCAACCCTAAAAAGAGCCAAGTAGTGCACGAAGGAGTTACTTGCAGTAGGTGTTACTGCGAAAACATTGTAGGAGCTAGGTACTGGTGTTCTGAGTGCTTGAACTTCAACTTGTGTGAAGACTGCGAAGAAAGGATTGAACATGACCACGCTTTACTTAAGATTAAAAAACCAAAAGAAAAGCAAGACGACTTGAAGTCTTTAGTCAACTACTTCATCAACACCCTAGGATTCACTGACGAGAAGCAAATCATCCAGGCCTTAGAACAGACTGGGTTTGATGTTGACGCTGCTGCTGAAGTTCTTCTGCTATCTTAAGTATTATAATCTTAAATGAAACCCACAAAAAAACACCCACAAATAACAGTTCCAAAGCCTTTTGAGTTCGACTTAAGAGAACAAACTAAGCAAAAGTCTATAAGGGAACAGAAACTCGAAGAGATGATACTTGAAAAACAACTTGAAGAAGAGTTCCACTTGAACTACAGACCAAAAGCACTGCCTCCTCCTGCCGAAGTGATGATCCCTAAGTACCACGCGTTGACTTCAGAAACTAAAAGTTCCAAACCCACAACAAAGCCAGTGCCTTTCTCGTTTTCAGCTGAACGTCCTAAAAAACAAACCTCCACACAAGAAGCTCCTCCAAAGTTCAAAGCCAAACCGCCTCCTCCAACTAACTCAGTTCCCTTGTTCACACTGATGCAAAACAAAGAACAACTCAGAAAAGAAGAAATCAGAAAGCAAGCAGAAGCTTCTTTGAGTCTAGCTAAGTTGCCTCCAAGGATGGAAATGCACCCTGTAAAGTCCCAAGCTACCCCCACTCCTGAACCTTCCCAGTTCAAAGCCCGCAACCCACCTGACTTTTCAAAGCTCTGGCAGAAGTTTGCTGAGCAACTAGAAAGCAAAAAGCAAAAGGCCAAACCTACTGTAGTTCAAGAGTTTAAATTTAAAGAAACTAAAAAGAAGTCCAAAAACCTAACACAACTAGACCAACAACCAACTAGTCTGTTAAAAGGATTCTTAGGCCTAGTTAAAAAGCATATCCTTGAGCCCAAACACCCACCAAAAACCACCAAAAAACAAACAGAACTTGAAGCCAAACTCAAAAAGGACAAAGAAGAAAAACTCAAACAAGCAGAAAAACTCAAACAAGAAGAACACCAAAGACAACTTAAGTACCAAGAAGCTGCCAAAAGGTTCAAAGCTTCAGGAATCCTCCAAAAGAAACTCCAAGAAGAAGTCAAAGCTATGCAAGAAAAATCCCTGCAAGCCAAAATAAAAGCTTCTGAAGACCACAAAAAGCACCAAGAACAAGTCCAAAAGATGCAGGACAAAGTCAACCAAAGACCTATCATGGTTGAAACTATCAACTACGACTACTCCAAAAACAACTCCAAAAAACGCACTCTGAACGAAATCAAAAAAAGAATACCTACAGAAGTCGTTCAGAACTGGGAAGAAGCACTTCAGGACTTAAACGCTGAAGACTTGGTATAGTAGTTAATAAATAAGGTTAATGAACCATATAGACACTAAAAGAATCCAGCTAATTTGTGAAAAATCTGCTCCAGCACGGACCCAGCAGGAGATTTTCGAACTAGCAGAACTAACCCAGCACGTAGAGTTCTTCAAACAACTCATAAACTCGAACGGCACTGAAGCACATCTAAAGAGCTGCAAGTACTTACTTTACGAAAAGCATTCTCAAGACACCTACGTTTTCCGCAAAGGAGAAAAAGGAACCAAGTTCTATATAATACTCGAAGGAAACGTAAGAGTGGAAGTAGTTTACAACCAAGTCCTAGAAGAAGCCATTGAACTCACCAAAGGCGCGAGCTTCGGAGACTTGGCTCTTGAAAAAGAAGCCCCTAGAGCTGCTTCTATACTGTGCAAAACTGAGTGTGACTTTTTAGTTCTCAAAAAGGAGGACTTTGACTTGACTATGGCAGAAACCATTAAAAAGAACAGAGTTAACCTTATAAAGTACCTAAGGAACTTTCCTTTTTTAAAAGACTGCAGTAACTTAGTTCTTTCTAAGCTGATTTACAAGTTTTCTGAGAAACGCTTTAAGAAGAATGAAGTTGTGTACAGGGAGGGCGAGGACTGCCACCAACTCCTTTTTGTAGTGTCGGGGGTGTTTAACCTCTACAGGAAGGTTTCCCTTCAAAAGCCTAAAGAATGCTACCCGCACAACGTCGAAATGCTTAAGAAGAAGTACTGCTCACAAGTCAAGTTGTCCTCTGTGTCCAAAGGAGAACTCTTGGGAGATGATAATGTTTTCGAAAGTAAATACAGACTCAACACTTGCATCTGCCAAGAAACTGGGAAAGTATTGACTATAGATAAACAAGAGTTTATAAGGTACAGTAATAACTACGACTGGGAAGCTTTTGAGAAGTCCTGTGCACTCAAGTTCACCCAAAGAGAAACTAGGTACCAAGCACTCCGAAGGATTGAACACGAGAAACTAAAAAGCCAGTCGCCTATTGAAAGATTCTCAAAGTGCGAAATTCCAAGGCCTTCCCTACCCACTAATCCTTCTATCTCGCCTTCACCTAGTTTTTCTAAGTACCCCAACCCCAACACCCGCAAGTACACCCAAATCGCTAAAAAGGAACTTCAGCACAAGAACTCAATAGCTGAAATCATCTCAAAGTCCAAAAGCAGTGTAAAAGACTTACTGTACCAAAAGTCGCCTTTAACAGCTAGATCCCAAACACTGATTTCGACTACTTCCAGAAAAACTCCTCAACCAAAAGCCTTAAAAATAGACATACCCCACTTAAAAAAAGCATGCAACTACTCCCCAGAAACCTTTAGAAGCCTAAGGTCCGAAAGAGGAGTAGCACTGGTGCCCATGAACTCCTTTGGGCTTTACAAGTCCTTAAGGGAACCTAACTAATCAGTTGAATATAACTAATTAAATGGCAAGTTCAACTGAGTTCTACAGCTCTACCGAAGACGAAGCAGACACCTTCGACAGTTACCAGCCCTACAAACTATACACTCACCTAGATAAAGAGTGCAAGTTCTACAAACAAAGCATCGGTGAGCTGTTTTCTAAGTTAAAAGACGCCCAAGACTGCTTACTCAAAGAAAAGAACGAGAAACAAAAACTAAGTGCCAAAGTACAAAAGTAAAAGCCACTCAGGTACGAACTAGAAAACACTAGAATCAGAGACCAAAACTCAGTTTTGAAACAAAGAATTAACATGCTTATGAAAAGCACTACTGACTTAAAACGCGAACTCTCAAGCAGTAATTCTTCCAGAAAAGCACTCCACGTTTCAAGTTACTTAATTCAGCGCAGTGAACGAAAGAGCCAACAAATAGCACGCAAAAAGGTCAAAATCAAAGAATACCAACTGGTCAAGCAAGACCTAGCTGACTTAAGAAAGGTTTGTGAAAGCCAAACTTCCAAAATGGACCAACTAGAAAAGTCAGCACAGATCCTGAAGCTGCAAACTGCGCGCCAAACCCAACTAATTGAGTCTTATCGAAGCATCCAAATCAATAAACAGAAACTACTAAATAGAAAGACCTACTCTTGTATCATAAACAGTAAGTTTTGCAGCAATGTGTGCTTTGTATAAGCACTTAGACTCAACTTCTAATTTGTCTAATCAGCGTTAAGCACATAAGTTAAATAGCCAGTCAATAAAAATGAACCTAGCTTTCAACATTCAGCACTTCACGCTTGAAGCTGAGTACCAGCACTCAGAACTAGAACTTAGAGTTAGCTCCAGTGGCACCAAACAAACCTTTTCGTACCCCTTTTTTAACTTAAACCTTCAGTTAGAAGAAGGCGAAAAGCAGAGCCTTTACTTAGAAGTACTTAAGAACAAAGAGGTCCTAGGAACTGCACAAATGCCCTTGGACGAGTTCAGTGTCACTGACTACATTGAAAGGTGGTTGATCTTAGTCCCTGTAGACTCTAGCAGCTCCCCTGAGCAGTCCCCAAAGAGGTCTTCCATAACCGTTGGAAAGATGAAAGTCTCAGTTATTCTCGAAAAGCCTGAACAAGTTAACTGTGAGAACTGCGAAGGTGCCTCTGAAAAGATTTCTGAGGAATCAGACAGAGAACCTGATAACTTCTTAGTAGAGATGGCCAGACTTTTAGGTCACTCAGAAGAACATCTAGAAGACCTTGACGTCCAAGAAATCGCACTGAACGTTGAAAAGCTGCAATTAGGCTCAGGAGACATCAAAGGCAAAGACGCTGAACACGTGCGGAACCTAATTCTGGGGCTCAATGACAAGCTGAAGGGCTACAACGTGCTTCAAGCCAAACTAGCTGAAAGTAGGAAGTTTGCCCAAGAGTGCCTGAAAGCCAGGGAGTACATGCAAAAACAACTAGAAAAGTCCAACTACAAGATTGAAACTCTCAAAAAACAAACTAAAGAAATGCACTCAAACATCAACCAAGAAAGAGAAAAGGAGTCCAGAACTCTGAGAGAAACCAAAAACCAACTTATGGAAACCCAACAACAGTTAGACACTACCACTTCCCAAAAAGAACAACTAGAATCTGAAAACTCCAACCTGAAAAGCCAACTCCAAAACCAAGAAGAAATGAGCCAAATGATCAAGTCATTGCAAAACCAAATCAGCCAAGGAGACCAGGCAAGAAGCAACTTCCGCAACGAACTCAGACAACAAGTCGAAGCCTTTGAACAACAAAAACAAGCACTGGAAAACGAAATCCAAAGACTCAAATCAGACAACCAAACCCTCACGCAGAAAGACGAAACCCTAGAAAACCAACTCAAGCAACAAAAAGACACCAACGACTCCCAAAAAGCACAAATTTCAAAACTAGAAGCAGAGTGCTCGAAAGTAAAAGCTCAAGTTGGCTCTTACCAAGAAACAGAAACCAGGAGCCAGCACCTGCAAGGTCTAGTGGACAAACTCCAAGAAGACACAGTGTCTCTAAACCAAGAAATCAAAAACACCAACACTAACTTTTCATACCAAATCGAAAACTTAACCAAAGAAAACGAGAACCTACAGACTGAACTCAAGAAAACCAAAGCTCAGAAAACTGAACTTGACAAGTTTGTCACTCAGCTTACCATCCAAATCAAACAACTTTCCTTCGAAAACAAAGAACAGACTTCCAAAATAGCTTCTTTGGAGCAAAAGATCTCTAACGACAAAGAACTCTACTCAGTCAAAGAAGAACTAGCAGACATCTCCAGAAACAACGCTGAAATCCAAAACCAAGCTTATAAAGACATAGACTTCATGTCCCACTTTTGCTTAAACCAAGCTGAACAGACCCTTAACAACCAAAGAAACATCCACCACCTCAAAGAGTACATCCAGGACAAAGAAAACGAAATCCACGTCCTCAGAGAAATGGTTTCGGAACTCCAGAAGTCCAGAGGAGTGTACGTGGCCGTCAAAGACGACCCTGTGGACCAAGCAATTGCTCAGTACGTCAACACCAGGTCTGTCCAGATTCCTTTTGTAAGAGAGGATGCTGGGATTTACTTGTTTGGGTCAAAACGCGTTTACATCAAAATAGAAAACAACAAAGTCATAGTAAGAGTAGGAGGAGGCTACATTTCAATTGACGAGTTCATAGAGACCTACACACCCATTGAGATGGAAAAGTATCAAAACAAAAAAAGCCAACTCACTGAGTCCAAAAAAAGGAGCTTCCTCACTAACTTGGGCACTCACTTAGTTAGCCAGAAACTCAAAGGCTCCAACCCCTCCGAAATGTCTCCCAGCAAAGCTAAAAAAATAGTTAAAGAAGCTTTCTTCGGAGCAAACACTAACTTTTCAAACCCCTACGGCACAGGGAACCGAGAATCAACCAAAAAACGACTATCGGCTTCTCCAGACAAGATGTCTCGTTCTTCAAGCAAAAAGCAGTCACTCCACAGCTCGTTCTTCTAAGGTAACTTATTTAAATCTAGTAATATGGATGATGCTTATAATGTAGAGCAAACCGCTTTCAACAGCATTATTATGCTTAACCAAAGGTACTTTACTCCTGAAGCCAGGATAGAAACTCCTCAGGTTTCTGAAAGAGAAGTCCGGCCTAACACCAGACTGTTTTTCAAAGCCTCAAAAGCCCCTAAATACATTTTTTCGCCCAAAGCTTCTAAACCTCCTAGGAAATGCTACAAAAAAACCAGTCCTAGGTCTCGTTACTTCAGCAACGCCCCCAAAATCTCCATCCAGCCACTTGAAATTTTGAAAAACATCCGAAAAGATCGCAACTTAGGCCTCAAGTGCAAGTTTTGCAGAAGAGTGAGTTGCAAGTGCAGAGAGATCCAAGACACCAAACTCGACCTCATTAAAACTAGGTATAACATGAGTTTACAGAAAAAAAACAGTTTAGTCAAAGAACTCATAGAAGGATTCTCTGGTAGCAGAAGAAACAGGTCTGTGTTTAGAGCCTCTAGTGTATATCCTAATTAAACTTAAATATGATGCTAGGAACTTTGAAAAGGACCTTTTCAGGTTTACTGAAGTCAATACCTGAGAACCACGAATTCCCTATACAGAACTTGCCCTTTGCTTGTGGAGTTCCTAAGGAGTCAAAGACTCCTAACTGTATTTCACGGATCGGAGACAAAGTAATAGACTTAAAGAAACTTGAGGAACAAGGAGTTTTCAGAGGCACCCTTCCAGATAACACGTTTTCTCAGTCTACACTCAACAAGTTTATGGAACTCAGTCCAAATCACTGGAAGAAAGTTAGGGAAATCCTTACTGATAAACTAACCAACTCCCAGATTGACTTTTGCATCAGACCACTAAGTGACTTTGAGTTAACTCTGCCAGCACAGATTGGCGACTACACTGACTTTTACTCATGCAAAAACCATAGAGACAACTGTGGAAAGATGTTTCCCAAAGCACTTACTCCTAACTACGAGTGGGTTCCAATAGCTTACCACGGAAGAAGTTCTAGTGTTATGCTTTCAGGCACGCCCGTGCTACGACCCTCGGGACAAGTAATGCCTCCCGAAGCCTCTGAACCTTTGTTTATGAAGTCACAATGGCTGGACTACGAATTCGAAATGGGGTACTTTATAGGTGGCAAAACCAACAACTACGGAGAAACTATCCAGGTAGACAAGGCTGAAGAAAACATCTTTGGACTGGTGATACTGAATGACTGGTCTGCTAGAGACATCCAAGCTTGGGAGTACATTCCACTGGGTCCCTTTAACTCGAAAAACTTCTTAACTACTATTTCGCCTTGGGTGGTTACTTTGGAAGCCTTGAAAGAGTTCAAGACTGAAATGCCCCAACAAAGCCCTAGTCCGCTTCCTTACCTCCAAGAAAAGAACAGAAGCATTTTCGATGTGAACCTTGAAACCCGCTACAAGGCCTCTGAAATGGAGAACTTCCAAAAGATCAGTTCTTCCAACCTAAAGGAACTCTACTGGAGTTTGAACCAACAAGTTACCCACCACACAGAAACAGGCTGCAACTTAAGACCAGGCGACTTAATGGGAACAGGAACAATCTCTGGAACAACTAAGGACTCTGCAGGCAGTTTACTGGAAATGAGTGAAGCAGCTAAGGTCAAGATTCCTCTTCCCGTAGAAAGGTTCTTTTTGCAAGACGGAGACACTGTGAAGTTCACTGCTTTTGCTCAAGGCGAAGGCTTCAGAGTTGGCTTTGGAGAATGCACTAGTTGCGTACAATCAAGTTAATTTAATCAGAGGAGCTGATTTGTTTCAGTTGAGAAAGTAATTTTTGGTTTTGTTGGTTCAAGTAAGCAATCTGCTGGTTGTTGGCATTGATTTGGTTTTTAATACGTTGTTTCTGGAATTTCAATTCATTGTAACTAGAACAAGTTTCAAGGTCTTCTTGTTGGAAAGAACGCAGGGACTCAACTTCTTTTTCTAACTCTTGGATTCTTTCAAAGAGTTGCTGTTCTCTAGATGGCCTCTCTGGTTCTTTGTTTATGAGTATTTGGAGCTTGTCTTCAGAAAGTTCCTTTTCGGAGTCTTCACGAGCTAATTGGCCTTTGGTCATGAAGCAAGTATCTGTGCTTGAAGTGCTTGCGTTCAAGTCAGGCATCACTGGAGTGCCTCTGGTCTTGGTTAGAAAAGACCGGTTGCTTGAACTGATGTGGATTGGAGAGCAGTGCTGTCTGCGTATTTCGTAGAGCTGCAACTTGTAGTTAGAGAAACTGAGTTCGGGTTTCTTGAGTAATCTGTTTTTGGGGTATTGGACTGTATGGGGACTTAGGCTTTTTTGAGAGGCACCCAAATTTTTAGAACTTTTTGGCTTCATTTACTATTATGCTTGAATTTCCATTAGTTTCTGTAGTAACTTACTACACTCAGATATGATTTAACGGAAATCACTTAGAACTTAACTATTCTTTAACTTGGTGAGTTTCTGGAGCCCAAAGTTGAAAACCTTACTGAAAACCATGCAAATAGCACTGTAAGTTATGGTGTCTTGGTGCCTGCAAATCAAGCTGGTAGAGTCTTCAGTGCACTTTAAGTACCCAATCACTGCAAAAAACACCAGAAAAGAAATTGCTACGTACGAAAGCCAAGTGCCTAAGCCAGTCCACTTGACCTCTCTTTTTAAGCCCTTTTGTTTAAAGATCACAACTTCTTTTTTGTCGTTTTCCAAACTGACTTTGTAGTAAGCTAAGTACTCAGGTTCGTTCTTAGGCAGTGCACACACGTAGTCCTTTCCTACAAAGACGTGCCAATGGTAAGGACTCAGCAGGTTCAGTTTGTACTGAAGAGTTTCGCAGGCTTTGTCACTTGAAATGTAGTCTAGTTGTTTTATAATCTCTTTGAACTCTGGTTCCAGCTCTTTCAGGTTTAGCTTGACGAAGGTGACTTTCCAAGGAGTCTTTGCTGTGAGTTGGGTTGCTAGGGGCACTGACAAGTTTCTGAAAGGAGGCACGTAAATCAGGTAGTGTGTGGTTTTTTGTTGTGTTTTAACTAAAAATCTTCCTGAGCTCTTGGCAGCTATACTCACTCTGAAGCTAAAGTTGGTGCCTGCTGTAACTACCCACAAATCTCCGTGTAAACTTCTAAGCATGTTGCGCACTTGAGTTGGCTCTTGGTAAGTGTCCAGAACTTCCAGAATTGTGTTTTTGATCTCATTTGGGAAAGAGTTGTGCTTAACTTCTACTTTCATTAAAGATTACGAATCAGAGAGTTTGTTTTAGGGTTTTAGTAATAGAATTACTGAGTTTAAGTTCTGAACTTAGGATTAGAAGTTCTATCAAGACTAGAATAGCTGGAAAATGAGCACTTCGCATGATTAAGAAGTTGCCATCTCTGAAGACATTGACTAGTTACAAGCCAACTAAGTGAGTTCAAAACATAATGAGTAATTACTTAAACACAAGCAAGATCAGGATTCTTGTTATATTGGAGTGTCTGCATAGCAGCAGTGAGTCTTTGCTTGTCGGAAGCATTTCTTCACCTGGTATTTTAATTTAAATTTAAGTTACACAGACTCTTCTAGGGTCAGTTGCATAGTTTCTCACACTGCTGCTTCTGCGAGTGGGATTAGAAGCAATTCCAGGAAGTTTAGTTGAGGTATGTCTGGCTATAGTGGAAACCTTTTTGTGGTACCTGAGGTGGTGTCTTTTTAAGTGCAGAGTTGACAAGTTAGAGGACCTGTTCACTGCTGAGAGGTACACTTGCTCTACTGAGCGTGTGAGTGGGTGTTGTCTTCCAAGACTGCGCACAGCCAGTTCGTACCCCCGCTGGAAGTAACTGATACTTTCATCAAGTTTTTTCATGTATTCTAGTTCGACACCTGCGTTGTGGAAAGTAATGACGTGAGTAGTTAGGTATTCTTGGGTGTTTTGGGAGTTCTGACTAAGTTCTTTGAGTGCTTGCTGGGCAAAGTTAAAAGCTTCCTCGTGTTTTTTTTGGGCTGAAAGCACAGCACAGATATTAAGGTAAGAACTTGCGATAGTAACACCTTGGACGCCTCTTTGTTTCTCTATAGACAAAGCACGTTTTAAGTACTCAAGGGAGGTCTTGTACTGTTTTTTCTTTTTGTAAAAACAACCTAAGTTGTTGTACGTGATGGCTATAAGTTTTAGTTTGTTGGTTACTACTCCTTTGGGCTGGGGCATGTTAATGAGTCCTTCTGCTCTTTGAAGAAGCAGTTTGGCCTTTTTGAAGTTTTCAAGACCTAAGTAGTTCATTGCAACTTTGTTCAACTGGAGAATAACTTCTTCTAGGCTTTCTATCTTGTCTTCCATAACTAATATTTAATTTTTGACTCAACCACTCCATTAATAACAGAATGGAAAGAGAAATTCAGCTCCAAGTAAACAATGTAGACCCTTCGGAAGTTGAAGAACTTGTTCTGGACAATTGGAGTGGTGAACAGCTTTCTTTGGAGCACAAGCAACTCCTTGAAAGGTACAACAACTTGGACTTTTTGTCACTTTCAGGTTGCGGACTCAGGTCTTTGAAGAACTTCCCTGAGTTACCTAACCTTATTAAGCTGGACCTTACACATAACGACTTGTCAGGCGAACTCCAGAGCATTAGTCACCTTCCAGAGCTCATGCAAGTGTGCCTCAACAACAACAGAATTGCTACTTTGCAAGAACTCGAACCACTGAAACCCCTAGAAAACCTTATAAGTCTAGACCTAGACCAAAACCCTGTATGTGAGCTCCCTGAGTTCAGGAAAAAGGTCTTTAAGATGCTGCCTCAGCTTAAACTACTTGACGACTTAAACTCAGAAGGCGAAGAAGGTCCTTTGTTTTCAGAAGAAGAAGAAGACCAGGACGAAGAAGACCTTGGTTTTCTAGACGAACTTGGGCAAATTGGTTCTGACTACGAAGTAGAGGTTGAAGAAACCACTAACTCAAAAAGACCTAGACAGTACAACTCTGAAGCAACTCCCCAAAAACGAACTAAGCAGTAACTCATATTAAGAATGTAAAGTGGAGGGAACGATAGATTTAAATATGAGTTCTGTGATATGCTTCTCCTCAGAAACAAGCCAACTACAGTCTCCATCATTGCTGGGGCAAAGCATGGTTACTTTAGACACTTCAGCTATCAAAAACTTAATGGCCCGGGCTCCTTCAGCACCTGTCACTGGGAAGAAAATTGTCCAAGAGGCCCAACTCACTGTAGGTGCAGAAGACAGCGAACCGCGGTTCCCTAAGCCTTTGGCAATTGGATCCAAGCCTCGCAAAAACAAGCTAACCGACATCTCCAACACTATTCCTGTGAAGCCTAAAGCTATAAAGTCCTCTACACCTACAGCTGCCAAACCTCCTAAAAAGCCAATTGCAAGCAGAGTTTTGACTGCTGAAAAACTAGTCAAAACTCCTAGACCTGCCCGAGCAGAACTTCCCAAGCCTCCCAAAGCTAGGCAGTCCAAACAACTTAAGGAATCCAAAGAACCTAAGGAATCCAAAGAGGCTAAGGAATCCAAAGAGGCTAAGGAACCTAAGGAACCCAAAGACCCAACTCGGATAAAAAAGATCGTTAACGAAAGCCTCAAAAAAGAAAGTGCCAAAAAACTCCAAAAAGAAAGAGAAATGAAGGAACTAAACGACTACAGAGAGCAAAGAAAAAGCATGCTTAGAACACAAAACGAACAAATTAGGTACGAGAACCTTAAGTTCAGACAAGAAACCTTTATACCCAAGACCGCTTGGGGAGCAGACGAACGCAAACTCTACAGCTCAGAAGAACTGAAACTCCGAAGAGAAATTGAAGAACAAAGAGAAAAGAAAAGACAAGAAAGAGAAAGGTACAGGTCCCAAGGCAGAGCTAGGATCGGACTCGACACCTTCAGCAACTTAAAAGTCAGCTTCAAAAAGCCCAAACGGAGCAGCAGCAACCACACCCAAGAAGCTTCGCAAGAGTGTCCTAAACCCAAAAACCACAACATGAGTTCATTCATCAAAAAGAAAAAGAAAGAAATCAAAAAACAACAAGAAAGAGAACAACTCCAAAGAGAAGCTGAAGAGTGCAAACGCATCAACCAGTTAAAAATTCTAGAATACCATAACAAAACCCAACTCAATAAGTACAAAAAAAGAACCAATAAAAAGAAACCCAAAAAGAGACCTGAAACTCCTAAAATTGACAGGTGGGAAGAAAAGGAATTCACAGGCAGCAGACCCTCTGAAGACGAAAGAATGTTTGAAATCATACGTGACAGACTGGTTTACGAACAGTCAGGAAAGTCTTCAGCTGAGGGCGAAACTCCAAATGCCTCCGAAGAAGTGCCCTTGTTTGAGGCTGAAGAACCACAAGAAGAACAAAAGGTCATTGACCTCAGACTTCCTGAACGCCCTGCTGAAGACACTGACGAAAGCGACCTTGAAAGCTTGGGCGAAAGACACCGTGACATAAAGCAACAGCTTCTAAACCTTAGGAACCGCATGGACCAACTCAAAAAAGCCACCGTGGACGAACAAACTCAAGAAGCTGCTGCTATTAAAATTCAGTCGCACATTAGAAGGTTCTTAGTGCAAAGGGCAATTCAAAGGTACGAAGAAGACTACGTGTCCGAAGATGAAGAAGTCCAAAAGATCATGCAGAAACTAGACTCTTCCAAACCCAAAAAGAACCTTCAAATCATGATCTCTGACGACGGAACCCCTAACTCACACCCAGTGATAGAAGAACAAGATTCCCAAGAATCTGACAGAACTTACGAATACCAAGACTTTATGGATGTGAAGCCTAACACCCAAGAACTTGAAAACCAACTTATACAAGACATGCAGCAAGTAGAGCAAGTCAAGCACAAACAACAAGAATACCAAAAAATACTTAAAGACCAACTTATGTGGCAAGCCAACCAACTCAACACTCTTGAGCAGTTAAGAGAGTATGACATGCAAAACATACACTACATAGCAGAGCAACTAGACCAGGGCCCTGAGTTAGAAAACGCCCTTGCAGAAATAATAGACCGCAGCTTTTCGCACCTAGCCCATGCTTTTGAACAGAACTTAGAAAACGTTGCTAGTGTGCTTAAACGGGACGGGGAGTTGGACGAGTACTCTGAAGACACAGAAAACACTGAAAGTGTAGAGGGAATGATGGATGCCCTTCGAAAAGAAGGAATACAACAAAAGGCTTTTGATGATATTGAGTCAATCCACCAAAGACTGCAAGAAGAAATCGACGAGTTCCAAGACTACTCAGAAAGCGAAAGACCTGAAAGTGCAAATTCTATGCCAGGTGGACAAAGTGACTTTATCAAGCAGATTGATATGTTTTGGGCTCCTATGGGGAACATGAGTTTCGAAGGCCAACAAGACTCAGTTGGTAGAGAAGAGTCAGAGCGTTCTATGGTTGATAAAGAAGAGTCAGAGCGTTCTATGGTTGATAAAGAAGAGTCAGAGCGTTCTATAGTTGATAGAGAAGAGTCAGAGCGTTCTATGGTTGATAAAGAAGAGTCAGAGCGTTCTATAGTTGGTAGAGAAGAGTCAGAACGTTCCATAGTTGGTAGAGAAGAGTCAGAGCGTTCCATAGTTGGTAGAGAAGAGTCAGAGCGTTCTATAGTTGATAGAGAAGAGTCAGAATATTCTGTTTTTGAATCAGAACCCTCTGTAGCTGACAGGTCATATGCCACTGAGGAAAATATTCCAGATCACCCAGATTTTGGGTTCTTAGACACCAGTTGTCTCTGTGAACAAGAGCAGTCTGAACCTGAAGTTCCTGACATTCCTCAGGACAGTTACAGAAGTGACTCCCAAAAAGACTCTCCCTACACCAAAGAACAACTTAGTTCCCCAGAAAAAATAATTGTAGTTGACGAGCAAGAATCTCCCCAAAAGTTCCTGTCCCAAGAGTCGCCTGAAAGTTATTCCTCACAAGAGTTTGAGAGCCCAGAAAGTCCAAGTGAACAAAGCCAATCCCAAGAAATTCCCCAACTTCCGATTAATAGCGAAAACCAAACACCAGCATCATCATGCTCATCACGAGAAATGCCCCAACTCCAAATGTTCCAGAGCCTAGAAGAACCAACAATTCCCAAAAGAATAGTAAAAGAGTCGCCCCCCTCTTCACAAAGAGAAGACATCCAGAGACTCGTTCCTGAACAAAGTGGAAACTCATTTACCCCTGAGAGCATTCCTGAACGGCCCTCAGCCCCTTTCCAAGAACTCGAAAGCGACGAAGACAAAACTCCAACTCCACAAATCATCAGCAACAAAAGCTACGAAGAAACCAGTGAAACAGAGTGGCAACTCGAAAAAGAATTTACTCCAGATATGATCAACGAACTCACAGAAGACGTTTTGAAACTCCTGATTCAAGAAAACATTTCTTTTGAAACTAAGCCCAGCCACAACTTGCCTCCCCTGAACTTAAGGGAACTCAAACAAGAAGGCTACGACGACCCAACAGTGTCTACAGACAAAGGCTTGCAAACTGACCAAAAAGCAGTTAGAGAGTACTTAAACCAACTTTTCAGTTTAGCTGAAAACACTCCGGAAGAGGTCGTAAACAACCTCAAACAACCCCTAGAAAGGAACGTTTTGGAAATTCTTGCCAAAATGCAAGAAACTGAAATCGGGACTCCTCTTGAACTTGAAATCCACAACTTCCCCCCTATTCTTAGAGTTGACTGGTACTTGGAACTAGAAAACCCATCTGAAAAAACCAGCCACACTCCCAACACTGTGCAGCTGGTTTCAGAGGCTGCCCACATCCACAACAAAATGATGTTTGACGCAGCCAACGAAGCCCTACAAAGAATGCGGCCTTACGGACTTAAAGGAAAACCCTTGCCCTGGAACCACGATACAAGGTGTTTCGGGCCTACTTTTTCTGACTTGCCCAAACTGCTCAACTACGTTGCAAACCAACTAGAAAGCTACGCTGCCACTCAAGCAGGCAAGATTCCAACCAACGACATGGTGCTGAGCAGTGGAATTCTGGACGAAGAACTACTCCACCAAGTCCGTGAAGAAAGGCTTGCCAACATGCTGGCTGAAGAAGTGATGATGCGGGATGAAGTCTGGGTTGACTATGACTTTGAAGAAACCCAAGTAGTTCTAGACCTAGCAGACATGGTGCTCGAACACGTTGTCCAAGAAACTATTGAAATTCTAAATGAATAATTAATAAAGATGTTACAAGAGGAGTACGAAAGGGACGTTTTGGACGGGTCTCTTGAAGAGTTTGAAACCTACGAAGACTACTTGAATGCTGAAATCACAGAAACTGACAAGTACTACTTAGAGGACGAAGAACTTGCAAGACAACTAGTAGAAACCAAAGTGCTTGGAAAGGGGGAAATCCTTTCGAGGGAAGAGTTTGAAAAACGCAAAAGGGACAACGAAGCTGCTAAAAAGGCCAAACAAGAAAACGTACCTAAGAAACTAGCAAGTGCAGACATAGACTTAACAGGGTTCCCGTTCCTGCAAGAACTAGCTTCAAGGGAAGAACAAGTAAGGAACGGCAGACTAACTACTATAATCTTTATCCGGGACGTTGTTTACAAGAACTCCAAAAAACAAGAAATCTCAGGGTACATTGACTACCACCATAGACTGAAAACTGAGAACTTCGAAGAGTACTTCCAAAGGAGAAAGAGACTTCTGCCTTTGCCTAGTGACCTGAGTTACTACTACTGGGACGGCCAAAAAACCAACATTAACGAGAGTCCTAACTTCAGAGTAGATACTTACAGTGAATTCGGACTTAAGTTCAAAAACAAAAGAGACCGCAAAATCATCAATGTGGACCCTGACGCAGAGTCCCCTGGAGACAACACTAACCGAGTTGAAATCAACACACCTGAGTACGCGCAGGTTGTTCTTTACGACCACTACACTAGAAGGAGAACCCAACTTTAACTTAGTAAGTTTCTTAACGACCATTTTCAAATTTAACAAGATGCAAGCTAAAAAAGAAGAGGCACTCCGCACACATAAAGTGTCCAACGCTTCTACTTGTGTGCAAGTAAGCAGAACTGACTTCTTTTCAGACGAAGACAACCAAAACTTCAGAGAAGAAAGTTTCTTAAGTGGGTTTTCAGACAGCTTCCACCAGCCCAAGTTTTCAATCAACGAAATATTTCCCGAAAAGTCCTCTGCCAACCCCTCTCTGACCAAACCTGTAAATGAACTGCCTGACTTCGCAATTCCTGAGAATCTAGGTCCAAATCCCTGCTCTGTGTACTGTCCTTGGTGCTCCAAGTACGTGAACACTCGACTTAGTTTGCAGAAGAAGTCTGTGTCTTTGTACTTACTGAACTACCTTTCGCAGTTGTTTGAGTGCTGTAACAACTCCTGGCTCACCTCTAAAAAAGTGCACTGCTGTGAAGAATGTGGTGTCAGACTGGGTAATGTAATTTAACGAGATACAATTTATAGTGCAAGCAATTAAATACAGTCAAAATCCAAAGGGTGGAATAACTTTTTAAAGCCTAAGTTCCAAGACCCACAGGCAGCCCTGTAAGACCTTTGGATGAAGAAAAGTGAGTTGCTTAACTCGTCAGGAACGAGCACTTCACTGCATAAAAGAGAGTGCTCAGTTCCCCAGAGTCCTTCAAGGCGTAACTTCTTTTTGTAGTCCCAGCCCCACTTGTAAACTTGGGACTCAGACAAACCTAGTTTGCGGGAGATCTGCTTGACTTCTTGTTTGCTCCAATTAGGGTTGTCATAGAACTTCTCTTTCAAGTACTTGACTTGGTCATGTGACTTGCGCTTTCTTCTATGCTTGGGTCTGGAAGAAGTGGGGTAGCAAGGGGACTCAGTTGTACTGGTTGAGGCTTCGCTGCAGTACTCCAGGCTCTTCTTCTGAGAAACTTCTTCGGTTTCTATGTAGTTTGAGGGGGTTATGCTCTTCTTTGCTCTTGTTTTCATGCGTAATGTGCGTAAAAAATGTATATTTAAATACCATTTGTAACATGCGAAACCCGCCGGAGTTTCATATTTATTGACCAATCAGATTTTAGTTACCAAAACTTAGTTTAACTTCAGCAGCAACTCTCAGAAAGTGTTTTGCTTACAAGTGAAGTTTGTGGTGTTTAGTTCTGGTGAACTAGTTAGTGCCTTGTTTTCACTGAATAAACTTAACTATATAAATGCTGACAAAACACTGCTTTGGCAAACTTCGAAGCCCTGTGCGTAACTTTTCCAGGAAAAAGCCACCTAAGGGCTTCGAAAAGTTCTTCAAAAAAGACAACAAAGACCAGTCCAAACAAGAAGAAAACAAAGAACATACTACTGACTACAGAGCCCAGTTTGAGGAGTTCTGGTCGAAATTAAAGGCAAGCAAGGTCGAAGTAGGCTTTGCCTTGGCTGGGTTGGGTTTAGGAACGCTTTTGGTTCGCAAGTACAACCAAGAACCTCCTGCTCCTTTGGTTACTTACCAGGACTTTATCAACGAGTACTTAGAAAAATACGACATTCAGAAGCTCTGTTTAAAGAAACCCGCAGTTGGGGGAGAAAACCAGTTACCAGAAGTAGAAGTCATAGTGGACGACAAAGCCATAGCAAGAATCAAAGTGCCGCACGTGAACTCCTTTTTAAAGACTTTAAGTCAAGAACTCAAATCAAGGAGACTCCCCCAGTTTGACCTAGAAACAGAAATCCTTCCCTCTTCCCCTTACCTCAAGTTGAGGGCGTTTGCAAACCTAGCTACAATTGGTGCACTTATGTTTAGTTTCTTTGTAATGTTTAGAATGGGTAGGAGGAACTCAAACGAAATGTTCAATTGGTACAACAAAACCCAAAGCAACCAAAAAACCTTTTACCGAGTCTACGGCACCAACGAAAAGGTGAATGTTTCCTTCAAAGACGTTGCAGGCTTAAAAGAAGCCAAACAAGAAATAACTGAGTTCGTTGACTTCTTGAAAAGACCTAAACGCTTCATCAAGTTAGGCGCTAGAATTCCTAAAGGGGCTCTTCTGACTGGACCCCCTGGAACCGGTAAAACCCTACTGGCTAAAGCCACCGCTGGAGAAGCAGGAGTTCCCTTTTACACAGTCTCAGGTTCCGAATTCACAGAAATGTACGTAGGAGTAGGGTCCTCCAGAGTCAAAGAACTCTTTGAAAAAGCTCGAGAAAAAGCACCTAGTATTGTTTTTATTGACGAAATTGACGCTATTGGGAGCAAAAGAAGCACAAGCATGGGAGGCAACCAAGAAAAAGAAACCACTCTAAACCAACTCTTGGTGGAAATGGACGGGTTTGGAACTGACTCCAAAGTAGTAGTTATGGCTAGCACCAACAGAGCAGACATACTCGACCCAGCTTTGCTGAGGTCAGGACGCTTTGACAGAACTATTGAGTTAACCCTGCCTGACATAGAAGGCCGTGAAGAAATTATGCACGTGCACTTAAGACCCTTGAAACTAGAACCATCAATGGACGTTAGTGAGTACGCCAAGAAACTAGCTGCACTCACTCCAGGGTTCAGTGGAGCTGAGATATCTAACCTTTGCAACGAAGCTGCTATAACAGCAGCTAGGCGCTCTAAAGAGTACGTTGACTCTGAAGACTTCCAAACAGCCTCAGAAAGAGTACTGGGCGGTTTGGAGAAGTCCAAAAGACTCCGAAAGAAAGAAAGAAGCATAGTTGCTCACCACGAAGCAGGACACGCAGTGGTGGGTTGGTTCTTAGAAGGTGCAGACCCAGTGCTCAAGGTGTCTATTTTGCCTAGGTCGAAGGGAGCTTTGGGATTCGCACAGTTTTTGCCGAACGAAACAATGCTTTACTCCAAAGAAGAACTCATAGACAAAATATGCGCTATTTTAGGAGGAAGGGTTGCAGAAGAACTGTTTTTCAACGAAGTGAGCACGGGGGCTTCAGACGACCTCCGCAAAGCAACAAGCATTGCAAAGGAACTAGTGACCTCGTACGGAATGAGCAAGTTGGGACTTGTAGCTTACAGGTACTCGGCCGAGTCCTTTTTGAAACCCTTCAGCAAGTACACCAACAAACTTATTGACGAAGAAGTCCGAGAAATCCTTAACAACTGCTTGGGACTTACTAGGAAGATACTTTCTGAGAAAAAACACCTTGTTGCTACGCTTGCAGAAGCTTTGCTGGAAAAAGAAAGAGTGGTGCACCAAGACTTAGTTGAGATCCTAGGAGAAAGACCCTTTGAAGGCACTGAAGAGTACAACAAATATGTGAACGCTTAAATTAACTATTTTCAAAGTCAAACCAAGGGTGCTCCAAGGCTTGGGCTGCAGTAATGCGGTCACTGGGGTGCAGGCATAAGCATGAACTTATTAAGTCCGTCAAGTAAGTTCCTTCATACTTACGCCAGTAACGAGGGTTGAAAGTCATAGGTTTGCCAGGAGTCCACTTAAGCACGTAAGGCGAAAAGCCTACTGTGAGGTTGTGGAGAATTAGTCCGTAGCACCACATATCCACAGCAGGAGTCACCCAGGCGCCATCCCGCACTTCGGGAGCAACGTACTTGTCAGTTCCGCACTGCTTGTCTATAAAGACTCCGCCTGAAGAGTTGCAGCGTCTTGAAAGACCAAAGTCACCTATTTTCACAATAGGATACTCCAAGTAGTTAGACTCAGGTTGCAGCATTATGTTAGCTGGTTTCAAGTCCATGTGAATAACATTGTTGGAGTGCAGGTACTCCAAGCCTGAAAGTATGTCGTAGCTAAAGCTACGGAGTTTCTCCACGTCTCCTTTGATGTTGAAAGGCTTGTTGTTGACTTCTAGCCTGTCCACAAAGTAATCGTACTTAGTAATGTACTCTAGCATCAGTAAATAGTCGGAGTCCGTCTCTCCTGTGTCAAAGCACTCCACTATGTTTAGGTGCTGCAAACTCCTGTGAATTTTGAGTTCCCTTTCTGCCGAGACAACTTGTGCCGGGGAAAGTAACTTGCGTTTAGAGACTTTTTTGATAACTACAGGAGTTTGAGTAAAGGTGTCGAGGTACAACTTTACTTGGGAAGGACTGGCTTCTTCTTCGCAAATGTCCTTAACTAGGCTGTACCTGGGGTTCACTGAAAACCCCTGAGGCGTTCTGAGAAGGCACTGGTGTGGTATTATTGAGTGGGAGTAATTGCTTTTGTCCAACTCCATCATTAGATTAACCTAGAAAACTTAGGTAATTAGTTTTTCATAGTTAGATTACTAAAATGAACCAGCCAAGGAACAAGTAAAAGAGAACTACTGGGTACTCAGCCAAGGCTTTTCTCTTTTCAGGCACAAGTTCTGTCATAAAGCCAATTGAGGAGTAAGTAGACCACCCAAACCCCGCCACTACTACCAGGATCTTCAAAAACCCAGGCAAGAACCACAGAAAAGCCACAGCAAGTGCAGTGATGTTCATGGGGAAAATGCAATAGCCCAGCAAACACACACTTTGGAAGAACGAAACGTTGCCCCCCAATAGTTGGGAGTTCACTGTAACTACAGCAGCACCTAACCACACTACTACAAACACTATTCCAAACACCATACTAGCGGTGTCTTGGGAAGTCCCTGTTGAAGAAGTACTTGCGGCCAGGGTGATCGCTAGCATCAGGCAAAGCAGCAATGGCCCCCACAAGTCCCAGTCCTTGAGTTGCTTGGCCTTTTCGTGAGGAGGCGTTTGGGGGATCAGTACATACTTAAGCTTAAAGCCTATTCTTTTTAAGTCCCGCAGTATAGTTTCGCTTACAGGTTCTTCTAGAGTGTTAAGTGCATCCCCTTGTCTAACGTAACCGGGTTCGTCGCTTTTAGGTCCCGAAGCCAAAGCAATGTTTCCGCTGAGTTCGGCCATTTTATTTGTTCTTTAAGGGTGTTCAACTACAATATACTTTTAGTTCGTCAGTAGTTAAGGGTTTAAAAGTTTACTCTAACTAAACCAACTAGCTGCGAGTTAAAGCATTTAAGTTCAATTGCGGGCGGACAATTTCTCCATATTGATCCGACAAAAATAACTAGAAGTACGAAGCAATTGAAATATAAATATGAGCATAAAAGGATTTCTCCTTATCGGAATTCTAGCCTTCATTATCCAAATGACAAGTGGGAAGTTCCACAGGAAGTTCATGTCTGACGGAGTTATGAAGAAGTCGGGCAAAATGAGCCATGTTAAGTCGATGCTTGGAATGACCGGAGACTGTGGTGGTGGCAAATGTGCTAAGAAAACCTGTGACAAGAAACCCTGTGGCAAGAAACCTTGTGGCGGAAAATGCTACGGAGATAAGAATGTGTGCAGCAACGAGTGCAATGTAAATGTTGTATGCGGAGGCTACGCAAAACCTGAAGAAATGGAAGAAATGGAAGAAATGGAAGAAATTGAGGAAATTGAGGAAATTGAGGAAATCGAGGAAATCGAAGAAATCGAGGAAATTGAAGAAATCGAGGAAATCGAGGAAATTGAAGAAATTGAGGAAATCGAAGAAATCGAAGAAATAATTGTGCCTGAAGAAGTCCCTGAAGAACAAATAATCATCCCAGAGGTTCCTGAGGAACAAATCCAACCAATTCCAGAGGAAGAAGAAGAAGAGGAAGAAGTCTGCGAAATTTGCACAACCTACTCAGAATCAGGCTATGTTGACACTGGTTCTGACAAATCCTCAGATACCTACAGTAACGAGTATGAAAACGAATGGGAAACTCGGTACAGCGACTCAGGCAGAAAAGACTCCGAGTACGTAGAATGCAATACCTACGTAGTCAACGACGGAGCTGACTGGGAGTACGACTATGCAGCTTCAGGCAAGAACTCAGGAAAATACGATACAGCTTCTGAGTCAGAAACCAACTACGAAAAGAGCTCAATCACCAACAGTGAAGACACTGTTGGAGAAGGGTTCCAGAAAAGCTCAAGTGTGACTGAGAACTCAGAAGACACCGACACAAAAGGAGCCAGTTCGGCCACTTTCTCCAATGAGTCCACTGGAGAAAGTGACTACAGATACGTTTACGACCCTGACTGCAATGAGTACCACAAACTCAGAGGAGGCAGCCAGTGGAAGAACAGCAACAAAGGAAAAAGCAACACCAAGCACTCAAGTTCCCGTAGCAAGGACCAAACCATTAGAAGGTTCTCAAGTTCCTACAACGACTGCGAGCTCTGTGAAGGAGAAGAAATTCCAATTAGAAACTAAGCATGTTGGTTTTCACCAACATAATTAATATATAAATAGATTTGTTTACTCTGTGTGTAAATGTCAGAAGTTGTTCCAGTTAAAAGAAAGGGTTCCAGTGATGAGCAAGAAACCCAAAAAGTGCCTAAGCTCATTACTGACATCTACTTACACAACTTGCCTACTTCGACTCTTTACGAAAAGAGTTACATGCACCGGTCAGAAGTTAGTTATGTAAACATCTCTGTTCAAACCAACACCTTTTTGACAGCTTCAGCTGACGGAGTAGTTAAGTTCTGGAAAAAAGCTGACAAAGGAATTGAGTTTGCAAGGCAAATCAAAGCACACGCTTCCAAAGTCAGGTCAGTCCGTGTTTCAAGTGACGGCAACAAAGCAGTCAGCATAGCAGAAAATGACAAGTCCTTAAAGGTGTTTGAGGTCCCTGCCCTTGACATGATAGACATTGTGCGTTTGGAGTACTTTCCCCAAGCCGTTGAGTGCTTGAGTCCAGGACTAGTGGCAGTAGCTCACTCAAATATTATTGAAATCAGGTCCTTGGAAGAGAACCAACTCATCAGAGAACTCAAGATCCACCTAGGAAACGTTCTTTTTACAGGTTACAACTCTACTTATGAATGCGGAGTTAGTGTGGATGACAAAGGGTTCATTGAGTACTGGGACATTCACTCAGGCAGTTTTCCAAGTGTTTCTTTTCAGTACAAAACCTCGACAGACTTGTTTGAACTAGTTAAACAAAAGACCTCAGCGTTGTCTCTAGATTTGTGTGAAAGTAAGTTTTGCATCTGGTGCAGCGACAGGTACATCAGAGTGTTTGACTTTTTAACTGGAAAACTTGTCCAGACTTTAGACGAAACTTTGGAAAGTTACGAGGAACTCCAAAACACCCAGAACTCCCTAACGAGAATTGACAGACTGGAGTTCCAGCGCAAGATTGCCATTGAAAAAGAACTTCAAGAGTTCAACCCCAAGTTGTCTTTTGATGAGTCTGAAAGGATTCTGATCTACGCCAGCTACGTAGGAGTTAAGTTTGTGGACTTAAAAACCAAAGCCACTCTCAAAATTCTGGGCAAAGAAGAGTCAGAAAGGTTCATCCAGGTTGGAGTCTACCAAGGGAGTCCTCTGAGAAACACTGCAGGCGAGTCTGGAAAGGGAGGTTCTTCTTCCCAGGGCGAAAAGCAAACTGACCCTTTGCTAGTTTGCACTGCTTTGAACAAAAACAGGTTTTACTTGTTTTCTAAAAGGAAACCCACTGACGTTGAAATGGAAAAGCACGACCTAGGAGTAGTCAGGGACGTTGTCAACGAAAAACCCACTGAAAAACAAACCAAACCAGTTCTCAAAGTCAAACCTAGCATTGAACTTCCTAAGTACGGAGTCATTCGAACAACCCTTGGAGATATTTACATGCAGCTGTTCCCAGAAGAGTGTCCCAGAACTATAGAAAACTTTGCTGTGCACGCCCAAAAGGGCTACTTCGATCAGATGATATTCCACAGAGTAACTAAGGGGTTTATGATCCAAACTGGAGACCCCGAAGGAAACGGCACTGGGGGAGAAAGTATCTGGGGAGGAGAGTTCGAAGACGAGGTTTCTCCCAACTTGAGACACGACAGGCCCTTCACAGTGTCTATGGCCAACAGAGGCCCCAACACCAACGGGTCGCAGTTTTTCATTACTACAGTGCCTGCTTCTTGGCTCGACGGAAGGCATACTTTGTTTGGGCGCGTTTACAAAGGAATGGACGTTGTGTTGACGATAGAGTCAGTGCCTGTAGATAAAACACAGAAGCCCTTAGCCGATGTCAGAATAATCCAAGTCGAAACTTTTTCAGACACTGCAAGTAACTAATTAAGTTATAATAATGGTAGACTACAAAGCAGTCATAAAAGGCAGCGACATGCCAGACGACATGATGCAGGACGCCATAGAGTGCGGAGTGCAAGCACTGCAGTCAGATATCACTGACCGCGAAATTGCAGCTTACGTCAAAAAGGAGTTTGACAAGAAGTATGGGCCTACTTGGCACTGCATAGTTGGGAAGCACTACGGGAGTTTTGTAACGCATGAAGCCTACAACTACATGTACTTTATGCTCGGACAAAAGTCTGTCTTGATTTTTAAGTCTGCTTAAATTAACTCAATAATAATAAGAATTCTGACATTATGGGAATACCTAAGTTTTACAGATGGCTATCAGAGAGATACCCACAAATAAGCCAAGATGCTTCTAACGCACCAGAAGTAGACAATTTTTACTTAGACATGAACGGAATCATACACGTCTCAGCTCACTCTAACTCGCTGGGACACTTGATTCCTCACCTCAATTCAGCCAAGGAACTGCCTGAAGTATGGTCCAAAATTTTTGCCTACATCGAAATGCTTGTGCAGTTAATCAAGCCCAAAAAACTGCTGTACTTAGCTCTGGACGGAGTTGCTCCAAGGGCCAAAATGAACAACCAAAGAGAAAGGCGCTACAAAAGTATTTACGACATCCAACTCCACATGCAGAGAGAAGCCAAAGCTGGGCGCCAAGTTGAAGACAACTGGTTTGACTCCAACGCTATTTCTCCAGGAACTCCTTTTATGCTTGAGCTGAACCACCAACTGAAGTGCTTCATCAAGTGGAAACTACAGAACGACGTGAACTGGAAACACCTGGAAGTAGTTTTGTCAGGTTCGGACGTTCCGGGAGAAGGCGAGCACAAAATCATGCGCTACATTAGAAACCACAAAACCACTCCCAACCAAAGACACTGCATTTACGGACTTGACGCGGACCTGATCCTGCTAGGACTCATAGCACACGAACCCTACACTATGTTGCTGCGTGAAGAAGTCAAACTTGGAAGTGTGCGTTCTCTGCCAGACCGTTCGTTGTTTGGAGAGCCCCCTAAGTTCCAGTGTTTGTACATCAACGTGCTCAGAGAGTACTTAACTCACGAAATCGCCCACATGCCCCAACTAGACTTAGAAAGGTTCATAGACGACTTTGTCGTGCTGATGCTTTTTGTGGGTAACGACTTCATTCCGCGACTCCCGACTTTCGAAATCAACGAAGGCGCTGTTAACAAACTGCTGGACATTTACAAAGCAAAGTGGCACGAAACTGGTTACTTGTCTGAAGGGGGAGTGGTCAACTGGGAAGCACTGAACACCTTTTTGAAGGAACTTCCTAAGTACGAGTACGAAACCCTTGAAAAAAGAATTAAGTCCAAAAAGAAGGGCAACAACCTTGCACCTATGAAAGCAACCAAAAAACTACCTTCCATTAAGGAAGTTGCTTACTCAGTAACCAAAGAAGAGTCTGACATCTCAGGTGCAGACGTAAACGAAGAGTTCTCCCTTGAACAAGTGTCTGCTGAGTCTGCTGTTGTCAAGGACCAAACCCCTGAAGAACTTAAGTCTGATGAAAACCTAGCTACCCAGTTCCTCAAAGAAAAGTTAGGCAAGTTCCTAGAAGAAGGAATACACAAAATCAAAAAGTTCTACTACTCAGAACACCTAAGGATCAACCTTGAAACCCAGGAGGGCCAGGAACAGCTTAAAGAAATGATCCAGAAGTACTTAGAAGGAATCCAGTGGGTTATGTTTTACTACTTCGAAGGAGTTAGTGACTGGCAGTGGTACTACCCCTACCACTACGCCCCCATGGTGTCTGACTTCATTGAGTTCCAAGCAAAAGAAATCAGTTTCGACGAAAGAGGCCCTTTTAGACCAGTAGAACAACTCATGGGTGTGCTGCCTCCTTATTCAGTTAGGTACTTAATTCCAACTCCTTACCAAAACCTACTCAAAGACCCCTCTTTAGCTCAGTATTTTCCAGAAGCTCCAGGAATAGAGTATGACAGTTTATGCGCTCAAGTTGGGTGGCAGTCCATGAAAGTGATTGTGCCCTTTGTTCCCTTTGACCTGGTGGTGGACAAAGCCCGCCAGGTCCAAGAGTCCAATGAACTCCAAGAAATGAATGCCTGCCGCCAAGAAAAGGTTTTTTGGTTCGGAGGAGACCCCTACCCAGAAAAGTCCACACTGCCCCAACTCATACCTGACTTTGAGTGTTGTGTCAAAGAAGTTGAAATGAACTACGAAAGAGTGTCCTTCACCCCAACTGTTTTACAGGGCACTGCAGAAGTCCTTCCTGGGTTCCCCAGTCTCAAGTACCTCAACTACGTCGCTGAAGAAAAGGACATAGCTATCAACGTTTTCCAAGTAGCCTCTCCGTTCCCCACTATGGTTCTGAGTTTCCTTAAAGACGAAAGAACCCTTCAGGAGGTTTTTGACCAACTTTACGACAAGCAGATTTACGTGGACTACCCCTGCAAAGAACTAGGAGTGGTGGTAGGAGTGTCTGACGAAACTCAGTTCCTTCCCGAGATGCCTCCTGAGTACTTTGCTGAAGTCGGAATGAGCAAAGAAGGGTACCTAACTCACATCAGAAACGAAATGAAGGAGTGTCTAAGAGCAACTAAAGGCTTGGAAATCAATCCAGAACTAGGAACGATAGTGCACTTCCTGCCCCTCAAAATGATGAAAAAAACTCTGCAGGGGAACTTCATTCCTGAGTGGGCAGACGAAGAGTTCTTTGTGCCTTTAGAACTAGTGATGCTTGACAGGGAAAATGGACACCCCAAAAACCCTCCTGTTTTCAAAAACTTAAGCGAAGAGTTCGAACTTGGAAAAGAAGCCATTGTACTGACCAAAGGCGAGAGGTTCGGATGTCTGGGGAAGGTTAAAGGCTACTGCAAAGACAAATTCTCACCTTCAGGAGGAGTTAAAGTACTAACTACCCAGAAACCTAAGTTCATCTACGACCAAATAAAAGACGCTGCCAAAAAAGAACACGAAAAGTACTACACCATTGGAGAGCTCGCTAGAATACTTAAACGCCCCATAGGACTAGTCAACCGGTTCCTAGGAACGCTCAAAGTGAACTCTAGGTTCAAAGGCAAAACTAAAATACTCCAAATAGGACTTAACTTGAAAAACGAAGTAAAGAGCCTTGTAGTGCTTCGCTACGCCCGCTGGGCAGCCTTTTGGAACAACGGGTGCGAAGACAAGTGGCAGTTCTCCCAAAAAACTTTAGAAATGCTTAAGGAGTACTCTTCCAAGTACAAGCAAATGTGGAACGAAATCGAAGTCAAGTGGACTACTGGAAAACGCAAGTTTGAACTCATGGACATCTTCAGGTACGCAGTAAGCCCATTGGGAGAAGCCGAACAAGTAGCACTTTGGATTTCCAAGCTGCCTAGCGCCAAAGAACCCTGGGCAAGCATATTTTCGGAGTACTTGAACGAGAGCGTAGTAGAGGTCTTGGACAAAATAGCTTCTGAATGCCCAAACGAAACTGAAAGCCGGATGGTCAAGTGCAACCCTGGGCACGTGTTTGTGGAGTCGCCTTTGTGGGTTCCTCACTTCACAGCTTTTCCACAACTGTTTGAGTTGGGAGACAGAGTTCTGAACATCAACACCAGCTACCACAAAAGCATTCCTTTTGGCGCAGAGGGGACTGTGATTTCCATAGTTGAAAAAGAGTACACAGAAGTACTGTTTGACGAAGTAGTTGTGAACACACTTTCCCAAGGAAGAAGGGTCCTAGTTCCAACTAAGTGCTTGATCAACTTGACCCAACCCAACCAATGCATGAAAAGAGGAAAGCAAGACAAAAAACCAGCCTTTAGAGAGTCCCAGATTGGCAACTGGACTCCTTTTGAAGTCAAAAAAGTCCAGGACCGTCCAAACTTGCAACCAAAGGGAAATCCACTGCCTCCCAAACCCCAGCCTCCACAACTCTCCAAACCCCAACCTCAACTCCAAGCCAACATCAAAATTCCTCTCAAAGAAATCTTCACAGGTTACAACCCAGAAGCCTCAGAGTTCGTTCCGGACCCTTCTTCAGAAATCAAGCAAATGATCAACGTCGGAAACTCTCCAGAAGTCTTAACTAAGGCTAAGTCGGAAGAAGACGCCAAAAACGAAATATTCAAGTTGATACAAGGCGACATCACTGGGCCAAACCAAACCCCTCCCTCAGGCTCAGACCTTCCAATGCCTTAACTCATTAACTTATTCAATAAAGAGTTTCTCTTTTAGTTTCGTTTTGGTTCGATACGTGGATTTTAGGCGGGGCTTCAAACTGTTTAGCTACTAGGTTAGCCTTTACTATGTCTTCGCTTCTAATGTGCCACAGCACCACTGTTATGGGCAGAATCAAGCACCCTCCAGTAACTATAAACCCTAAACTCAAAACCCAACTTACTGCTAAGTTGGTAATCACTTCTGCGTTTACAGACACAACAACTGATGTCCAAACTGAAATCCCAAGTTCTCCCAAAGCCACTAAACACATAATCACGCAAGTAGTTTGTAAAGGAGTGTTTTTCTTCAGAAAGGTTTTTAAAATAAACTTTTTGCAAGCTAGTAAACCCAAACCACTAAGAGTCCCAAATACCGGAACCACGAGTGCAACCAGGTCAGTTACTGCCCACCAAATTCCCACTAGCACTTGGAGAACTAACCCTAGTATCCAGTAGGTAGTTAACTTGTAAAATAAAACTGCGTAGTTGTCCAGCCCTAGTTCCTCTATCATTTAAATTCCTATTTAAACACTTTATATAATTAAAATGAACAACAACTTCCAAGAACTTCCCCAAATTAACCAAAAAAGGAGTTTTGAACCAATAAACAAGCCTACCCAAGACCACTTGTCCAAAATCCAAGCAATGAAGGAGTCAATTAGAAATCAGAAATCTTCAGAAATCCAAAAATGCATGCCTATGCTCAAAGATGCCATTGAGTCTGCCCAAGAAAACTTGCAACTAGCAACAGTAGAGTTGTTTAGTGACTTATTCTACCTGTTCAGAGAAAACTCTGTCCAAAAAGAAGTTGCCCAAATCATGAATGCGAACTTTATTAATCTACTGCAAACTGGAAATCCACAGTTAGTTAAAGCAAGTTGCGAACTGATGACCTTGCTTAGAGGAGTTTGCACAAAGAAATTCCGTGACTTTATTGTTACGATTGTAGAAAAAGAGGGAAACGAAGAAAACCTTATCCAGATGCTTAACTTCTTTAATCACTGTGACTACACTCTAGATGCTCAAGTTGCTTGGAAACTAGTTAAAGCACTTAAGTTGAAGCTAGACTCTTGCTCAGACGATGATTTAGTAGTGGTTATTCTAGAGGTACTTGACACGGCATTGAAGCTTTCCAACCAAGACACTCTGAACTGTGCCAATGAAACGGGACTGGGGTCTGTGGTGCTCTTCCAACTAGGAAACCCTAAACTTGAAATAAAGCTACTGTGTATGAAAGTCATAGGTCACTTGAAACACGCCCCCGAAATGCTTAATTTAATCAGGGACCAAGGAGTTTCAATCATAGTGGCCCACCTTAAAGAAGAAGACCCTGAACTTATGAATGGAGCTGCAAGTCTCCTGACAGACTTAGCCAAAGCAGGAGTGCACTTCAGAGACGTACTACTCAACAGAAACTTTGCGCCTACTCTTGTAAGACTTGCCACTGGAAACAACTTGGAAGTTAAAGCTTCAATGCTAGAGATTGCCAAGTACGTTTTCAGTGACCAGAAGGACAGCAACACCTTTGAGTTGGTTGAAAACAACATTATAACTGTGCTGTGTAGAGTCCTTGAAAGGGACTTGCGCAACAGAAAAGTAGCACTGGAGTGCATATTTGAACTTCTTAAGTCCCAAAACGACCTCTACAAAGCAATCCTTGAAACCTGTAGGTTTCCAAGACTCATAGAAAAGGTGTTTGCTGAGGATATAATCCACAGAAACATTGCAAAACAAATAATTGAAGACCACTACCCAGAAGTGCCTAGACAACTGCCCCAGCCAAGTCCGCAACCAAAAGTAACTCCTACACCTGCCAAGAAAGTAACCAAAAAACCCAAAAAACCTAAAAAAGGAATTTTTCCAAAAAGCTTACTCAGAAGAAGGTTGCGACAACAAAACGGAACAAGGGTTTCTGAAACAAGCGGAGAATACCTAGGAGCAGTTTTAGAGTACTTGACAGCAGAAGTACTGGACGGCGCAGGATCGGTTACTTTGCTAGATTCCAAGAAAAGAATTACTGCGCGGCACTTACTTGTTGCAATTAGGATGGATGATGAACTTAGAGAGTTGCTAAATGGAGTAGTTTTACCCGAAGCGGGACACGTGCCCATTAATAACTAATACTTAGGCCTGTTTTTAATAGGATCGTAAATAGGTCTGACTCTGCCAACTTTGGGGTAAACATGTTCCGCGTACCACTTAGGGTTTTCTTGGCACCTGTTGAACTCGTGGATTTCCTTTTCACAAGTTACAAGGTTTCCATGGTACTTGAAGTTGCACTCTCTGAAGTTGTTGAGTGCGTCCATACAAATGGGTTCTACCTCCTCAACTTTTTCGTAGCACTGCACGAGTTTCAGAGACTCACTTGCACAGTCAGCTGGGTTGGGTTGTCCTTGGTAGTTTAGTTGTCTGCAGTCTTCGTAGTCGTACACTTGTTCCCTGCACAAGTCAAAAGCTCTCTGGGAGTGGAGCACTATGTCTTCTGTTTGGGAGTACATTTTTATTTACAAGCATTTAACCAAAGTGTGTTATTTATACGAAATAAACGAAGGCCAGGGGTAAAGCAAGAGCTAGGGCTGAACTTTGCACTTCCTCCTCAATGTACCCTTTGACGTTGTTTTCTGGAACTTGGCTGGGGTCTTCAGGAAGCTTGCGGTGCTTCAAAAAGTCACAGTTGCCGTCCAAGCAGTCGCCAATTGTTGAACTTGCCCCTGAGAAACCAAAGTCGTAGTTCTTTCCAGAAGACGCTGAGTACTTCCCGTTCTTGTACTTAGAAGCTGAAAATGTTCCCCCTCCAGTCCAGCCTCCTACATCAATTTCTGCTTCACCTTCAACGTTGTGGTCTTCTTTGAAGTTGTAAAATTCGCCCTTTCTATGCTTCCCTTCCTTCTTGTAATCTACTTTGTGTTCTCCAGATTTGACTCCACAGTCTGTGCAGTCACCCGAGGCTAAATAGTCTTCTTTGAGCGAAGTAGAAGTTTCGGAATCCAAGCTCGAACCCCATTGGTGTTCGTTACTTCCCTTAGCCATACCTTGGATGTTCAAGGAGTCCCCTGAGTCTTTCCAAAGCAAGTCTAGTTCTACTTCGTACTCTCCCCCCTTTTCTCCTAAGTGTTCATACCCAATGTCTCTTGAATCTTTAATGTCTTTGCTGTATCCTGTTTTGAACTCACAAGACTCCACACAACCTTCTTCTAATGCTTGTTGTTCTCCAGAAATAGGTTGTGTGTCTTCTATTTGTTGTGGCTCTCCAAGGATAACTTCAGTGATAACTTCAGTGTCTTCAGGTTCTTCAGAAACAGTTATGTCTTCTATTTGCTGTGGCTCTCCAGAAATAGTTTGTGTGTCTTCTATTTGTTGTGACTCAAATTCGGTATCTAGAGTAGCTTCACTGTCTTCACACTCAGTTCTTTTGCTGGAGAACCTTTTGATGTCTTGGCTTTTTTGGTAGTTGTTTCTAGTGTCAGTTTTTTCATTGAAGTAGTTTGATGACTTAAATTCAGTTTCGCCTTCTAAAGAGTAGTACTGGTTGCATTCTGGGTCTTCCACGTACTTGTAGTTTGCTGTTCCTTCAGAGTTGCTAGTTCCCGACTTAGAAACACTGCTGGAGTCCTTCACTGAGTCAAACTTCTTTTGGGTTTCAGAACGACTTTCAAAGTTGTCCCCCACTGTTTCTTCTCCAAAAGTTTCAGAGGTGTGGATCCACTCTGAATCTCCTTCACTCGACAGGTCTAAAGTACCAGAGTCAACTCCCTTGGAATCGTAGTCGTACTTGTACTCAGTGCCACTCCCAACAGTCACTCCGTAGCCTTTGTAGAACACTGACTCTTTCATACCAGAGTCTTCGTATTCGTTTGCCCACTCGTTGCTCCATTCCTTTTGAAGTTCGTTTGCATAGTTTTCATCCCCAACATCGGAATAGCCGCGTCGGTAGAAGGTAGTGCATTCTTCGGATTCCTGCTCTTGGGGCTCTTGTTCTTGAGGTTCCTGTTCTTGGGCCACAGGCACGGGTTCTATAAAGTCTTCAATGGGTTGGATGTCAATAGCTTCAATTTCAATAGGCTCTTCTTCAATTACAGTTTCTTCAACTATAGTTGCTTCTTGTAGTTGCTCTTCAACTATAGTTGCTTCTTGTAGTTGCTCTTCAACTACAATTTCTTGTTCAACATCAGCTTCTTCTAAGCTTTCTTGAGCTTTTGTGTACTTGTTGCAGTCTCCACAATTTACATTTACATTGCACTGGTTACTGCAATAGTTGGAGTCTCCAGAGCAGTCTTTCCTGGAGCAGTCACTGCAAGAACAGTCACTGCAAGAACAATCACTACAAGAGCAGTCTTTGTCAGAGCAGTCTTTGTCAGAGCAGTCTTTGTCGGAGTAGTCTTTCTTACGATCTTCTGAATCCCAGAATTTCCAACCCCATACTCCGGTCTGGGAAGGCTGGACAGGGGATCCAGGCAAATAAGCACCTCCGTGCTTCGTTTTTTCGCCTCCCACAGGAGCATGCAACTGTTCTCCCATAAGGTTCATGTTTTGTGCGTTTTGTCCTTGTGCTCCGTAAGTGGTTGACTTTCCAGATACTTTTTGCGAAGTCATAGTTGACTTAGTTTGGGCACCACTAGAAGTTGGGGCTTCCTGAGTTTGTGATTCGCTAACCATTTCGGCTTGGTCCATTCCTCCTTTTCGGTTTGGTCTGGAGAGCTGTTTTTTTGTGGTCTTTACATCTGCTGCGCTCACAATTTGCAAAGCAAATAAGCACGTAATCCCTAAAAGGATTGTCCTCTTCATCTTAATTTACAAATTGCTTCGGCCAACTTATACATAAATTTGGTGGAAATATGGGCAGAATTCTCCTACAATGCTACTGAGTTTACTGCTGAGTTCAAAGAAGCTTTCTTGAAGTCTTAGCATTTTAAAATTTAATCAGTATGGCTGTGCTGCTGGAAACTTCTGCAGGGGACGTAGTCATAGACCTCTTCACTAAGCAAACACCCAAAACCTGCCTGAACTTTCTGAAACTCTGCAAAATAAAGTACTACAACAATGCTTTGTTTTACCAAGTCACCAGGGACTACATTGCCAAGTGCGGACACCTCGACAGAGACTCCTCTGTTTTCGGAGTCCTTGAAGGCGAACAAAGCAAGTTCTTTGAAGACGAACTCAACCCAGAAGTAAAGCACGACAGAAAAGGAGTAGTTTCCATGGCAAACAGAGGCCCTGACATGAGTGCTTCCCACTTCTTCGTAACAATGGGTCCCTGCAACGCTGAACTGGACCAGAAACACTCAGTTTTTGGGGAACTTGGGGAGGGCTTTGAAGTGCTTGATAAAATCAATCAGACAATTTGTGACTCAGAAGGAAGGCCTCTCCAGGACATTAGGATTTGGCACACCTACATACTTGAGGACCCCTTTGAAGACCCCAAAGGACTCCAAGTTCCTGAGTCACCACCTCCAGTTACAACAAGTGACCGACTTCTGGAGTCAGACACTCTGCCTGGTTCTATGCCTGAACTGCACCAGTCTATAAAGGAAAACGAAGCCAAAACTCGGTCCATTGTGCTTGAGATGCTTGGGGACATTCCTGACTCCGAAATAAAACCTCCTGACAATGTGGCCTTTGTTTGTCGGCTGAACAAAGTTACTACAGACCACGACTTGTTTGTGATATTTTCGCGGTTTGGCCCCATAAAGAGTTGCGAAGTAATCAAGGACTGGAAAACTGGAGAGAGTCTGCAGTATGCGTTTATAGAGTTCGAGAACCCCAGAGACTGCGAAGAAGCTGTGCTCAAAATGGAGTCAGTACTCATTGACGATAGGAGAATCCACATTGACTTTTCCCAAAGTGTCGCAAAACTCTGGAGGAAGTACCGTAGAGGCCAAGTTAAGTCAACTAACACTCAAATGGTTTTTAAGAAAAGGCCTAGAAGCAGAGAAAGGTAGCTTGTTAGTAATTAATGTCGCAAAATCGTTTGTTTTTAATTAACTCGCACCTGGTGTCTAGGTTCCCCAAACTAGAAAGAAGCACTTACTTGGAAGAGTTCAGGAAAAGAGAACCAGAAATAAACTCAGGTGTGTTTAGAGAGCACTACTTCGGAGTTTTCGAAAAAGACTACTCTAGGTACATGAATTTAATGTCTGATCAGAAATTCAACCACTACCAAGAATTTGAAATGGAAAGGCAAACCCAAAGAGGGGAAACCCTTAAAAAGTTGCTCAAGGTTTACTTTTCTGATGAATTTTCACCAGAAATCGACAAACAGGACCCTCTCAAAAAAGCCTCTATCTTGTACAGTTTAAGTGAATATGACGTAGGACTGGGAACTAGACTCATAGTTCACTTTGTTTTGTACCTAGACACCATCCATAACTTAGGCACTGAAAAACACCAACACCTGCTTGAAAGAGGCTACAAACTCCAGGACTTCGGGTGTTTTGCCATGACAGAGTTAGGCCACGGGTCTAACGTAGCTAAGTTCGAAACCAAAGCAACTTACGACAACAGCACCAGGGAGTTCGTTTTGAACTCGCCCACTGCAACCTCTGCTAAGTGGTGGATTGGAGCTGCTGCAAAAACTGCCAATAAAGCTATAGTCTTTGCCCAACTGGTAGTTAACGAGCAAGAAAAAGGAATCCATGCCTTTGTGGTGGACATTAGGAACAAAGAAACCCACGAAGTCCTAGAAGGGGTCACTATTGGAGACTGTGGAAAAAAAGCAGGTCTTGACAACATTGACAACGGCTTCATACTCTTCAGTAACTACAGAGTTCCTTACAACAGTTTGCTTGACAGTTTGAGTTTTGTTGCTGCTGACGGAAAGTTCAAAAGCAGCATTAAAGACAAAGACAAAAGACTCGGCTCGATGCTTTCTGGACTTGTCAGGGGAAGACTGAGTGTGGTCAACGGAACTGAAGGCACCATGAAACAAGCTTTATGCATTGCTTTGAGATTCTCAGCTGCAAGAAAACAGTTCGGCCCCAGTGATGGACCTGAGTGCTCCATACTAGAGTACCAACTCCAAAAGTTCAGACTCATGCCCAACTTAGCTAAGTGCTTTGCAATAAGGGCCATTTCAACTTCACTGTGGAACACATACAAAGAACAAAGGGAAGTTTTTACTGAAGACCCTGAGTGCGAAGAACTTAAGGAGTTCCACGCTATTTTGTGTGCCATAAAAGCAATAGCTTCTTGGTACGGAGTTAAAACTACTCAGGACTGTAGAGAAGCCTGTGGAGGGTTGGGGTACTCTGCTTACTCTTCACTAGACAGACTCAGAAGTGCTCAAGACATTCAAGTGACTTGGGAAGGGGACAACAGCGTTTTGATTCAGCAAACTTCAAGGTTTATTCTGAAGCAAGTCCAAAGGACCTTTAAGGGCCAAAAAATCACTGCGTGTTCTCTTGAGTTCCTTAAAATGGACATTGACGAAGTCAAGAAGTTTCAGGCAGAGTTTGAGTCTGAAGAAGAACTTAAAAAAGAAGACCTTCTTTTGCAGTTACTGGAGCACAGAGCAAACATGTACTTGCATTCCACAGTCACAAAACTCCAAAGCAACGCAGGCAACTCCTCTGACATGCAGCAAGCCTGGAACAAAACACAAGTTTTCCATATACAAGAACTTGCAAAGTCTTTTGGGGAACTTTTGATTGCAAAGGAGTTTTGCATGTTTGCAAACGAGTTGCTTCAAAAGGACCAAACTACAGGTCAAGCTTTCAAAGACTTTTTCTACATTTACGCCATTGAAATACTCCAAAAGGATATTGGTGTTTTCTTAGAAGCAGCTTTTAGCAAAAACCAAATAAAGGTGGTAAAGGACTGCTTAGTCAGCCTGTGCGAGTCAGCAGAGGTAACTGGTCTTAAACTCGTTGAAGCAGTATCTCCTCCTGACTCTGTGTTGGGCTCAGCCATTGGTGCTTCTGATGGACAGATCTACCAACACCTAATTGACTCTGCAGAAAGTGCTCCTGGTGTTTACTCAACTCCTAGTTGGACTAATCTTTTAAAAAGCATTAATTAGTTATTACTGCTGCAGCAGTCAAAATGGTTAAATAAAGTAACAACCATCCTGCACAGAATAAGAAGATGTAGTAAAAAACCTTAATGCTCCTTCCTAAACACTTCCCAATCCAAATAACGTGCTTAGTTTTGCCCCTAACACAAATGTCACAATCCACACAATGAAGAGTCCCAGTTTCACGCAGTACCTCGCAAACTCTGCAGAACTTTTTGCTGTTGAAATATCTGCAAACTTCCTCCTCGGAAGGAACTTTGAGTTCCAGTCCAGGATTTAAAACTCCCATTAAAAACCAACAAACCATTGCTACAAAGTACACTAGCTTACTTAGTTTCCCAAGACGCAGGAAGTAAAGCGGCAGTTCGAACTCAAGAGTCAGCATAAGTCCAATCACAGTTCCTACAAGTACATAACTTACTGCAAAAGCCCAGTAGTCTGGTCCCAAAACAAACAAAGGAGTTCCAGACTTGAGTTGGCAGAACCAGTGGGTGTTGGCAACTTCTAAGTGCCACCTTCTTTTTCCAGCTAAACTTGAATACTCCTCTATTTCTAGGTTATCCATTTACTTACGCTTTTTTTTAGAATAAGCAGCGTTGAGTTCGTTCTTGAGTTGCTGGATTTCGTTTTCTAGTTCGATGTTGAAGTTGAGGGTTTGACCTAGTCTTTCGTTGATTTTGTACAACTCAACTTCCATCATAGTGTACTCTGAAGAGTAGTCCCTCAGTTGCAACTGGGCGTCTCTGTACTTAGCAGTTAAGTTTTCTTTTTCAATGTCTGCGTTGGCCCACCCCATTTTGGCGTCCACGTACTTCTTTTCTAAGTTTTTGTAGTCTTCTTGGAGCTTTCCAAGTTTGGACTTGGTTTCTTCAACTTCAATTTGGATTAAGTTGTGCGACTGTCCCTTGTTTTCTTCACTTGACCTTTCTCTAACTAGTTTGTTCTCTTGCTGGAGTTTAGTTATTTGTTCTTCGTAGGAGTTAGCAAGGTCTCTTTTTTTCCTTTCTAGGATTTCAAGTTCCTTTTCTAGGATTTCAATGCGTTCTTGCAAGTTGGCTCTTTCGCGTCCAAAAGCAGCTTCTAAAGACCGAGTTTTTTCTTCCATCCCTTCGAGTTGTTCTTGCAAAATGTAGTTGGCTGGGTCCGAAAACTCAGTTGAAGTGGCTTTTTTGAGTTGGTCCTTCAAAGTGGAGTTTTCTGACTCGTAGGTTTCTTTCGTTTGGTAAACTTCTTCGATTTCTTGGTCTTTTTTCCGGATTTCTTCTCTGAGTCGGTTCACTGTGCCTTCTAGTTTTTCTATTTTGGTTTGAGTTTGCATTTGGTCGTAGGAGACTTCTTGTGACTGGTGGAACCTAAACTCCAGGTCTGCTATTGTGGACTGGAGTTCCTGGTTTTTGGCTTTGAGTTCTTGGTAACTGCTTTGGAGTTTGTTGTACCTGGAATCAAAGTCTCCTTTTTCCATGGAGGTCTTGCGTTCGCTGTTCCTCCTTGCTTGGACTTCTCCTTCAAGTCTTTGAATCAAGTCACTGTTGTCTTCCCTCAAGTCCCTCAGTTCGGTTTCTAAACGTGACACTTGGTTTTTGAGTTTTTCTTCGACTTCACTTACTTCTGACTTCGACTTCTGCAACTCGTACACAAGTTCTGTTTGTTTCGAAAGTGCTTCTTCTTTTTCGTTTTCTGCGTCTTTTATTCTCTTTTTGTAGTCTCCTATCAAAATTTCAGTTTTCTTTTTGTACCTGGACAGTTCAATGTCTGACTCAGTGTCTCTGGAAGTTAGAATGTTCCTAGACTCCTCCAGTTCTTCCCGCAACTCGTTCATGTTCTGCTTCAAGTCAGCGTTTTGGTTTTGCAAACTACTTACATTGTGCTCCAAACTGCTGACTTGTTCCTGGGCTTTTTCCAGTTGCTTTTCGTACTTGAGGGCTTTTTCCTCAGCAGCTCTGAGTTCGTTCCTCAGTTGCTGTGTTTCTTCTTTGAACTTTTCTTTGTTGTTGGAGAAGTTGGTGTTGTTCTTCTCCATTTCTTTGAGGTCGTTCAGCAAGGACTGGTTGGTGCTTTTCATTTTCTCGAGTTTTTCGTCCCTCCTCTGGACTCTTTCTTTGAGCTTTTCGTTTTGCTTCTTGAAGGAGTCCAGTTCTTCGTTTAGTTTCTTACTGTGTTCGTAGTAGTTTTCTCTTTCTTTTTTCGAGTTCGAGTAAAGCAAGGAGTTCTGTTCCTTAAGTTCGTCCTTCTCGGACCGCAAAGAAGAGTTTTCTTTTTCAAGCACCTGCACCTGTGCTTGCAGTTCCCTTATGTCGGGTTGCGACTGTCTGCTCATGGCTTCTGAAATCTTCACAGGGTTTATGGCTTCCCCCATGTCAGGCAAGTTAGGTTTGCCTGCCCTTATCAGCGGGGGTTTCCCGTGACTTCCAGGAATTATTTTGGGTGCACGTGCTTCTTCTTCGAACCCAGTGAGGTCTTGTTCGAAAAGAGGTCCTTGGTAGTCTCCCTCAGTGCCCATGCTGATTCCTGAAAACCCAGAGGCTTCACTCATGTTGTCAGCTGTCATGGCCTCTCCAAGGGGCTGGGCACTTATACTCAAACAGATCTTGGCTTTTTTGTCCGGACAGTCTTCCAGGGAAAAGATCTGCTCGTTAAGGTTCTTTTCGCGGTACTGTGAAATGTCCAAAGTAACTTTGCCCACTTTCTTTCTGCCCTTGTCTTCCACTATTGCTTGGATAGTCAGTACTGCCTTTTTCCTTTGGAATTTGCCGTTTTTGTCCATGTAGAGAGTGTTGATCATTGTTAAGCTTTCGTTTACCTCCACACTGCCGCTTGAAGGCGACAGGGCATTTTGGTTCTTCGTTTCAATTCTTTTCTTTCCTAAGTGTCACTTACTTCTTTTCCAGATCACATTCAACCTCACAGGAATAGTCAAGGCTAGTTGGATCCAGTGCACCGTCACGTCGTAAGAAAACACCTGTTTTTTAGTTCCAATCCTCCCAATGTACTTTGCCATTTATTACAAACCCATGAAGAAGTTTAACAAGTCTGAGTACTTGTGGAAAGAAGACATCGACTACAGAGCAAGGCCTGACCTCTATCGCATTGGAAGGGGACAGCAAGGCGTGCTGACTTGCCAGCCCTATAAAGACGTCATATGCCCTCACTGGAAATTCAAAACCCCCCAACTTGCAGAAACTAGTTCTCAAAAGATCTACCAACTCTTTCTGGAGTTCCTGTCCCAAAGAGACTTTGTTGGAGCAGACTTGGCCAAAAAGTACCTCCACATGGGGTTCACAAGGTCCCGGAGGTACGCCAACCACTCTGACGGCAAAAAATGGGCTACTGATAACTCCGGAACCCCGTTTGTCTTGCCCCAAAATTCTGACTGGGCTTTGAATGACAAGGCCCAGTCTGCTGAAATCTTTAAAAACTACTGGGAACTCGCAAGGAACAACCAAACATACTTAGAACTAAAAAACAGACATAAGCAGTTATACGAAACCAATAATTAGTAAGCCATGACTCTTATAAAAATGAAAACTATTTTACTTTTGGGACTTTTCGCTCTAGCGAACTGCCAAAATTCTCAAGAAACTACTCCAGACCAGAACCCCTCCAATGCTAGGGACGAAATCGAGTCTTTGATTGGCTGCAGAAACGAATGCACTGAAAAGTGCACCCTTGAAGGCTCCAGAACAGAAGCCATGGAATGCGCCAAAGCTTGTGTGTGCGAAGCCCCCTTCACTCAAGAGTCCCCTGAAAACTACAACCCATTGACCTCCCCAGTAGTTGTTGTTTGCTTCTGGGGCAGCATTGCACTTATGGCTGGACTAACTTACATGCACAACACCAACAAGTCACCCAGTAAGCAAGTCAGGAAGTACTACCTCGATGAGGACCAACCAAGTGAACCTAAGGTTTTTGATGCTTACCAAGAAAGTTTCTACTCAAGACTGGTGTCTCCCCTAAGCAAGTACCTAGACTACTTAAGAATCCAAATCTTCAACAAGTACTCCAAGATCAGGAAGACCCAAACCATTTATGTTGATGATTCCCAAGACTGCGGTTATATTCGCCTATAATTAAATAAACTGCAATGGAAAGCCACTGCAAGCACAGCTGTCAGTCCTTTTTAGAGTGTGAGTGTAGAGAACTCTTGTGTCCCCATACAACTAGTTACCACCTAATGCAAGGACACTCTGCTAAGCTAGTAATTCAATTAGCCTGTAGAAGTTACCCCAAAAAGACTTACACTGAAATCTGCAACCAAAAGGCAGAGGTTATTCACAAAGGAGCATACCTAATTCAGAAAGTTGAACAACTCATATCTTACCAACTAAGTCAACTTGTAAAACTCGAAGCAAAACTAGAAAATTTTGCTGGAATAAGCCCAAGTGCCCACAGTCAAATTCTTAAAGAACTAGATGCCCTCAAGTACTCACAAAGTAAAGAACTAGAGCAACTCCAAGAATCCATTGGAAAACCCAGCAGTTTGGTTGTTTCCAAAAACACCGAAAATGCAATTGAAGTTTTCAAAAACAACACCCTAACTCAAGTACTCAAAGGCCATACCGATGAAGTCAGATCAGTGGCTGTGCTAAAGAATAAAGAGTTTTTAGTGTCTGGAAGCAAAGATAAAACAATCAGAGTATGGAGTCTTAGTACTGGGGAGCAAATTCGGCTACTCAAAGGACACACTGGAACTATAAACTCAATTGCTGTTTCAAGCAAAGAAGAATTCATAGCCTCAGGAGGCAAGGACAAAATCGTCCGAGTTTGGAATCTCAACACTGGAGAGCAAACTCAAACGTTCGAAGGACACACCAGTGAAGTTCTCTCAGTAGCTATTTCTAACAAAGACAACTTCATAGTGTCTGGAAGCACTGACAAAACTATCAGGGTCTGGACTGGACAAAAAACTGAACTCCTAAAAGGTCACAATGCTGGAGTGTTGTCGTTAGTAGTTTCAAGCGACGATGAATTTATAGTTTCAGGAAGCAAGGACAAAACCATACGGATTTGGAGCAAGCAAAAAACTAAGATCTTCAGAGGCCACAGTGATTGGGTTCTTTCATTAGCCATTTCAAACAGAGATAGCTTCCTAGTTTCTGGAAGTAAAGACGAAACCATCCGAGTGTGGAGTCTTCCTTCTGGGGAACAAATTCTAGTTCTCAGAGGCCATGTAGGCCAAGTAGAATCGGTCAACTTGTCAAGTGATGACCGCTACTTAATATTTGTAGGAGTTATTCTTCATCCAGTCAAAATTTGGAGCCTTGAAACACACCAAGAAGTTAGACCCTCTCAAGCTTTTAGCTATTCTCCTTTGGCAGCTATTCTAATTTAAAGATAGTTAAAGTTGCACCTTCGAAATGTCTGTCTTGATAAATGGAACCTAGAATGATTGCGAGTGGAAGCCATGACAAGACCGTCAGAATTTGGAAGAGCCTAGAAAACTATTCACCCTCCAAAGAGTGGATAAACTAAGACCCATTCTCGAAGTGTTGAAGTTTCTGGACTTCAAGGAGGTAGTTGGAATCGCAAGGTTCAGCAAGCAGTTCTACAAAGCCTCCTTCCACCCTGAGGTGTACAACCCTGTATTTAAAGAAGCTAGTGTCCTAAAAGGCCATACTAGTTATGTCTGTTCAGTTGCTTTGTCTGAGAGGAAAGGGATACTAGTGTCTGCTAGTGATTCCACCATTTGAGTGTGGAGTCTAGCTACTGCACAATTAACCCAAGCACTTAAGGGTCATAGTCATAGAGTATACTGTGTAGCCATTTCTAGCGATGGCGAGTATATGGTGTCAGAAAGTGAAGAGCAAACACTTAGGGTGTGGAGTCTTAACCACTCAAGTACTCAAAGGACATAGTGATTGTGTTAGGTCAGTGGCCATTTCTAGTAAGTATACATTTTTTCTGGTAGTGATGGCACTACACTCAGAGTGTGGAGTTTAGCTAGTGGAGAAGTGATTAGGGTTCTTAAAGGCCATAGTGATCATGTCAGCTCAGTGGCCATTTCGAAGACTGACCAATACATTGTCTCCGGTAGTAATGACTACACTGTTAGAGTGTGGAGTCTTACTACTGGAGATTTAATCAGGCTACTACAAGGACATAGTAGCAAGGTCTTCGCAGTGGCTATTTCAAGTGGTGATCAGTTCGTAGTCTCAGGAAGTGCAGACAAAACCATTAGAGTGTGGAGTCTCACTTCTGGAGAAACTATTCAAGTGTCGAAAGGACATACTGGAGCAATACTTTCAGTCAGCCTATCGAGTGAGGACAAGTACCTTGTGTCTGGAAGTAAAAATACAGACAAGTCAGTGAGAGTTTGGTACCTCTCTACAGGTAAACAGACTCAAGAACTAAAGGGCCATACTCACAGAGTTTGTTCAGTTAAATTGGTTTAAGTTGTTGTGGTGAAGACCTTCAAGCTAGTACCCTACAGCTTAATGATAAATTGATTCTTGACTTAAAAGTGTTGATAAGCCCTGGTCTTCAAAACTTGAGTTCAGTCTTTAATGCCATTTTAATCGTCTTAGTGTTGCCTATGCCCATGTTTGAGTCCTAAGTCCTTTCTCGCTCCATATTTATGCAAGCTAAGTGTCCCTCAGGTTGTCGAGCTATTTCCAAGTGCAGCTGTGGAGAGCTTCTATGTGACCACATGTTACTTAGCCACGTTAAACAGCTCCACACTGTTGGTCCTCTAATTGAAGCTGACGAGGTGAACCAGGTGCTCGCCATGATTTCCCGCAAAAAGCAAGAAGTCATCGAATTAAGCACCCTTATTATTTCAGAGGTTGAAAAACTAACTTCCAAACAACTGAGTCAACTTGAGCAACTAAGAAATGCACTGATCGAGTCGAGCAATTCCTCAATCATTGACCAGCTAAACCAAGTCCAACCTAACAACCTCTTTGATCAGCTAATTAACCAACTGAGATTCGCCAAGTTAAACAAGCACCAAAAAAAAACACTGGAACAAAGAATGACATCCCCAACTAATCAATTTGATGAAGTCAAAAAGTCCAACCAAGAGAAAGCAACTCAGAAAAGACCAACTTCGAAGCCAGTCCAGAAAAAGCAGGTTCCAACCAAGAGAGCCAGAGAACTATACACCAAACCACCCATTGTTGTGTCTGCTAGCAGTGATGGCACTATTAGAATTCAGAAGGATACTGGAGCTAGGGTATTAAAAGCCCATACTAGGACTGTTAACTCAGTTGCTGTGTCTGAGAGGAAAGGGATACTAGTGTCTGCTAGCGATGATTCCACCATTCGAGTCTGGAGTCTAGCTACCGAACAAGTAACCCAAGTACTCAAGGGGTATAATAAGTGGGTGTACTCTGTGGACATTTCTAGTGATGGCGAGTGGGTTGTTTCAGGAGGCGAAGAGAAAACACTTAGAGTGTGGAGTCTAGCTTCTGGAAAAACCACTCTAGTCTTTACAGGCCATATTGATTATGTTAGGTCAGTGGCCATCTCTAGCAATGACCAATACATCGTCTCTGGCAGTGATGACACTACACTCAGAGTGTGGAGTCTGTCTACTGGAAAAACGGTTAGAGTCCTCCGAGGTCATTGTGCTCATGTCCAGTCAGTGGTTATTTCCAAGAGCAACTTCTACATTGTTTCTGGGAGTAGTGACTGCACTGTTAGAGTGTGGAGTTTTGATTCCGGAGACACGATTAGAGTCTTTGAAGGACATAGTAGTATGGTCTTTTCAGTAGTTATTTCAAGTGACGAGCAGTTTGTAGTCTCAGGAAGCGCAGACAAGACCATTAGAGTGTGGAGTCTTACTTCTGGACTAAACACACAAATATTTAGGGGAAATACCGCAGCAGTACTTTCAGTCAATCTATCAAGTGATGACAGGTATCTGGTCTCTGGAGGTGGCTTCGGAGACGGCTTAGTGAGAGTTTGGGATCTCTTCACAGGCAAACAAACTCAAGAACTAAAAGGCCATACTGGTAGAGTGTGGTCAGTTAACTTAATTAATCATTAAATTCTTGACTTATCAACTTATTTAAAGGAACTTCAAACTAAGAAGGTCCTACGCTAAACCAGAACCAAGTAGAAACTTTTTGATTGAAGTATATTGCATAGGCAAGTCTATCTTTATGAAGAGACTCTGTAACTCGCAAGTTTTCTAAAGTGCTCTTCTACCATAACCCAATTTTCACAATTCTACTTTAACCAAAGCGTAAAAGAGCGGAAGAAGTTGTGTTCCAAGTTGAGAGCAACCACTCAATAGAAAGTTTTTAGAATAACGAATAAAGAACCCGTGTTGATTTTGAGATTTCATCCTTCTGGTCCTGATAACTCATGGTGTTAGGTTCATTAGGAACTTAGTGCTTGACTTTACTGACAGAAGACACCCGAAGTGGACTTAAACTAATAGATTAAATTTAATGTGCATAAGTTCGTGTTCAACTGCCTGGAAGAAGTTATTAACTGAATGAATCAGCAATTCAGTGAGTAACCAAGACCTAGAATTCAGAAGGGTAGTCACTTTCCTAATCCACTAAAGAGCATAGTGACTCTGAGTTCCTAAGGAATTATCAAGTTAATCTTCTTTCATGAATGCTTGGGTGTTTGATGCTTAATCATTAATCCCAAACTAAATTCTAAGTTGTAGAGTGCTTACTTCTACTACTGTTCTAAAGCACTCCCTACTTAAGATTGATCAGGTTGATGTTTCCATGCCTTAGCTCAATGAATTCATAAGCGATAGCTAGACACTTCTTCGGTAACTAAAGGATCTTAAACTAGCTAAAGTTCAACCTTCTGTGAGACTAGTTTCCTATCAGACCTTTTCTGGTACTGCCTGATAAATGGAACCCAGAATGATTGTAAGTGGAAGTGCTGATAAGACTGTCAGACTTTGGAGAGAACCAAAGAAACTTTTCACCTTCGAAAGAGTAAGTAATGTAAGACCTATTCTCGAGGTGTTTAAGTTCTTGAGTCCTGAAGAGCTAATTGGAATTGCAAGAGTCAACAAGCAATTCTATGAAGCCTCTTTCCACTCTGAAGTAATGGAACCCGGGTTCATACAAACTAAGGTTCTTGAAGGCCATACTGAGTATGTCTGTTCAGTTGCTGTGTCTCTTAAGAAAGGGATACTAGTGTCTAGTAGTGCTGATTCCACCATTCGAGTGTGGAGTCTAGCTACTGCACAAGTAACCCAAGTACTCAGGGGGCATAGTAGTGGAGTATTGTCTGTCGCCATTTCTAGTGATGGTGAGTGGGCTGTGTCGGGAAGTCATGACAAAACACTTAGAGTGTGGAGTCTAGCTTCTGGACTAACCACTCAAGTACTCGAAGGCCATAGTGATTGGGTTAGGTCAGTGGCCATTTCTAGCAAGGACCAATACATTGTCTCTGGTAGTTGGGACAATACACTCAGAGTGTGGAGTCTAGCTACTGGAGAAGTGATTAGAGTCCTTGAAGGCCATAATAGTTGTGTCTTATCAGTGACCATTTCCAAGAGTGACCAATACATTGTCTCCGGGAGTGGTGACTTCACTGTTAGAGTGTGGAGTCTTACTTCTGGAGACCTGATTAGAGTCCTTCAAGGACATGGTGGTTGGGTCTTCTCAGTTGCTATTTCAAGTGACGACCAGTTTGTAGTCTCAGGAAGTGATGACAAAACCATCAGAATGTGGAGTCTGACTTCCGGAGAAATTACTCAAGTACTCAAAGGACACACTGAAGGAGTACTTTCAGTCAAGCTATCAAGTGATGAAAAGTACTTGGTGTCTGGAGGTGGCTATGGAGACTACTCAGTGAGAGTTTGGGACCTCTCTACAGGTCTACAAACTCAAGAACTACAAGGCCATACTAATGTTGTATTCTCAGTTAACTTAATTTAATCTTTATTGAATTCTTGACTTAATTGCTCAAGCAACTACCCTTGAAGCAAACTTCTCACTTCATTAATTAGTTTTAGTTAGAATTCATGTAAGGGCTGAATTTCTGGAATGCTTTGTCTTCACTTAACTGGGTTTCTCTTTTTAGAACTGCTTTCTAAACTTTGTTTAATAATTCAAAGCACTAAGTAAAACCCCAGCAGAGGTAGAAGAGGGGGGACAAATCGAAGGAAGGAGGATGAATCTCAGTAGATCGTAAGACAAGCTTACTCTCATACTTACAATCCCTCGTTCCATTTAAGTGGTCTGCAAAAGATTTGTCTCAGCCGTAGTTTGGTAGTTTGGAAAGTCCAATGTGGAATTGAGTTACTTGTTCCATTTACAGCTGAAGGACGTCGCTTTCCAGCATTGATTCTGGCTTAGAGGCGTTCAGCCATAATCAAGCAGATGATAGCATCGCAACACTTCCTTGTCAGGAAATTGCATGAACCAGTGATCTGACCTAACGGTTCCTCTCGTACTGAGTTAGATTACTGTAGCGACATCAGTCATCAGTAGGGTAAAACTAACCTGTCTCACGACGGTCTAAACCCAGCTCACGTTCCCTATTAGCGGGTGAACAATCCGACACTTGGCGAATTCTGCTTCGCAATGATAGGAAGAGCCGACATCGAAGAATCAAAAAGCAACGTCGCTATGAACGCTTGGCTGCCACAAGCCAGTTATCCCTGTGGTAATTTTTCTGACACCTCTGGTTTAAGACTTTTAAAAAGCAAAGGATCGATAGGCCATGCTTTCACAGTTTGTATTCGTACTGAGAATCAAAATCAAGCAAGCTTTTCCCCTTTTGGTCTACAAGAGATTTCTGTTCTCTTTGAGCTTGCCTTAGGACACCTGTGTTATTGTTTAACAGATGTGCCGCCCCAGCCAAACTCCCTACCTGACTATGTCTCCATCCTAGCGGATAAAGCCAGAAAGCTGCTACTTCAATGGATAAGTAAAGTGACATCAAGAGTAGTGGTTTTTCAAGATCGCAGGGCTCCCACTTAGACTACACCTCCTACGCCACTTCACAAAGTCAGACTAGAGTCAAACTCAACAGGGTCTTCTTGCCCCGCTGATTACGCCAAGCCCGTTCCCTTGGCTGTGGGTTCGCTAGATAGTAGATAGGGACAGTAGGAATCTCGTTAATCCATTCATGCACGTCACTAATTAGATGACGAGGCATTTGGCTACCTTAAGAGAGTCATAGTTACTCCCGCCGTTTACCCGCGCTTAGTTGAATTTCTTCACGTTGACATTCAGAGCGATTAATTCACAAACAATAGCTACTTGACAACTAAAGTTCCAAGCAACCAAAGCAAGAGTAGCCAATAAACTACTTAAAGTTTAACCTTATTAAGAACTCATTCTAGTTTCCTTAAAGTTTTACCTCAGACCTTTTCTGGTACTGCCTGATAAATGGAACCTAGGCTGATTTTAGTGGAAGTGAGGATAATACTGCTGTCTAAGCTTCTGCAATGCTATAAGTCAGTTTTGAATTATCTTCGTTGGTTACTTGCTTTGCTTGCACATCTCAAAGCCTAATCTTTTCTTCGCATTGTGATTGCTAGCTTAGTGTACAATTTGATGCTCTTGAGGTTCTGGTTAGTTGTTCACAGTCCTTACTTCTATGCCTTAAGTTCTGGCTTCTCTCCGGTAGTATGTCACCGTCTACCATTTCCCGCTCATACTCTATTGCTATTCCCATACTATCACCTATAACCTTCCAAGTTTACTTACCTTCAGCCTTTTGTGTGCTGCTCAAGGTTAGGTCCAGCCTCCTAGACTTCTTAACTCAGTCAAACTCATATCCCCCTAATTCAATGGCTAATAAAATGTTCAGTCGAGTCGTCCGCAACTTTGCTAAAATCAGAGTTCCTCAAGGGTTATCGGGAGAGTTGAAGCTCTACAAGGGCAATTGGGAGCTAGTCATCAAAGGCGACCCAATTGCCCTCATCGGAAACCAAACTCTAAGAGCCGAATCTTCTGGGCTCATAGTCAGCCGACTTTCCCAAGAAGGTTCCCTGGCAACCGAAGGAACTCAAATCTACCGGTTGTTCGACTTCATGTCTTGGGCCAAAATGCTCCTTTACATTTCTTCGCCTTTAGTTACGCTGTACCTAGTTCAAACAGAACTAGAACTCAGGCACCCTAGAAGCACTTCTAGAAAAATCAAAAAGACCTTGACTCAGCCCAAGCCAGCACCAGAAGTAGAAGGTCCTTTGATTGAAAACTCTGAACTTACTCGAGAGTGGATCAACCACCTTGAAAAGCCTATCCGCAGAGGAGTGGACGTGGTCTACGGACCCAAAGGCATAGGCAAGTCTACCTTTATGGAGAGACTTTGCCATGTGCTTAGCAACCCTGGCACGCTCAAAAAGTACTCAGACACTAAGACCCAGTTTGTTTCTGTGTACGTAGACTTGAAAGAACAAAAGGAGAATCTGTGGCTGAACCTTTACTCAGTTTTGGGAGCTCAAGGTTACTCAAGAAATAACAAAATTATGCTCGAAGACTGTCTGAAAGACTTGATTGAGGAAGGAAAGAAGCCAGTCCTCATTTTCGACAACGTGCAAGACATTCTACAAGGCGACTACAAATCTTCAGAAGGGGCTGGCTTCATTAAAGAACTGGTGATTGATTTCGCTGGAAAGAGGCTAGCCAAAGTGATTCTGGTCAGTAGCGATCAACACCTTCCAGGTCGAATTGGATCACTCAGCATAATTGATGAAGAATTCGATGTTGATGCTTTTCAGTTCAGTTATCAAGAAGGGGAAGAAGTCACCAACTGGATGAAGCAAGTAGCAGAAATGGAAAGCAGGTCGGTGACAGATGAAGACCTGCAGTTGTACCTGAAGTACCATGGCTCACTCAGAGGGTTCGAGAAATTCTGCTCTAAGTACAAAGACATCAGTTTGAGGGAATACTTAAAAGAAAGCATCAAAAAGCGCTTAACTACACTGGGGACTCGAATCAAGGATTCAAAAGTTGACAAATCTGAATTGGAAGAATTGGTTAAGCCTCTTTTCCAAAACTCAGTAATGAAATTTCCTGGTGAAATGGAAGGGTTGTTCTTAAGACTGATCGAGAAGAATTTCATCAGAAGATTCGATGAGGATTACATCACATTCAACTCAAGAATCTCTGAATCAGCTATGAGGGTTTACTTTGGAGAGCACGGTGACTCGGAGTTCTTAAAAGAATTAATTAACGAGCAAGATAACTAATCTTATTAATTATCCAATTATTGATTAACTTGTTTGGTTGCTGGGTCTTGATGCATAATGATTTAGGGATATTCAGCAACAACTACTTGGTCAATTTAATTTAATACTAAACTAGCATTACTATAACAAGTGTTTGATTCTGCAGTCTTTAAGTAGCATATCACAACTTGAGTTCTTTAAGCTAGCCGCTAAGTTGTATTGAGTGTTCTTTTTCAGTTACTTCTGAGTCCTTCTTTGTTAAACTCAATAACTTCTTTGTCATGCTTTGATTTTGAGTTCTAACTCAAGTACTTTATGGATGCTACACTCAGTTCATCTCTACAGAGTTCAGATTATCCAAAACTGAATTGGATTTAAAAGTCTTCATTTACCTACCCTTAATAATACACCAGAAGTCTGTGATAGTATGCTTTGTTCAGTACCACTTTCTATCCTAGCTTCAGAAGTACTTGTTTGGAGCATCTAAAATTAGAAAACCTAGTAAGTACTTATGGAGTCTATTATTGACTGTACCTGGTTCTTGTCTTTTAGAAGACTCAGATAATTTAGGTTGCACTGTTACTTAATACTTCCTTTGAAATTCACTCTAAGATCAAGGACATTTAGATCTACCAAACTTCTCTAACTTTGGAATTCCTTTAGTGTATGTTCTGTTTCTAGTTACCAATTAAGACATTACACACTATGTAGTTTTTGTTCTTGTCTACCTATAAGTCTAGTAGCAATGCATTCATTACACAACTCAAAGGACAGAATGCAGATAACTAGATGCTTTACTACTTTTTATAGTAGTTACTTCTTCAGTCTCTTTGATTTTGAGTGAGTTCTTCTTCAGGATCATGATCTTTGTTGTCGGAGTTTCTGAGCCTAAAAGTACTAAGATCTATAGTGTGCAGAAAATATGTTAGTTTAAAACTTAACTGAAGACTTTCATTTTTGAAGGTGCATAACGTTTAAAGGTACTCAACGTCTTAACTTTTGTTCTCTAGAAAACCCTTGAAGAGTACTTAATCAAACAACCCAATGCAGTCTTTTGAAGTGTTTTGAATACTTTCTTTCAATACTCAGAACAACTGAAGAGACTTTGAATTAACTTCATTGAACATTGATGACAACTAAAGACTTAGACCAAAGAACACTAATCCTGGAGAAGTACTTGACTGCTGAGAGAAGTGCATTGTCAAAGCAATCAACCAACAAGACTCTAAAGAACTCTTTGGAGGTATTTAATAGAGTCAAGTTTGAAGTGAGTGCTTTGAAGGTTACTACTTAGTAGTCATTGACTAATTGATTCCTTTTGTGAGTCTCTAAACTGCTTATATTCATGAGAAGGAACTATGTTGAGTGACTAAGTATTCAAGGTTGTTAGGGTTTAGACTTATTGCCACTACTCAATTTAATCCTACTTCAATTAAACACTCAATCACCAATTATTCTTCATGACTAGAGTGTCTTCTACTGAGTAACATTCAGAACTCACCATCTAATAGACATTGCCTTAGTTATCTCTTAGTGATCTACTAAGTAACTACTTAACAACTCATTACTTAAGACTCCAGTGCTTGCTTTAGTTCACAGACATACCAATACTCTTATTTAGTAACCAGGTTATTCTGAGTGATGAGCAACCTTGTATCTACCTTTCTGTTACTTGTGCATTCTACTTAGTCTTGTAGACTGTATTCAGACATTCTAGTTTACTCACAGACTATTGAATGCTTTAAGTCATTCATATTCCATGTACTTATTCATTGCTTAGTTCCAACACTGTTGTTTACTCTAAGTACTCAGAAATTACTTCATTTACTTTACTGATTTAAACTATGTCTCATACTTGATCTATAAACTAACTTACAATACTCCATTACTATTTAGTTAACTTATTCACTGTATGTATTAGCACCTTCTTCACTAAGTACTTACTAACTTGTGTGATTAACTCCTGGTTGTTCTTTATCTTCTATAACTAACTCTTTTAGATACTTATTACTTACTCTTTAGCACTTTATATTACTGTTTACTTCTATCTATATTGCATACTCTTCATTATTAACTAGTTTCTTCTTTAGTGTTACTCTCTTAGGGTTTATACACTGATTAACTCTTAGCATTCTTGTTGATTGTTTACTAGTTATTATCATTACTTATATCTACTACTGTTCACTTACTTTTTGTTTAACTAGTGTGTTGAGTGTATTATACATGATGTATCTTTAAGTGTTCTTGTACACTTACTCTGTTGTACTTCTTTACTATGCAATTCTTAAATCATTGTTATACTGTTCATTTATTACTGCTGAAGTTCTATGTTAGGTAGGGTGTTAGGGTGTTAGGGTGTTAGGGTGTTAGGGTGTTAGGGTGTTAGGGTGTTAGGGTGTTAGGGTGTTAGGGTGTTAGGGTGTTAGGGGTGTTAGGGTGTTAGGGTGTTAGGGTGTTAGAAGTTGTTAGGGTGTTGGGTGTTGATTATTGGTGTTAGGGTGTGTGGTGTTAGGGTGTTAGGGTGTTAGGGTGTTAGGGTGTTAGGGTGTTAGGGTGTTAGGGTGTTGGGAATGTTAAGGTATTGCGATTATTTAGGGTGTTAGGGTGTTAGGGTGTTAGGGTGTTAGGGTGTTAGGGTGTTAGGGTGTTAGGGTGTTAGGGTGTTAGGTATTTAGGGTGTTGATTGTTAGATTGTTGAAGATTGATGGGAGTTACTAGGGTGTTAGGGTGTTAGGGTGTTAGGGTGTTAGGGTGTTAGGGTGTTAGGGTGTTAGGGTGTTAGGGTGTTAGGGTGTTAGGGTGTTAGGGTGTTAGGGTGTTAGGGTGTTAGGGTGTTAGGGTGTTAGGGTGTTAGGGTGTAGGGTGTTAGGGTGTTAGGGTGTTAGGGTGTTAGGGTGTTAGGGGTGTTAGGGTGTTAGGGTGTTAGGGTGTTAGGGTGTTAGGGTGTTAGGGTGTTAGGGTGTTAGGGTGTTAGGGTGTTAGGGTGTTAGGGTGT
>JALIHJ010000050.1:0-199036 GCA_022984795.1 Fabrea salina | reverse complement strand
AACACCCTAACACCCTAACACCTAACACCCTAACACCCTAACACCCTAACACCTAACACCCCTAACACCCTAACACCCTAACACCCTAACACCCTAACACCCCTAACACTAACACCCTAACACCTAACACCTAACACCCTAACACCCTAACACCCTAACACCCTAACACCTAACACCCTAACACCCTAACACCTAACACCCTAACACCTAACACCCTAACACCCTAACACCTAAACCCCTAACACCCTAACACCCTAACACCCAACACCCCTAACACCCTAACACCTAACACCCCTAACACCCCTAACACCCTAACACCCTAACACCCTAACACCCTAACACCCCTAACACCTAACACTAACACCTAACACCTAACACTAACACCCACCTAACACCCTAACACCCTAACACCCCTAACACCCCTATGCTACCCTAACACCCTAACACCCTAACACCCTAACACTAACACTATTTAACACTTGCTTTTACCCCTAACACCCTAACACCCTAACACCCTAACACCCTAACACTAACACCCTAACACCCTAACACCCTAACACTAACACCCTAACACCCTCTTCATACTGTTGAAGAAGTTGAAACTAAAACGAAAGCATAGTAAATTAAGAGTATGTAAAAATGATAAAAACTAGAATACACTAGAAGTAGACTTAGTAAAGAGGTGAAAATGACATGGAACCCAAGTAGGGCTTTATTAGCTGCCGACTTGAAACCTAAAAGCAAAACTCAAGGAGTGTAATAAATAGCGAAATTTAGGTAACCAATAGAAAATTGGGTCTATTTTTGTGGAGTGTAAGAAATATGACTCGGTGAATTTAAGGGCCTGTTTAGGTTGATTCCATAGGGTGCACAGAAGCAATGGAAAGGAATAACAGGCCTTTATTACTATGCTTTTTCATCGAAGTAAAGGCCGATAGGCTGGGGTGTCATCTGAATTAATGTGATTAATTTAATTATATTTAATTAGTTTAAGTCCTTGCAGCTAATTCTCTTTGTTTATAAGTTTTCACTGCTTGAGGGTGGTTTTGGTTGTTGTTCTTTAAAGTGTCTCATTCTTTCAAAGTTTCTAGCTAGTTTATAGATTAGAGATTTGCTATCGATACAAATTGCTTAAGATGACAAGCAGAAAAATCAACGGATAACGGAGAACCGAGGTTCGAATGAAGAATTCAAAGTACTACAAATAGACACGAAGGTAATAACATCACCAAATACAATACAATTAATTCAACAAAATAGACAAGATGGCAAAAATTCCCAGACAGGAAGCAAGGAGCTATCGGTAAAAACACGAGGCATACAATAAACTAAACTAGACTCAAATGTAAATAATGCAGAAGCGAAAATTGTTGAAAATTCTCAACAGTGCCAAATTCGCGGTTCGTCAAGGCAGAGACTAGAACTAAGCATTGAAGTTGTCTACTGTCTAGTTTAGACTCAGAGGCTTAGCAAAGAAAAGAAAACTAGACAAAGTAAAATAATTCAACTGGGATCGTTAGTCTAGAAAATATACGGAGACTCACAAGAAGCTAAACAACAAAATAAAGGCGAGAACTCGAAGTGAAGAATAGCACTCTAAGCATTTAAGATGGTAATTTAGCGAAATAAATAAATGGCTGTATTTTTGCTGATCTTACTAAAGAATGTTCTCGCGAACTTTTCCCACTTAAACATCACGGTGACCCCCGAAACCGTTAAGGAAGTAGCTACTTATGAAATTCAATTTCAAATTCTAGATCCAACTACTCCTAGCGACGCAATCATGAAATTCATGTTCCCAGGTGACTTCTCTGTGCCCGATTTAGCACCTTTCACCTGCTCAGCGAAAGATGTTTTGCAAGGGAACACTGTTACGGGAATTAATTGCAGTTCCTTAAACAACCAAATAACCGTGACCGACTTTTTTTCCAATGTGGTGTCCCCCACTTCCTTTTTCATTTTTACCTTCGAAAATATAGAAAACCCAAAATCAAGTCAAACAAGTGACTCTATCCAAATAAGTGTGAGTGCGAGTAACGGAGCCACACTTTACAGTTCACCTACTGTCTCAGATCTGCGTATTCAGGCTGACCCTGTAGAACCTACTGCTTCCTCCATTGACCCTCAAGGGACTGTGGTGGGTGAAAAGTCTACTTGGGAATTCTCTTTCACTCCTAAGCATGAAATAGAGGTTAACTCTCTTATCATTGTTGAATTCCCTTACTGGAACCAGCACATTGGTGCACAGTTTCCAAGTCAGCTCATTGAAGAAACCAACCCCAGCTGCTCAGCCATACTGAACATAAATTCAGAGATCAGCTGTTCCTACAGTTCATCTTCAAGAACTCTACAAGTTTCTGGAGCTTTTACCTCAACTACATCAGGTGAGTTCAAGTTCACTGTCGACAATATCAAGAACCCTCCTAGTCCTGATCCTCTTTCTGGCTTTGTAATCAAAATAGCCAACTCTGGAAACAGTGGAGTCTTTGAAGTAACTCCGTCAATTTCGATCACTGTCAGTGATCCTAACTCTCTGCGAAACGTTTTCAGAGTGAGCGTTACAAACCAGCAAATATTTTCTTCATCTGAGTATTTAATTGGAGTCAGCATTACAAACCCTATTTACGACGGGTGTTTGCTAGATATTACCATACCTGAAGATCTCACTTTTGACGGGTCGCTTGAAATACAAGTTCTTCGTTCAAGCAGTTACGTGGCACTTGACTACGATACTCTTTCCAGCCAAGAACTCCGCGCAAAGGACATCTTTAATGAGTACAAAGACGGAACCATCTACTTGAAACTGGTTGGAATCACTAACGCACGCACTACTAAACCAACTCAGGAATTTGAGTTCACTACCCTAACTCCCTCTGGTTACCTATCGACCAAGGTTCTGGAGCTAGTTTAACTTTCCAACCAGGTCCAATCGTCCAGCATGATGGTGAAGAATTTGTGGGAGCTACCGACTTTACTGTGGGCATAGAAACTACTTACACCTTTAGTTTTGAAATCTCTCACTCTGTAGATGATGGAGGGGTAATAAAAATAGTTTTTCCTACTGAAGTAACTGTGGAAGAACGCGGCGTAGCACCATGCACTAGTGTAATAGCAGGACTCAGCAGTGGGGCCCAGTGCGAAGTTTCTTCTAAAACGCTTATTGTCACAAATGGTTTCTCTTCAGGAGGTTCTGCTGGACACATATCCTTTACCCTTGACAGAGTCACCAACCCCATAACTACTCGGACTTCTTCTTCTTTCCAGATTTCAACTCATCCTGACCCCACCCTTACTTACAAAGTTGACGAAAAAACCTCTGGAATCACGGTAAAACCAGCTCCTTCCGCTCTGAAATCAGCATCAGTCGAAGCAACTTCTGGGATAACGGGTGATGTCACAACTTACACCTTTACTATCGAAACAAGCACTACAGTTCCAAAAGACGGAATTCTAAAAGTTCAATTCCCCTCAGGTGTGGTGATTGATGATGTAGCACTTGCACAAGACTCCTGTTCCAATCTCGAAGGATTTTCCACAAGTAGCTTCCAGTGCACTTGCACAACTGACTCTATAACTGTAACTACAGGGTTCAGTTCAGGGTCTGTTTCTCCCACAACACTTAAGTTCACGATTGACAGAGTAAAGAACCCACCTAGTACAAGAGTCTACCAGTCCTTTTCCATTTCCACAGAAGATTCTGATGGCAACTTGATTGACCAAGAAAATAAAGGAATCTCCATCTCCCCAACTGAACCTAACACCCTCAAAAGTGCTTCCATAACGCCCCAAAACTTAGTTAACGGGAAAGAAACCATTTACGACGTTTCTATAACCGTTGAAAACGAGACTCCAGCCAGCCTAAAGGTCAAAATAGAACCTCCTCCTCAAGTAGAATTCTCGGCTTCACCCACTTGCACTGGTTCAGGCACTATAAGTTCTATATCCTGCTCAATTGCAGACACTAACTCTGTGGAGGCTATAATTACTCTTTCTGGTGCTTTGAACTCAGGAGACTCCATTAGTTTCAGCATCCAAAACGCCAAGAACCCCCCTTCAACAAAGCGTTCTGACTCTTTTAAGATTTACACTTTTGACGAAGACGATCATGCTATAGACAAAAAGGATACTGGAGTGACTGTTCAAACTGACACCGCAGCTACTATCGAGGACGCTTTAGTGAGCGCAGACAACGACAAGATTGCCCAGGAAACCGTGTACACAGTTTCTTACAACCCGGAGAACGTGCACCCTGCTGGTTCAATAGTGAAAGTAGTGGTTCCTCAAGAGTTTGGCATAGACACAGAAAATTTCACGTGCAAAGATTCTGACAACAACGACTTAGATTGCCAAAGAACTGGGAATACAGTCACTATCAACAACTTGATTGGGGTAGAAATAGACACTGGAGGATTGGTATTAGTCAAGCTAGGGGGAATCATTAACCCCGACAGCCTAATCACTACTTCTACTTGGGAAATTACAAGCAGAATAGGCTCCTTCTCAATAGACAAAAGCAATAGTTTAACTTCTTCGTTCACCTGCTCTTCGCCCTGCTTGACTTGCCAAACCACTCCAGACAAGTGCATAAGTTGTGATACTGACGGATCCCACCCCTACCTTCACAGTGATACCTGCAATGAAGAATGCCAAACTGGATATACTGACCCTGTGTCAACAGCTGAAAAGGTTTGTGTTGAGTGTCAAGACCCCTGTGCTACTTGTGGAGACGAAATAACCATTTGTGAGTCCTGCATTGCTTCTGCTCCTTTCTTATTTGGAACTGAATGCAAGGAGTCTTGTCCAGACAAATACTATGGCGAAGATGGCACTTGTAAGGAATGTGTGGCACCTTGTCTTACTTGCAGCAGTGAAACAGAATGTCTAAGTTGCGGCTACCCAAAAGACAGCACTGAGCACACTTACCTTGACGGAACCAACTGTGTACTTGACTGTGGAGATGGAAAGTTTAAAAACTCTACAGGATACACCTGTGATCAGTGCGATGACGTATGCAAAACCTGCGAAGGCACTAGCGACTATTGCACTTCTTGCAATGGCGGACTTTTAGCAAAGGCTGGAAGGTGTGTGAATACCTGTGGCAGTGACAATAGGTGGCACGAAGACAACGGAGTATGCAACCGCTGTAACGATCCTTGTGACCAATGCTTAAGTGACTTGAACTCTTGCTTGTCCTGTCTAGATCCTGATTTATTTGTTGATCAAAGTACTTGTGTGTCTACTTGCCCTCCAGGGACTGTTGGAGTTTCAGGAGAGTGTCGTGACTGTGCAACAGGATGCAAAACCTGCTCAAACTCTCCAACTAATTGCTTAACTTGTGAGGTCAACTACTTACTTTCAGGAAACTCGTGTGTTGACTCTTGTCCTGAAGGGACTTACTCGGATGGAGTACAGTGCATTGATTGCAAGTCCCCCTGCGACACCTGCGAGAATTCAGAAGACAACTGTTTGAGCTGTGAAATTGGTAGTTACTTACTAGACAATGACTGCCTTGGCTCCTGTCCAGATGACTTCTACATTCCAGGAAACAAAGTTTGTTTAGAATGCGATCCAAATTGCTTTAAGTGTTTAGAAAAACCTACTACTTGCAAGTCCTGCCACTCAGGAAAGTTGCTTTACCAAAACTCCTGCGTTGAAGAGTGTCCTGAAAATGCCATTCAAGATGGAACTACTTGTCTTGACTGCAAAGACTCTTGTAAAACTTGTTCAGGAGACATAAGCACTTGCACCTCTTGTGAAACTCCTTTCCTTTTACAAGCAGGTGACTGTGTGGATGCATGTGACTTTGGGTATATACAAGTAGGAGATGAGTGCTTAGCCTGTCGTGGGAACTGTTTCAGTTGCTCTGGAACTACTACTAACTGCACCTCTTGCAAAACTAACACTTACTTGTTCGAAAACTCCTGTGTAGATCCCTGTCCAGACAACCACGGGATTCTAAATGGAAAATGTGTTGAACTGGTAGAAACTGAATGTAGCTCAGGCTGCACAAGTTTATTACTCAACAACACTGCTTGTGATGAAGCCTGTAACGTAGAAGCTTGCAACTACGACGACGGAAAGTGCCTTCCTGCACCAAAAACCTGCAACGATGGGGAGTACCAAGTAGGAGACGACTGTTTGCCCTGTGAGGATCCTTGTGACTCGTGCAACTCTCCTAAGTCCTGCATTAGTTGTAAGGTTGATGGTGACGGGGACAAATGGCTGCTTTATGAAGATTTTTGTTATGAAAGCTGTCCAGATGAAACCTTTAAAGACGGACTTATCTGTAAAGACTGCAACATGAGGTGCTCTGAGTGTGTAAGAGATGCAGACATTTGCACTGCTTGTAAAAGCCCTTACCTGCTCTACAATAACCAGTGCGTTAGCTCATGCCCAGCTGACACTACTATTCAAGAAGGAGATGGTTGTGTAGACTGCAATGCTAACTGCAAATACTGCTCAGGAGATACTCAGACTTGCACTGCATGTCCTGACGACAGAGTTCTTCAAGGAACTACCTGTAAACCAAGCTGTGACTCGGGATTCACTACTACTACTTCTTTTCCTAATGAGTGTAAAGCTTGCAGTGGGTGTATTGAATGTGTAGACGAAGTTACTAAATGCACATCTTGCAATGCTACTTTATACTTGTATAACGATGTTTGTACAGATACCTGCCCTCCTGGGAGTTTCCCAGATGGAACTATTTGCAGAAACTGTGATACTTCTTGTGTGACTTGCCAACAAGCCGGGGTTTGCGAAACATGCCCTAACGACCGTGTTTACCATCAAGGTTTGTGTCTCAGTGACTGTCCAAGTGGGTACCAGAAAAATGCTACTGGAATATGTGAAGAAGTTCCCCCGCCTGAAGGCTATTCTCCCGAGTGCAACTTAGGTAATGTAGATTGCCCCTCTGGACAGTACTTTGATGGAACTAAATGCGTTAATTGCAATTATCCCTGCCAACAGTGCCATGATGGTGCCTCGTGTATTACTTGCTCCCTTGACAAAGACACAGGAGCCACTCAATACCTTTATGGAGTCCAGTGTTTAAGTGAGTGTCCTTCGGGAACACTTCAAGAAGGGATCATTTGCAAAGACTGTGATGACAACTGCAAGGAGTGTGGAGGTGATGTTACTACATGCAGTGAGTGTGCAACCGGAAAATTCCTTTACAATGAAACTTGTGTGAATGCTTGTCCTGTTGAAATAACAGTGGAAATGGGTAACTTCTGTGAGCCTTGTTCAGATAACTGTGCCACTTGCTCAGAATCCTTTGATCAGTGTACTTCGTGTGATGGAGGCAAAGTTCTCCAGGGAACCAAATGTCAGGGCTCTTGTGAAGACGGGTTTACTACAACAACAGCCAATCCCAATGAATGTAAGGCTTGCACTGGTGACTGTGCAACTTGTTCAGGAGAAACCTACAAATGCACTTCCTGCAGCGGTTCGAAGTTGCTTTCAGGAACCTCTTGTGTGGACTCTTGTCCGGATAAAATCACTGTAGCTATTGGAAATGAGTGCGTAGGGTGTGAGTCTCCTTGTGAAGAGTGCTCAGGCACAATAAACACTTGCACTATGTGTGAGTCAGACTATGTACTGTACAACCAAGAGTGTAGAGAAAACTGTCCCAATGGCTTTGAGAGTCAATTAGGAGTATGCGAGGCTTTGTGTGCTGAGGGATGCACTTTGGAGAAGCGGAACAATGACGATTGCGACCTAGACTGCAATGTAAACGCATGCCAATGGGACAATGGAAAGTGTGGATTTACAACTGTGTGCAACTTAGGAAAGTACCTAGACGGAGGGGATTGCAAAAGCTGTGTTGATCCTTGCAATACTTGCTTTTCGGAGACTGCATGTTCGTCATGTACCACTGGCACAGATGGAGTCCAGTTATACCTTTACGACGAATCTTGTGTGGAAACTTGTCCAGAAGGAACCTTTAAAAACGGAGCCGCATGTGAAGACTGCAGCAATGATTGCAAAGCCTGTGAAAACACTGCTGACAACTGTATAAGCTGCAATGGCTCAGAAGTTTTGTACAACAACGAATGTTTAGTTTCGTGTCCTTTCGGAACTACCATTGAAGTTGACGGAGAGTGTAGAGACTGTGACAACAACTGCGAACACTGTTCAGGTGATATTTACACCTGCACTAAGTGCCCTGACTCATTTATTCTAAGCAACAACAGGTGTGTTTCTGAGTGTCCCTCTGGACAAACCACTACAGCAACCTCTAATGGAGCCTGTGTTGAATGTTCCGAGAACTGCTTGACTTGCCAAGGGTCCAAAACTAAGTGCACTTCTTGTGACAACGGAAAAGCCCTGCACGAAAACTTCTGTTACGACGAATGTCCCTCTGGGTACACCAAAACAACTTCTGACCCTGACTTGTGTACTGAATGCAGCAGCAACTGCAAAGAGTGTGAAAATGAGCCTACTAACTGCACTGAGTGTCCTACAGGCAAACGACTCTCAGCTAGTGGGTCTTGTCAAGACATTCCTACTTGTCCTGAAGGCTCAACAATAACCTCTAGTGATCCAGACACTTGTCAGGCTTGCCAGTCTCCTTGTTCTGAGTGTGATGGAGAAGTAAACAGCTGCACTGAATGCATATCTGGACTAGTTTTGATAGGCTCTGAATGCAAAACCTGCACTTCTCCTTGTAAAACTTGCTCTGGGTCCCAAGACTTGTGCCAGTCCTGCGTAGAAGGTCACTACCTTTCAGGAACTCAGTGTTTGGAATGTGCAACTGGGTGCACAAGCTGCGAAAATTCATCAAACGAATGTAAAAGCTGTCAAACAGGCTATACTTTGAGTGGAACTGAATGCTTAAAATGTAACTCAAACTGCCTAACTTGTTCAGGCGGCAACGTAGAAACCTGCACTTCGTGTGAAGAAAACAGGTTCTTGGATTCAGGCACCTGCAAAAACTGTTCTGCTAACTGTGAACAATGTGAAGGAGCTTATGATAGGTGTGTTTCTTGCCGAGAAGGGATGTATTTAACTGATTCAAATGCCTGTGGAAACTGCAATGCAGAATGCAAGAACTGTGAAAGTGCAGCTGACTTTTGCACTGAGTGTGAAGACGACCTTACACTAATTAGTAACGGATGCAAAGCATGTAGCTCAAGGTGCAAAACTTGCTCAGGCACTATAGACACTTGCACTTCTTGTGAACACGGATTTTCTTTAATCACAAGTGAGTGTGTGTTATGCGAAAACGACTGCAAAACTTGTAGTGGGGAAAAAACAAGATGTGATACTTGCTTTGATGGTTGGTACTTAGATGGAACTGACTGTTTGAAGTGTGATGAATCTTGTTTAACTTGTGAAGGAAGTGCTACCGCTTGTATTTCTTGTCCCGTTGTAAGTAATTGTACCCAAAAATGCCCAGAAGGCCAGACCCTACTAAACTGCACTTGTGTTCCTTGTGTCAGTGAATGTAAAGCTTGCAGAAATGGTCAGACCGACTACTGTACTGAGTGTAACAATGCAAACACTTATCTGTACGATGGGGACTGTGTGGAAGAGTGCCCCGCTGGAGTAACTGTGCAAGTAGGAAATAAGTGTGAGAAGTGGGATAGCGTTTACACTTCCTACTTTTGTGAGTCAGGTAAGTACTTACTATTATTGCTATTAACATTCTTTTAGGTCAACTACCCAATAAGTCTTGAGTAACTTTTAAATTTTTATATTTAAGTGTGTGAGTCTGATTTCTTGGGCTGTTTCTATCTAAGGCAGAGCCAACTACTTAGTGTAAGTGGAGCACTTATTAAATAACATATAATTACAACTGAATTAGTTACTTCCTCCTTGAAGGACCAGGTTGTCTGAGGGCTTTGAGGGCTTCGATTTCTTGTTCTAGTTTTTTTTGTTTTTTGTCACACTGTTCTTGGATTTTTTTTTTTTCAGCTTCGAACTTGGTTTGCATGTCTTCTTTTTCTTTGTTGACTGACTTGATCAGGTCTACTTTTTCATTAGAGTACTTAACGTCTAGTTGTTTCATTTCTTCTTCAAGTTTATTTTTGGTTTCTTTGTGTTTTTGGTACTTAGACTCGACTTCCTTGAGTTTTTTAAGTAACTCTTGAATTTCTTCTTTGCTTTTTTGGTTTGCTTCGGCCTTTCCAGACTTGATCTTTTCTTTGGCGAGTTCTTTGAATTTGTGGACGTTTTCCTTGAGTTCGTGTTTTTTCTTTTTGTACTTTTCTTTTTCTTCACTTCTGAGTTGCTGGAGGTCTTCTAGTTTGTTTTGGAGTTCTTGGACTTGTTGGTCTTTTTCCTGGAAGTTCTGGAGTTTCTGCGTGTGTATGGAGTGAAGTTGCTGGATCCTAGACAGAAGCACAGCTTCTCTGCACTTCCAGTTCTTAACCCTCACTTGGTTGAGTTCCTTCAAAGCACTGATTTGTTTGCAGAGTTCAGTTTGGACTGAGTCAGTGAAGGACCAGGCTCCTTTGAGCAGTTCGTAGTACTCAATGTCTTTGAGGCTGTTTTTGGGAAGGGCGAGGTGCTGCATTTCTTCCTTTTCTTTTTCGAGACTCTGGACTTTGGTTTTGTACTGGTACACTTCGTGTCTCAAGTTGCTTATGACGCTTTCGAGCGAGTCTCCTTCGGTTTGGACTCCGAACTCAACGAACTTCTTTTCTTCGCTTTTGAGTGAGTTGACCCAACTAACTAGGCTTTCGCAGTAAGACTCTTTTTCAAGGACCTCGGCTTTGGCTAGTTGGTTTTGGAGGTTGGAGTTGATGGGTTTTAAAACTGGAGTAGAACTGCTTCTTTGGTGCAAACTAGATAATTTATGAACTGGAGGACTTCTAGGAAGTCTGTCTTTGCGGATGAAACCTTCAATTCCAGGGCGGAGTTGTTTTTGCTTTTCTTCGCTTTGGGTCTTCAAGGTCCTGGTATCTTCAGGCAAGCAAGGAACAACAGTTACCTCGTTCTCGTTGTTTGAATCCATGTTGGCGCTAAATTTAATTTTAATTTATTGATCAGGTGCCTCTTCACTCAGGGCAGGACTGGGAGCAAGGTGTATGCTGTTGCTGAGGGAAGAAGGTTCGTGAGGCAGCAAGAGTTCAATGAAACTATCAGCATCCAAAACTTGGCTGCAAGCTCTTTCGTGGAACCCAGAGGCTAAATCCTGGGAGTACTTGCTGATGGCCTTTTTGGACTTCTTGACGAAGTGCTTTATGAACTGCTTCGACCTGTGTATAGGGCGAGTTCCTAGGTCAACTACTTGGTGATAGTAGTGATTAGCTTGTTCGAGGTTGTTGAGTTTGGAGTGGGCAAGTCCTAAGTAGTAGTTCACAGCAGGGTTTTCGGGGTCGGTATTTACAACTTCGACCAGGACGTCTACGGCTTTTTGGTACTCTTGTCTAAGCAAAAACTCAATGCCTTCTTTCGTTTGGGAGTTTTTGAACAGTAAGTGGTAGCCTTTAGAAACCATTACTTTGTGTATGTGGGAACCTACTTGGAGAGCTTCTTCAAAGTGCCTCAAAGCCGAAATGGTGTCTCCTGTGTCGAAGTAAGTTGTTGCTAAGTTTAAGTGAGCTATTGCGAACTTCCTTTTAGGAGTGTTTTCAATAGCTAGCAGGTAGTGCTTTATAGCACGTTTGTCTTTGCCCACTTTTCTGTAGGCGTTCCCTATGTTGTTGTGGGCTTTGGAAAACTCAGGACTGAGTTCGAGGGCTTTTTTGAGGAATTCAATAGAATTATCATAGTCTTTCAAGTTGAGGTAGCACAGTCCAAGCATGTTGTAGCACTCGTGGTTTTCTTCGAACTTAAGAGCTTCTTGGAAGTTCTCTAGGGCTTGTTGGTTTTGTTCTAGGTGCAGGTGTTCTTCGCCAGCTTTAAACCAGGGTTCTGCCTGGTGACTCTGGAGTTTAGTGGCTTTGGTGAAGAATTCCAAGGCTTCTTTGTGGTTTCCCTTGGTGCTTTTGATGTTTCCTAAAGCCATGCAACTTTCGAAGTCTAGTTTGGCTTGGTTTTGGATAGCTGCTTCGAAGTGGCGTTCTGCGTCTTGGAGTGAGTTTTTTTGGTAGAGGTGCAAAGCTACTTTGATGTTTAGCCCAGGGTTCTCTGGAGTTTTTTCTAGGAGTTCTTTGAGGTTCTTTATTTGCATGGAGTCGTCTAGAGACTGGGCTTTGTTGGGGACTTGGGTGACCTTGTCAGGGCCTGTTTCTTCTACGACTGAAAAAGACTGGGAGTGTCCGAGGTTTTCTTTTTGGTTGCATTTGGAACATTTGGATCCCATTTTATGTTACGGTTTGTTTATATTGATCATGTCTTCGTTAGTGACTACAACAAAGTACTTGTCAAGGCGAGCCCGCAAAAGGATGAACCAAGTGAAAGCTAAAAGGTTCAACAAAGAACTGGTTTCCTTAGTCAAACCTTACATGCCCAACAAAAAGCCAGCCCTCACTCCCCAGATGAAAGAAGACATCAAAAAAGAAGTCAACAAAATGCTAGAAGCACCTCCCCAACCCCAGGAGTTGCTGGAATCTTTGGACTCTTCCTTCGAGAACTTCTTTTCCCAGAGACCCTTTACCCTGTCCAACTTCAACCTGCTTTTAAAAGTCATTTCCAGACAAGGCAAGCTCAGTGAAGCTTTGTACACTCTAGAGAAAATGAGTGACTTGGGGCTTAGGCCCAACTTATACAGTTACATCCACTTAATCACTGTTGCAGGAAAAGCAAACCAAACCCAGCTTGCAGAGTCCATGTTCGACGAAGCTTTGAAAGTTTCTGAACCCACAGACTTTCTGTACACTGCTTTGATTTCTTCCTACACCTCCTCAGCTAACTACACAAAGATCGAAGCTTTGATGAGGGAAAAGCAAGACAAAGGGTTCGTAGTAAATGCAGTAGACGTCACGAACTACATGCATGCCCACGTGCGAGCTAACAATGCAGCTAAGGCGATTGAAATCTTTAAAACTTGGCAAACCAAAGTAGAAGTGGACGAGTACATGCTAACTATGGGCATCAGGGCCTGCAGTAAGCACAACGAAGCAGAATATGCACTTATTTTGTGGGAAAGACTGCAGTCCATGGGGTTCCCGGAGGTAGCTTACCACTACAACGAAATTATGATGGCTTTGGCCAAAAGACAGGACTACTCCGAACAAGCACTTGATATCTACGGAAGAATGAGAGGAGCAGGAATAGTTCCAGACACAAGGACCTTCAACGCTGTTTTAACTGCTTGTGCTCGACTAGGCGACTTGTTTAAGGCACGGGAAATGCTGGTTGAGATGAAAACTTTTGAGGTTGAAATGGATAAAACTAAGTACGGTCTGTTGATGAGTTGCTACGCAGAGGCTTGTTTCCAAGCAGACGAAAACGCCAAGGACGTGTTCATAAAAGAAAGTTGGGAACTGTTTAAACAGTGCGAAGCCCAGAACTGTGTAGATACTTTAGTGGTTAACTCGCTGCTTTCAGTGCACACAAAAGCTTACAGGGAAGACCAAGTAGAAGGACTGGTTCTTCCGCTGTACGAACAGTACAACCTGAAAAAAGACAAACACACTTACAGACACCTCATGACGATGTACACCAAGCTCAACGACCCAGAGGCCGTGAACAACCTGTGGAAGTCTTTGAACGAAGAAAAAGTTAAGCCAGACATGTTTATTCTGAACAGCTACCTAACGACTTCTTTGAAGGTGTCTGACACAGACCGAGTGGTGGAGGCACTGGAACGCTTTAAGAAAGAAAACCTCACTCCTCTCCACCACATCATTAAGAAGTTGAACGAAAGCGAAGACAAACCTTTGAGAGTGTGGGGAGTTCTGCAGCACTTCAAAAACTTTTACTCAGACTTAGCCTACAACAACCCCAAGTTCACTTACGACGAAAAAAGCATCAAGCCCTTTTTGGAAGAAGGCAAAGTGAGGAGAGGAGTTACTAAGTACGTTTCTTCAGACCATAAAAAGGCCCAAACTAAACTCGTTAAGTCTAAAAAAAAGTAAGTTATTCTGAATTCAGAATTACAAAAGATTGCAGTTGCAAGCAGACTCAGAAATATGGGACTCGGGAATCTTTAAAATAGTTTGGTAGTGCTTTAGGTTGGGTTCACTAGCTTCTGGAGAGGACCTAGTAGACTCTGAGTAGGTGTCGCTGAGTTCAATGCGGGTTTGTCTTTGTTGGTTTTTGTGGGTGTTCCTGACGAGTTCGTAGACGTACCAGAAACTCTGAGTCCAGGAATCTTGGAAGTTGGAGGTGAGTTTATTGTAAGTCCGGAAGTAGGGAGTTAAGTCCTCTTGGGACTTAGTAACTGACTTTGTGAAGTTTTGTAGTGCCAGGAGAAGGGAGTCTTCAAGTTGGACGTACTTTTTCATGTAGTGTTCAATTTCTTGTTGGCTTTTGCACACTTTGAGTTTGGCTACAACGCCTTCTAGTTCTTTTAAGTTACTTTGGAAGTCTTCGAAGTGTTCAACTGTTTCCATCAAAATTATTATTTAAGAGTTAATGCTTTCAGATTACATTTTTTTCAACACCCAACTTTTGTAAGTTTTTAAAGGACTTTCTTAAGTTTTCTAGCTCACTTTGGAGTTCCTCTACAGAGTCCCTGTAAGCTTCAGCAAAGGCTTTTTTGGCGTTCAACACTCTGTTTGGGTTGCAGTGGAGTTGGCACCTGTAAAGACTCAGAGTTTCTTTTTTAAGCATTCTTCTTTTGTGGAAGGACTGGTCTAGGGCTTTGGTGCACAAGTTCAAAAAACTTTCAGAGTTGATTCTGTTGCTTTGGACAGGGTTTGAGTAAGAAGCTTCTGAGATGTATGCAGGCACCAGCATGTCATGTTCTGGAACAATTTCAAAGTACCCCTTTTCTTTAGTGCAGATCATAACGTACTCAGGGTACACAGTGTCCATGTTTGGGACTTCGAGTTCCAGCAGTTCTTCTTGAGTTAGTTTTTTGTCAATGATGACTCTTGACAAAACTATGTAAAACACTGAGTTGTTGGAGTCTTGGATTCTCGGAAGGTCTTTTTGCAGAACTGAATACTTAGAAGCCAAAAACTTACTGAAGCCCTTGGTTTCACTAAGGAACTCTTCAAGTTTGCTTTTGCCCAGCACGCTTTTAGGAACCCTTATGAGTTTTTCTTTAAGCAGACTAAAAGCTGACTGCTTAATGTAGGAGTTAGTTTTTGGCCCAAACAAAGTAAGTCCTGGAATTTGTTTCTTAGACACGCTTGTGAAAAGCCCCTTTACAAAGCAGTTTTCTTTTTGAGCAGCAAGTTTTTCAAAGTGCTTGAGTAGGTGCTGGTTTTGGATTTTAAAGGCTTTTTGGAGTTTCAAGCTTGTGAAGTAAGTTCCTTGGAAGACTCCTGACTTAAGGTTGTCGTGCAAGGCCTTTTGGCACCTAGAGAACTGAGTGCTGTGTTCGTCAACTGGAATCAGTTTGATGTAGTTCCAGGTTTCAAACTTAACTACTTTAGAGAACTCCAGCAGTTTTTTATTGACTTTTTCGATTTTTAGGGTGAAGAAAAGCTTTTGTTTGATGTGTTCATACTTGAGATTAGCAAGTCGTTTGTGTTCTTCTAAAATGGCGTAGTACTTGAAGACCTTCGAAACAACTTCTTTTTCTAAGTTTTCTTTGAATTTTCTAAAAGCTTTTTCTGAGTCAAACTCTAGTTGGTCATTGGTTGTTAGCATTTTTTGGACACTTCTGGAAAAAGCAGCTTTGAGGGCTTTGAGTTTAGTAGTTAAGTAAGAGGACTGTGGGTGTGTTTCCTTTAGTTGCCGGATGTCTTCTTGGATTTGTCCAAGCACAGCTTCTTCTTTCCAGTTGTCCATCATGTACTTGAGGACTGAGTCTTTTCTGAAGAGTTTAGTTAGTTCTCCTCTGTCGGTCTTTTTGAAGAACAAAGGAATCACTACCTTTTCGGGGCGGGTCATTCCTTCAAGTGCCATTATTATAAAATGAAATGTGTTGAGTGCAAACAAAGTTTGGAAGCTTTGTACGAAGAACCCATCAAAGGAAACATTGCTTTAGTGACCTGTCCACAGTGCTCCAACATTGCAGACAGGTACATTGAAAACGACTACACAGTAATCTTCATAAACTTGGTTCTGTGCAAGCCCCAGGTCTACCGCCACTTAGTGTTTAACGAGTCACGTGTAAGAAGCATTTCTGACGTCCTCAAACTTTTAGTGATTGCTTCAGTTCTGGAGTCTTTGCCCAACGAGTGTGATGGAATTGTCCAGTGTTCTTTAGAAGTTGTCCAAAGTGGAGCTTGTGTAGTAGGGTTCTTCTACGGGTCACTTATAGGAGCTAAAGTGTTCGGGTTGGAGTACGGAATTCTAGACTTTTTAAGGTGTGTTTTGATATCAAGTTTTGGAATTTTGGGGAACTTTTTGATTGTCACATGGTAAAAAGCACTTAGGTCCTTTACTCAGCTGCATGTTTGGTTGATGAGGCTTTTTATATACTTGAACAACTTAATAGCTGTGAGGGGTAAGTGCTACTTAGAACTTTTAGGAATAGACAACATCAGAGCTTCACTTTGTGTAGGTTTGGGAATTGTAGTAAAGGAACTAGCTAGGGCTACCCTTAAGTTTGACTTTAGTAATTTAATTTAAAGGGGCTATGAACGTGGAACTACTTTACAAGTCCTGGGGCTGCAGTGAAACCCACATTTGCAAGTTCTGCAGAAGAGAGTTCACTGACCCAGAAGTCCTGTCAATTCACCTTTGTGGAGAAGTGTCCTTTCCAAACATCCCAAGAAGCATTCTGGAACTCGTTTGTGAAGAAGAACTTGTGGAGAGTTGGTACCTAACTAGTTAATTATTCTCTTTTTTTATAGAAAAGAACGTAAGCAGACTGACTCACAATGGAATTTAAGTCCCTGACTGGAGTTACACGGGAGTCGTCGTACAAGTACCACTTCCCTGAGTTCTTGGCATAGTTTGTGTAGTGACCGAAACTCATAGACCCAATGTGGTTCGAAACAGCGTAGAGGTCGTAAATCCCCTTGTCAGCTATGGCGTAACGGCCCATGTCCAGTCCTTCAATTGGAAAGTCAACTACTTTGTTGTTGCGTGAACTTAAGTAACCACTTTGCTTGAACCGCTTTAAGTGGACGATGAGCACTTTGGGCAGTTTGTAGATGTCCATTTTCTTGGTGCCTTCCACGTGGTGTTTACACTTTGGACAAAAGGTGGTGTTTTGGGCGTCTAGTTGTTCAGGAGACGCAAAGAACTTAAAGCATTCGTCTAAAGTGGTGTTTGAGTTCTTCTTTTGGGTTAGGAATTTAGTTGCTTCGCTGACTGAAGAGTGGTTTCTTCTGGAGTGGAGTACTGAGAGTTCTTCCTTTTTGAAGGTGTCGGGCCACATAACTTCTAGCTTGAAAAAGTGTCCAGTATCCTCAGACAACTTTATGTACTTCTGAAGAGGTTCTTCTGTGTAGGGAAGGGGGCAGTTGGTGCAGGTGGGTTTTTTGCAGTAAATGCAGCCGAGTTGGCCTCTTCTTTTGTTGGAGTTAACTAAGTTCAGCCAGTAAAGCATTTGGTCTCCAGTTCCGAAGAGGCTAGAGAAGTTAGAAGCAAAGTCACTTTGGGGGTCAGTTTCTGTGCCCAGGATCCCAGTGACGTACTTGAATACTTCAAAGTGGACTTGTTCCAAAGTGGCGTTTTTGGAAACCTTAACTATTCTGGGGTGGGCAATTCCTACTTTCTGAGTGATGCTGTACAAGCGTTTTGCTAAACTTTGTTCTAGAATGAAAACTCCTTCTTCTTGAGAAGTTTCAGGAACCTCGTAGACGTAGGTACTGGCTCTATGTTCTATTTTGGAAACAAAGCTTTCGAAGCCGTAATTGAAAACAGAGGCTATGGCTAAAGTTTCACTTTTTAGTTTCATTAACTCAGTAACGCCTTTCTTGACGTTCTGAAGAGTGAAGTGTTTGGGAAGCAGAAGTTTTAAGTTCAAAACTTCAAGACTCTGGTCTGCTGGCACAAAAACAACTTCTAAGTCAGTAGTTTCTTTGTCAGGAATTGGCAGAGTAAGCATCATAAACGGGTCAAAAGCCAAGCTCAAGCCTGAGCAGTTGGGACAAGTCACTTCTGACCTGTACTGGCCGTACATCAAGTCCACCACTACACTTTGGTTCCTAGACAAATGGACATCCCAGAACTTCTGGGCCATTTCAGGCTCATCCATGCCTTCTGTGTTAATTTCTTCGATGTAGGGCTTCTTTTTGACTCTGTTGAGGTCTTCGTGGATGAAGTCCAGCAAAAAGGATATTGCTTCTTGGCAGTCGTGTTGCTGGTAGCCTGAAAACTGTCTAGCGTAGGTCCCAAGGGCTTTTTTAAACTTCCAAGGACTGATGAATTCTGAACTTCCGTGCCACAACTGTTTGACGAGGTGAGCATAAGCAGTCACTAAGACTCCTTGAGTGCCAAGTGGGTTTTGGGTGTTTATGTGGTTGGAGTACTCTTCAGACAGAAAGTACTCAGTAAGTTCTAGGGTGTTGGAGAGACACTGCAGACCTGAGTTCATGTAGCAGGTGTTTCCTAGATTCTGGAGACCGCACAACCCCATTTTACCCTTAAATGAGTCCATAGGTTTGTTGCAGTCGTGGAACCTTTTGTTGCGTTCTATGCACTCAAAGTTGCAGTAAAAGTACTTTCCACAAGCGCACTTTTCAAAAGACTCGATTTTCTCAGAGCAGTACTCGCAAGTGAACCCAGTGCACTGGTGCCAGTCAGAGTCGCGTCTCATACAAGTAGAGTCACAGTAAACAAACCTTTTGCAAGCACACCTTTTGAAGGACAAAAGGGTTTTTTTGCAATAAGCACACTTGGGTTCTTCGTGTCTCTCTTTGAAAGTCCAGCTGCTGGTGTCGTCCCTGATTTCAGCCACGATTATGTCTGAGTCAGCAACTTCAGACTCTTCCAAAGTGTCACTTTCGTCCAAAAGAACTCCAGGAAAAACGACTCCTTTGCAAGTTGCCTTCTTCAAAGCCTGGAAGTCTTTTTCTGGGCTGAGTTTCCAGAACCTCAGGTGTTTTTGGTAGATTTCTTTTGAGTGCCTTTGTTGGTAGATCTTCCTTAGTTTGACTGAAGTCTTTTTGAGGGAGGAGTTGTGGGAGATAAACATTACGTAGGGTTTTTCTTGGTCAATTAGTTTTTTGGGAGTGCAGAAAACTATCTGCAAGGGCTTTAAGTTAACTTCTACTTGGGTTTCGCAGGAGTTCAGTTGCAGGCTTTTGCGAGGAATAACTAAGTTGTCCAGCACTCCGAACCTTTTGGAAAAGTAACTCCAGGCTTTCGGAGGAACGATTTCGTAGTCTAGTTTCTCTTGCAATCCAGGCTTCAAAACAACTTCTTCCTTCAACTTAAGGCACTCACTGCTGTTGTCAACTAAAGGCCTGTTGTCTAGAGGCCCAGGGTCTGGGGACTCCCTCCACTTGGCCAACCAACTCAAACTTACGATGTACCACAACTGTCCTGCTTTGGGGCTGTGGTTGGAGTTCCTTTGTACTTCGTCGTTTACTCCTTGTATCCACTTAACTACTTCTGATACTTCCTCGTCAGTACTCATATTTATAAACAGGATGAGACTTATGATCAAAGGCGGAATTTGGAAAAACATCGAAGATGAAATCCTCAAAGCAGCTGTTATGAAGTACGGGCTCAACCAGTGGTCCCGGATTTCCTCACTGCTGGTCAGGAAGTCAGCTAAGCAGTGCAAAGCAAGGTGGTATGAGTTCCTAGACCCTTCAATTAAGAAAACTGAGTGGAGCAAGGAAGAAGAAGAAAAACTACTGCACTTAGTCAAACTCTTTCCCAACCAGTGGCGCACCATAGCTCCTGTAATTGGAAGAACTCCAGCTCAGTGCATTGAACACTACGAAGCACTGCTCGAAGAAGCAGCTGGGAAGCAAGTTCCTGAAGAAGCTGACCCTAGGAAGTTGAAGCCTGGAGAAATAGACCCTGCTCCTGAAACTAGGCCTCCCAGACCTGACCCAGTAGACATGGACGAAGACGAAAAGGAAATGCTTCAAGAAGCCAGGGCCCGACTTTCGAACACCAAAGGCAAAAAGGCCAAAAGAAAGATCAGAGAAAAGCACCTCGAAGAAGGACGCAGACTTGCAACTGTCCAAAGAAAACGCGAACTAAGGGCAGCTGGGATTGACATGGAACTGAAAAAAAGAGTTAAACCTAAAGTTAGGGAAATGGACTACAACGTTGAAATTCCCTTTGAACACCAACCTGCTGATGGTCCGTTTGTGCCTGAAGAAACAGAAGAGCCCTCCAAAGACCAACTCAGAATTGCTGCTCAGCAAATAGAAGCCAACACAAGGGACTACGAAGAAGCTAAAAGGAGAGAAGACGACAAAAGGAAGATGAACAAACTCAAAGAAATGAACCTTCCCCAAGCAATCCAGAAAAGAAACCAAGCCAACAGTGTGGAAGTGCCCCAAAAACGAGCTCCTTTAAGACTGCCTGAACCCAAATTCACCCACAAACAAATACAAGAGTACGGAAAAATAGACGAGGGGTACCAAGAAGTTGGCGAAAACCCAGTAACTAACGCACTGCTAACTACTCAACACCAACCACTTAACCCTTTGAGCATCATTAACCCCCAGACAGAGTACTCAATTACTCAAGAAACTGAAAAAACAGGACCAGACCTAGAAGTCTCCAACGAGTTTTCAGCACCTCTTCCCCTCACAGAAGACAAGTTGTCCAAACTCAGAGAAGAACAAGAAGCCCAAGAACTCAAAGCCAAACTACAAGCCCTGCCTTTTCCCCAAAACCAAGTGGAGTTGGACGAACCTGAGTTAGACGCTGAGTCTTCAGAAGAAGACTGGGTAGACGACACAGAAAACACACAAAGTGTGCCTGAAGAGGTACTTCTCAGCACTGTGATGAAAAAAGAACTCCCAGTTCCCAAGAACTTCAACCCTAAAAAGTACCTAGAGGCAAAAGACCCACTTGAAGAAGAAACGCTGAACTTAGTGCTTTTCGACCTCCACAAGTACGGAACTCAAGAAGTTCCTTCGTTCGTGCCTGACAAAGAACTTATCTCCCAGGACTACCTGGACAGGGCCAAAGCGCTTATTGAAGAGCAAACTCAAGAAGAAAGTAACTTCAACTACCCTAACTACTTGTATGTGCCCCAAAAAGGGGTTGTGGAGGAGACTCTGGCTAGTTCTGAGGACAAGGAAAGTGCTGCCAGGTTCCAGGGCGAAAAGGTTATGCAGGAGTATGCTGACTTAGAACTGCAAGTTGCTGCACTGGAAGAGAGTTTCCAGGAACAAACCCAAACTAAAACAGAAACCTACAAAAAGACCGAAAAAAAGGTGCTTAAACTGCTTAGGAAGTACAACAACTTAGAAATAGAAAACAGTGTGTTTAGTAAGTTGTTGGACATGGAAACCAAAACCATCAACAGCCGGAAGCAAAGCTACAAAGAGTCCCTGGAAGAACTAGAAAACGAGGAACAAAGCCTCACACAAGAACTTTCTAGTTTGAAACAAGCATTAGAAGGCTGGCAGTGGATTAAAGACCTTGAGTCCCAAAACTTAATTTAATGTACTCTAGGAACAGGTTTTTGTCTTTTTTGGTGCAACTGTGTCCACCTAATTAGTTTTAGTTTTACTTGTGAGTTGTGTTCGTAAGCAACCACTAGTTGTTTCTTAGAGTAGTTTGCAATTCGGCCTAACTCTACTAGTTTCTGGACAGTTAGCGTTCTATTCACCAGCAACAACCACTTAGCATGACAGACTAAAGGGTCTCCTTCGTAAACCAAAAAGTCCACTCCGAACTTGTAGCCTTCTTTTAAGTAGTAAAGCTTGGAAGTGAGCAGTTTAAACACTTCGTACACAAAAGAAGGCTCAGAAGGAGTAGCTTGGGAGACTAAACCTAGTTCCTGCAAGTACCTTACTTGGAAAGGACTTAGCACAAAAGGAGGACCGAGTACTTTGTTTTGGCTGGGGGCTTGAGGGAGTGTGCCTAGACTGGTGGCTAGGAGTCTTAAGTGCTTTCTCAAGTGGATCATGAGTTCGACGTCTTCAAAGATTCCGTAAGTTCCCTGGGGTTCAGTTTTGAGTTGTATTTGCATCTAAAATGGAAAACCCAGAAGAACAACTCAAAACTTTGGTAAAGAAACGCAACAGAAGTTCCAAGAAACTGAAAAGTCTGAGTTACCAACTCTCCAAACAAGAAGAAAAAACCAACTCAATAATTGTAGCAAAAACATCCCCCAAGAGGTCAAGGTCTCCCAGGGAAAAGTACCACACAGAAAGGCCACCTAAACAACGCACTCCTAGGTCCGAACAACTAAGGTCCCGGAATGTAGTGCGGGGCATGATATCCTTTTTGCAAACTGCCCAAGAAGAGCTTAAAAAAGACTCTTCTCTAGAAATGCAATCCCGGACCCACCAAAAGGTAGCCCAGCAATGTAGACTTGAAGCCCAAACACTGAAAAGCCAACAAGTCCAAGAACTCCAAGAGTCCATCAAAGCAGAAACACAAAAAAAGAACCAACTAGAAGAACAAATACAAGAAACTGAACTCAAAGTAAAGGTAAGCCCTAAACAGATCTGCAAGCACCAAAAAACCCAAGAAACCTTCAAAGACTCCATTCTCACTGAGTAAGGTGCAACTAGGACCCAACCTGAAATATTTTACAAGCCCAGGAAAGAAAACTCTTCTACCAAAAGAAGACTCTGGCAAACCCAGGTTAAACTCAGGGTAACACACACTCAGGAACGAGAAACCAAACTCAAAAACAAACTACAAGAGTTCCAAGCACAGAAAAACCCAGACACTCTAGAGTAAGTAATTAAGTCCCATTAATATGCAACCTGTGTTTATCCGTCGCGGAAAAGGCCTTAGCAAGCAGTCCCTAAAACAGATGTCGACAGGAATTGAGTCTTTGGACAGGATACTTCGAGGAGGCTTTTACGAAGGCACAGTGTGCTTGATAGAAGACGACTCTTTGGCCAAACACGGACTGCAAGTAGCTAGGTGCTTCTTGGGGAAGGGAGCTACTCTGCAACAAAAGTTGTTTGTGTACTCCCACTCCCAAGACGAAGACATTGTGCCAGAACTCAGGAAGTTAAGTTCTCAAGAAAGCGCTGGCCTTAGAATAGCTTTTAGGTACGCCCATTACCCACAGGCTGAGTCCCAAGACTACGCTTTCAACCTCAGCAGAACTATGAAGAACGTGCCTAAGTTGGTGTTTAAAAGGGTGGAAGGAGTTAGTTACAGAGAGCTCTGGAACACAATCATTGAAGACATCCAGGAGAGTCTCGAAAGCTCTGACGACAACACTCCCCTCAGAATCCTTTTCAAGGGGTTTTTGGGCCCTACTTGGAACATGGACTCCTTTGAAGTACTTCAGTTCATGAAGAGTTTGAAAAGCTTAGTTTCGAGTTTGAACGCAGTGTGCTTGGTAACAGTGGCTGGGGGCAGTTTGCCAGCAGAGACACTGGAGTTGTTGGAAGTTTGCAGTGACACAGTTTTATCCTCTGAGGCGTTTATAGAGTCAGGGGGGAGTTTTGGGGACTACTCAGGGCTTCTGAGGGTGGTGAAGCCTTACAGACACCACTCCTTGCAAAACACTGACTTCGAGGCGCTGACTTTTGGGATCAAAAGGGACTGGAGACACATATTTATAGAACCTTTGAGTTTGCCGCCCGAAGGAGCAGAAGGAACTAAAGAAACTCTGGAATATTAGTTAAGTTTAGGTCCGGCTTCCTTGATGTCCTTAGAAGCTTCTTTTTCGTACTTTTTGAAGTTCTTGATGAAGGAGTCAGCTAACTTGTTTAGGTTTTTGTCGTAGTCTTCTTTGTCTGCCCACGTGTTTTTAGGCCAAAGGATTTCGTCAGGAACTCCTTCACAGGTTTCAGGGACGTGGAGTCCGAACACTGGCAGTTGTTTAGTAGGCACGTTGTCGAGTCTGCCTTCGTGGATAGCGTCTAGAATAGCTCTGGTGATTTTCAAGTCCATTCTTTTGCCTATTCCGAACTTTCCTCCTGACCAGCCTGTGTTGATCAACCAGGTTTGGGCTCCGTGTTTCCTGAGTTTCTCTGCAAGCATCTCAGCATACACGCTGGGGTGCAATGGCAAGAATGCTTCTCCGAAACAAGCAGAGAAAGTAGGCACTGGGTCTATAATTCCAATTTCAGTTCCGGCAACCTTGGCAGTGTACCCAGAAATGAAGTGGTACATGGTTTGTTCTGGAGTGAGTTTGGAGACAGGAGGCAACACTCCGTAGGCGTCACAGGTCAAGAAAATCACGTTTTTAGGGTGGCCTCCAACAGCAGGGATTTTAACGTTGGGAATGTACTCAAGTGGGTAAGAAACCCTGGTGTTTTCAGTGATGCTTACGTCTTGGAAGTTAACGTCACGAGTGTCGGGGTAGAACATAATGTTTTCCAGAATTGAGCCAAACTTGATGGCATCGTAAATTTCGGGTTCTTTTTCGCGGCTGAGGTTGATGCACTTAGCGTAGCAGCCACCTTCGATGTTGAAGATTCCTTTGTCAGACCAGCAGTGTTCGTCGTCTCCAATAAGTCTTCTGTGGGGGTCAGCACTTAAAGTAGTCTTTCCAGTTCCAGAAAGACCGAACAACAAAGTAGTGTCACCTTTAGGACCTTCGTTAGCACTGGCGTGGAGTGACACAACTCCTTTTTGGGGAAGTTCGTAGTGACAGATTCCAAAGAGTCCCTTTTTCATTTCTCCTGCGTACTGGGTCCCCAGAATGACCATCTTTTTCTCCTTCAAGTTGACGTTTACAGAAGTTTGGGTGCTCACGCCAGGAGTGTGGGGGTCTGCAGGGAACTCACCAGCGTTTAGAATGTGGTAGTCCACGTCGTCGAAGTCGTTGGCAAGTTCTTCTTCAGTGGGTCTGATAAGCATGTTGTGCATAAATAAAGCGTGGTAAGCCCTTGTGGTCACCACACGGACTCTGAACCTGTACTCAGGATCCCAGCCAGCGTATCCGTCCACTACGTACAAGTAAGGTCTGTTGTTGAAGTAGTCAATGGCTCTTTGGAGGTTGATTTCCCATGAAGACTCAGAAATTGGCATGTTGACATCTCCCCACCAAATCTTGTCTTTACTGGTTTCTTCTTCAACTACGCGCTTTTCTTTGGGGGACCTGCCAGTTGCGTAGGCAGAGTATGCGCAGAGAGCACCATTGCTGCTCATGGCAGTGGCTCTGGTGAGAGGATTTGCAGGTTCTTTTCCGAGGCAAAGTTCGTAGTATTCTGGGACTAGTAAGTTTCTATAGATCTGGCGGTTGATGATGCCTAGTTTTTTCATGGCAGTGTTGCCTGTGAAGTCGTGGGTTTTGGTTGTTACGTTCCTGCAGAGATTGTTAATCAACCTTTTCATATTATTTTGGGTGACTGAATTGCCATTTGACATCCACACAAATTAGGCTAAATATTTAAAGCAATAAAGCAGATTTTAGGGAGATGTTTACTAAGTAAACTTAGGTAGGGTTCTTAGGGCTTACAAGTTTTAAGTAACTAAGAGTAACTAAGAAGTACTGGTGTTAAAAAAATTTTGATTTTGAATTTACACAGAAAATGCTTAACAGTTCGCTGTTGAACTTTTATAATTTAAAATGCAAGGTTGTAAGCCAGTGAATCAAAATGCAACACAAGGTTCCTCAACAGCTGATAATGGACACCAAAACAACCCTGCACGTAACTCCAAAAAGTACCAAACCACCACAGATTTCCAGGCAAAATATAAAACAGTACTTTGTAAGAACTGGGAAGCTGGATTCTGCGAGTTCGGCGACAAGTGTGTGTTTGCGCACGGACAAAACGAACTCAGAGACAGATCCAACTTTGTAAATTACAAGTCAGAAAAGTGCAAAAAGTTCTATGGCAAAGGGTACTGCACTTACGGTCCAAAATGCCAATTTAAACATAGAGAAAAAGCCTCTAAAATTAACGCTTCTGCTGTTGAGGACCACAATGCCTGCGAAAAAAGGCTCCCAATATTTAAGAAATTAGAACAGCAAGGGATTTAAGTACCTAATTTAAAATTAACCTCCTGCCTTTAATTGGTTCACTGGTGGAACTTACAATTAGAAGTGGAGTACCCTGCTTGCAGGAGTTTTTGGCAGTTTTGGCAGGAGAACCCGCCTTTTCTGTTTTGCCGAACAGGAAACATATCTTGGGTACAGTGGGTGTGCTTTGTTAGGTACACTTCACTTACTTGGTTTATGTTACTTCTTAAGTTCTGAATCCGGGTTCTGAGGTTTTCGTAGTTGCTTTCCATTACTATTATTACTACAGCAAGTCTGAAACTTGGTCAAGGAAGTCAGCAACTTTGGAGTCTGTAGAAAGAAGCTTTTTAAAGTAACTTTGTGAAGAATTGGTTGTTTGTGTAGTGGGTTTTGGAACACTGAGGTAAAAGTCTTCTTCGCTTTCAGATTCGGAAACTTGTGTAGTTAACTGGGGTTTCTTAGCGACAGGAGTGGGTGTAAGCATGGAAGGAGTAAACAATTGGGGAGTGGCTTCAGGGATCTGATGAGTTTCAAGAACCTGAGGGACCTGAGGGACCTGGGGAGTCTCAGAAACTCCAGAATGCTCTTTTTTGGGTTCTCTGAGTCCATGAGGTGTTATGAGTTTTTGGGTCAAAGGGTCATTGGATTGAGGACTAGGTGACCTTTTGATGGGTTGTTTGGAGGGTTCAGTTTGTTTTCTGTTGATTTTTTTGTAGTAGTCGCGTTCGTACTTCTTTTCTTTGAGTTTCCTCCTCCACTTTTCAACAGGGTTCAGTTCGCTTTTGGGTCTTTTGAACTTTTTGGCTTTGTACTTGGGGTGTTTTTTAGGAGACATTAATTATGATTAAATAGTTACTCACTCATCAGCAAATTGATGTAGTTGAAGCTGCCAGCTTTGGTGTCGGGGTTTTCTTCCTTAGTTTTGATCCACTTACTCATTATTTTGTTGGCGTACTTTTTGGCACTTTTCTTTTTGATGATTTGTTCAGTTCTGTTTCTGATGTTTTCGATTTCTTTTGCGTAGCTGTTGTGTGTGCTTTTGATGTCTCTGTCTATTTTTTTGGAGAACTTAGAGTACTCGTGACTTCGGTTCTGTATGCCTTTTTCGATTTGAGCAGCTAGTCTTTTGTTGTGGAGGAACCTGTCTGCTACTTCTTGCTCCCGGTTGACGTCTCTGCTCGAGAACTTCATGTTCCAGGTTTTCACGCTATTTAGAGTTTGGTAGTTTTTGTTCTTCAAGTACCTTTCTACGAAGGGCGAGTAGCGCATTCTGAGGGTTTTGCGGAAGACACTTGTGGTTTTCAGGTTCTTCATTGGAGGCAGAGACTCAGAAACAGGAGTAGGTGCAGCTTCTTTTTTTTCAAGTATGTTTCCTGCACCTAGGTCAAGTACCCACTTGGTGTAGCCGTGGTTGCACACACTAACTCCTGTGAGACTCTCAGCAACTAAAGAGTACAAGTTGCTTTTGAAGTCGTTGGTGTTCATTTTGGACCTTGATTTGGGGTAGGCAAAAAACATGGAGTAAAATACAGCCTGGGCAATGCAGTCGTAGAAACTTCTGAAAAACATTTCTTTGTCTTCTTTGGGAACGTTCAAAAACAAGTTTAAGTAAGTTTTGCAAATTCTGTCTAAAAGTTGTTGTTTGTAGTTTGAGTAGCCGTCTTTTTCCAACTCAAGTATGGTAAACCAAAACATGCTTGAAATGATTTCTTTGCAGTCTTCAGACATAAAGTAGTTGTTCCACCTCTTCCGGATGTTTTTGTCGTTGAACTTAGTTTGGGTGGACTCAAGGGTTGTGAAAATGTTGTCTATAACTCTTGAAAGGTTCACATTCTCTGGAAGCGAACTTGGAACTCCAGGCCGCAAAACTGGAGGTTTGGCGTCTTCCAACTTAAACACCAGTCCTTGGCTTTCGAAGGAGTCCTTTGCTAAGTTAGTATCAGTCAAAAAGGTCTCTTCGCTTTTAAGTGTGTTTTGCATATTTAATAACTGAATTTAAACCTTCAGGAAAGAAGTGAATTTCGAAGTGTCTACAGAAACTAAGTACTCGTCGTCTTCGTAAACAAGCGTGTAGTACTCAACTCCTTCTTGGGAGTTCGAGATTTGGGTGGGCTGTTCGTCGAAGTCGTAGTCTGTGTATATTCCTAAAATTCCATAGTCAATGTTTTCTTCTTCAACCACCACAGCTTGGTCAGCCACTGCACACAGGAACAAACACACCCATATTAACTTCATAACGCCTATTATAACTCCAAGATGAAGAAGAGAACTCCACTTCACAGACTGAACTCAGAGGGCTTAATCAGCATAAGGAAACAAAGAGGCAACGCTCAGCCCAAACGCACTGTTATTAGGTTTGACAAAACCAGTTACTTCAAATTCACCAAGAGCTTCCAGAAAGTCCAAACTCAGCCCCAAACAATTTCAATGAGTGATTCAAAAAACATAGACGAAAGTTCAAGTAACTTTGTGTCTAGTTTCCACAAAACAATGAGGTTCCTAAACACCTCTGAAAAGAAACTTCCTCCTTTAGCCCAAGAAACTCCAACTGAAGTTAAGTCTGACAAGCCTGAAGAATTCACTGACCCTCTTAAAGTATTTTACGACCACATTGACAGGTTCTATCCCCACAAGTCCAAAACCAAAATTCCCAACCCAATAGTTTTGCCAGGAGACTGGGAATTCGACAAAGCATCCAACACTCAAAAAATAAAAGCAGTGGGACAAATCATAGACGACCAAGCTTACCAAAAGCTCAGTTCAGAAAACCTCACGGAAGTCCAAGAAGAGCAAAATGACTTCCTTGTGAACTTAATGCTTCAAAGAAAAAAATCCTCGCCCACCTTCCGAAACACTAACAAGTTTCCACTCACTTTTAAGTGGAAAAAGTCTTACGTGAAAAACTCACAGCCCAGTAGAGACGGAGCCGCTGGCATTAAAATCAACAACAAAGTTTACGTCTTTGGAGGACAAGGCATTACAAAAGACAACCAAGTTAAAGTACTGCACCCCTATACTCGCAAGTGGGAAATACTAACTACGTCTTACTCGCCTAAAGTTAGGTACGGGCACTCAGCAGTTGCTTACAAACAAAAAATCATCATTTACGGAGGGTGGTCAAGTTACTCAGCTAAGTTGGGAATGAGAAGGTGCATTTCTAAGTTACTTACACTGAACTTGAAAACACTCAACTGGCAAAGACACATAGCTTTAGGAAAGATGCCCTCTGGCAGAAGGCACCATTCAGCAGCAGTTTTAGGCAAGCACATGCTGGTGTTTGGAGGAGTAGACAAGCACTCTGAAGTTAAGGGGAGTCTTTATGTTTTGGACTTAAAAGCCAAAGTTTGGGAAAAGCCCTTTGTAAGGGGGAAGTTTCCTTGCAGAAGGTCCCATCACACCCTTACTCCAGTGTTTCCCGGCAATGTTCTGGAAAACCCCAAAGTGGACTTAGCTCACTTGCCTAAACTGAATTCAGACAGAGTTAGTTGCGGGTTTTACTTGTTTGGAGGACTAGATCAGGAAGGAAAAGCCCTGAACGACTTGTGGACTTTGAAAGTAGATAAGGGTTTGTACTGGGCAAAAGTTGACTTGCAAGGCTCCCCGCAACCCAGGTACAGTCACACAAGTACCTTTGTGAATAAGTACCTTTTTGTTTTTGGAGGAAGAAACGACCAGCTTTTCAAGGACACCCAGGAGTTGGTCCAAGAAGTAGGAGTGCTGGACTTAGAAGAACTAGTTTGGAAAAGCGTTAGGGTGATTGGGGAGCCACCTGAACCTAGGTGGGGACACATTGCAGTGGGCTTCCAAAACTCAGTTTTGATATTTGGAGGAATGGACTACCACAGGTTTATGTCAGCTGAACTTTACACTCTAGAAACGAACCAACAAAAGGTGCAGAACGAACTAGAACACGAAGAAGATGTTGAGAACCCCAGACTTTTAGACAAGATTTTGCAATTCGAAGAAAACTAGTTACACAAGTCAATTAATTAACTTTTTTGGAACGAGTTAAGAATGTTTTGGAAGGACTTTTTTTGGATGAAAGGCTTTTAGAGAGTTCAGAGAGCCTTCTGGAGTTTCTGGGGTTTTTAGAGTGTTTGGGTTGGTTTAAGCTTTTCATTTCTTGGAGGATTTCTTCCATTCGCTTTTCGATTTCTGAGTTGGCTTGCTTTACTACGTTGGCTTTGGGGTCTTCGGAAAACTGGACTCCAACTTCTGAAATGGAAGACTGGGAGTGCTGGAGGGAAGGAGGTTTGAAGTAAAGTCTTTGGTGGGGCACTACTCTTTTGTCGCTGTTTGAGTTAATGTTGCGGAGTATGTTTTTGTAAACTTTGGTTTTTAGTTTAGAGGCCATTTTGACTTGTTGTTTTTGGAGGTTTTGGTCAGCTTCGACTTGGAGTCTGTCAATCCTTGCTAGGAGCCCGTCAAGTCTTTTTTGGTTGGTTTTGGCAGTGAGGGGTCTTTTTTTCATTCGGAGTTCTGTGATCTTCATGCGTTCTTTGGTGTCTTGTTGGGTTATTTCTTTTTGGCTCAGTCCTTTTTTCAGGTAGTGGATGTCGTTTTCTACGTCTATTTGTTTGCGGAGTTTCCTGAAAAAGAACTGGTCTGCAGTCACTATCTGGGGCGAATTGCACTGCATTTGGTTGTAGATGCGGTTGAGTTGTTCTTTGGAGTAGTACCTTTTGATTGTAGGTTCTGGATTTACTTGGGAAAGGTTTTGAATTGAAGCAGAGTTCCTTCTAAAGGACGTTCTGGGTGAAGTTTCTATTTTTTGAGTGGACTGTTTTTGGTTTTTTGAGGTTACAAACACTGATTCGTCAAAGATGCTTTGACAGTCAAAGACAGGAAGGGACTCTTGGGCTGCTTTAACTAGTGGGTCTTCTTCACCTAGGTACTTAGTGCCTAAGGCTTCAACGGACTTGTAGGCCCTAATCATTTCTTCGTAGTTGTCTAAGTTTCTGTGACAAACAGCTATGTTGTAAAAAGCCAAAACACCTAGACGGCAGTTAGTTTCAGAAGAGTAGTCCATAGAGTTAAGAAGTGACAAAGCTTCTTCAGCTAAACTTTTGGCTTTTTTGAAGTTTTCTGAACTGATATAAACACTTGACAGGTCAAGTCTGGCCTTCACTCTTAAGTTAGACTCACTTTCTAAGGAGTCACAGACTTTCAAGGCTTTTTTCAGCAAGAAAGTAGCTTTTTTAGGTTTTTTTTCACTACTATAGTGGAGAGCTAACTCAACCATAGTTGAAGCTGTATAGTTAAGAACCCTTTGAGGCACTGGTAAGTTTTGGAACTTTATAGAGTTCACCCAATTAGAAAGGGTGTTGTGGGCAAGTTTCAAATACTTAAAAGGTTGGTCTTTGCTCAGAGTCAAGCACAAGTCAGCTATTTCACAAATGACTTCTGCATGCTCAACTTGGTAAAGTGAAGTTTCTTTGTAAGCAATTATAAGGTCCAAAGCCTGTTCATACTTTTCTTGGGCCTTTAAGTTTTTGCACTCTTGGACGACTTTGCCCAGTCGCTTTTCAAGGGCTCTTAGATCCGACATTAATAAAACCGATAACTTTAAGTGCTTATAAAATGAACCCTAAATTAAACTTACTAAAAAACAAGATTCTGCAAGAAACAGGCAAACTCCGATCCACCATGAAAAGGAGTTCTAGCTCAATTCAGAAAACTTCGAGGAGCCAAAAGAGCGAGTCCCTAGTAACTTACATAAAAGAACTCAGTAATTGGGTAGACAGCTGCTTTTTCAAAGACTTTTCTGAAAAGGTAGAGTCATGCCCAAACACTCCTAAGTCGGACAAAGAACTCCAAGAAGCCTTAGAACTACTTAAAACGGCTATTCTAAATGCTAGCCACACTTCCAAAACCAAAGTGAGCATCCAAGCAGACCAAACACTGAAAACCCAACAAGACCTAAATTGCCTTAAAGAAGAACTCCAGAACCTAAAACAAGAAACCCTGACTAAACACGAAACAACCTTTTACGAAAACTTAAAAACTTGCCAAACCCAACTAGAAACCTCCAAACAAGAAGCCCAACAACTCAAACAAGAAGTAGACTCCTTAAAACAAGAAATGCACAAACTAAAAGAGTGACTTAACTTCGCAATACAAGAAGCCGTGAAGACCGGCTACAAACAAACCAAAGACACTCTGAACCTCCAAAACGCAGTTTTAGAAGCCAAAAACATAATAGTTTCTGTGTCCCGGGAAAAAAAGAACTCAGTTAACTTGCACGAGTCACTAGTTCAGGAGTGCGAAGCACTTAAAACCCAAAAGTCCGAGTTAATCCACAAGTACGCCGAAAGGGTCCAGAAACTCCTAGAAGAAAACAAAGTCCTCAAAAGCCTAATCAACGAAACCATGAGGAAAGAAACTTGGGTGTGCGAGTCAAAAATAAATAATAGTTAGTGCCCCACTCTATCTCTGGGAATCAGTTTGAGTTCAGCTCCGTGTTTAAGGAAAATAGTTCCTGCAGTTTGGTTGGGGTTAATGCCTACTCCTGAGTTAGTGATGATAGCAGAAGTAGAAGCTGGAACCCGGAACTCGTCGGCTGCAAACTTGATCACAGCTGTGAAAGGCGCTTGTTCAGGAACAGCAACTACTCTGTAGGGCTGTCTGGAGTCTGAAGCGTTTACGATCCTGAACTGGATTTTCTCGCCTGACCTAAGTGTGGATTACATTTATATATTATGGCTGAAGTGAGGCAAAGACTAAAGAACACCCAAACGTCTCTGGACACAACTGAGTCAGAAATCAAAGAAAACTCTAAAAGCTCCCAAAAAGACTGGGCTAACTACGCCTTGATGATAGCTTTGGCAATAGGAATCAAGAGTTGGCAGCCCTTAGCCATTGCTGCTTCAAAGCAAGCAGATGGGTCTTACACCTACAACAAAACCTTTATGGTGTTGCTAGTGGAAATCGTTAAGTTGGTGTTTTCAGCTGTGATGTTGTTCTTGCATTACAAAAACACTGAACCTGCCAAAAGAAGTGCTTTAGTCAACTTGCCTTTTAAACAGTCACTCCACTTCTTAGTGCCCTCTGTTTTATACGGGGCTTCTAACACTTTGCTTTACTACGGAATGAGTTACATCAACCCAGCACTTTTCCACGTTTTCGGAAATATCAGAATTTTAACTGCAGGGCTGCTTTACAGGTTCATAATGCAGAGGAAACAAACAGAACTTCAGTGGCTGTCACTAGTTCTCCTAACTATTGGAGCAACTCTGGCAAGTCCTGAAGTAAACTCTTCCGAAACAGTGCCTTCGGACATGCTGGGTTTGGTTCTTATAGTGATGATGTGCATCTGCAGCACTTCTTCTAGCATTTACATTGAGCTCAACTACAAAAAAACCCAAGAACTCAGTATCTTTTACCAAAACTTAGTGCTTTACACCTACGGAGTCTTAGTGAACGGCATTTACCTTGTGCTGACTTACGACGAAGCAGACTACGAGTACGGGTTTTTTGCTGGGTTCGACATATACGTAGTGCAGGTGTTAGTTTCGCAGTCGGCAATGGGAGTGAGTTTGTCGTTCATTTTTAAATTTTTGGACAACATAGTGTATGTGATCTCGCTTACAGTAGCTATGTTAGTGACTACCATAATCAGTGTGTTGTACTTCGACTTCAACTGCACTTTTGAGTTCATTTGTGCTTTGGTGCTTGTGATGATTTCGATTTACCTTTACTACAGAAATCGGATATTTGAAAGATTCCAAATACAAGAAAAGAATTTAATATTTTAAATAGGAGTTAGGTTTCTTTTAACTGGGCCTATTTTGTCTCTTAGTTTTTTGAGGTCAAGGATAGCTCTGGTTTTGGCTTGTTCTGCTTTGATGAGACTTGACTTGGCTCTGTGAAGTTCGTCTTTGCACTTAGCACTGAATTCAGAAAACTGTCTGAACTGGATCATTTGGGTTTTGCGCATAAGTAACTTTTCTTTCTTTTTTTCTTTTTGCCAGTTTTTAATGGCTTGTTTGACTTTTTGTGTTTTGAAGTTTTCTAGTTGTTCGAGAGTTCTGAGTTTTTGGGACTGAACTTCTTCTTTTGGTTTAAACACTGAGACTGACCTTTTCTCCAGGGTGTTTTTTCTAGTGCGGATTCTTACTTGGACTTTTGGAGTTGTTTCGGGAGTTTCGGGAGTTTCGGGAACTCTAGGAATTTGGAGTTTTTGGAGTTCAATTCTGAGTTGTTTGTTTTGTTTTTTAAGGCTTTCGAGTTCTGAGAGTTTCCAAGCCTGTTTGAGTTTTTGGTTTTCTTCTTGCAAGTTCAGCAGTTTTTGTTGGAGTTCTTGGTAAGTCCCCATGCCTGAATTCCGCATGTACAGAAGTTCCCTTAGGTACTTAACTTCTTTTTGGAGTTTCTCTATCATGTGGGGGTCGTTAGCAGATATTTGGGTAGTTCTGGGTTGGACTGCTATGTTTTTTGCCAAACTAGCAAACTTAACCGTTTTAATAGTTTCATAAATATTACTGGCACTCGGGGACACTGTTGCTAGTAAGTAAGTAGGTGTAAACATCCCTAGGTGGTCCCTTAGCAAGTGTGTGAGTTTAGAGTTCCTGTAAGGAATGTGTTGTCTTTTCTTAGAAGCTAGGTTCTTGATTATCAAACCCAGAGTGGTTAAGGACAAGTTTATACTGTTGCACTCTAAAATGTGGCCTGTCCCCATTGGCCCTGTTTTATCAAGTCTTTCACTGCCAGCCAAGTCACAAAGGTGGACTTTGCCTTTAATCAAGTTACCTTTTTGGTTCACTAAGTCTGACTCAAACGCTATGCTGAAAACTAAGTGAGAGCGCGAACTAACTGGGTTAAACCGAGTGTTCCTAACAGCTCTGTTGGACTCTCCTCTGTGGACTAGGTCAATGCAGTCTTTGGCACTGCTAACTACATACTCAGAGGCTCCTTCCACATAGACTCCATCTTTGTCATTGCGGAGCTTGAGAGGTCTTTCTCTTTTGGGGTCTTCTAGCAAGTCGTAGATGTTTTCGTTGTACAGCTGGAGCACACTGCAACTTATAGTGAAGTCCGGTAAAACTGAAAAAACCTCTTCAACACACCTAGGAACTACCCCAAACAAAGACGTGTCAGGAACTTGTCTGTTCCACTGCGGACCAAACATCGTGTAGGTCTTTCCTGAGCCAGTTTGTCCGTATGCAAGCACAGTCAAACTGAAGCCTTCGCCTAGCCTCCCAATTGACTGCTTTAAAAAAGAGTACACAGACTCTTGAGAGGAGGACTCGTCAAAAACTCTGTGGAAACTGGATTCAAGGGTTTTTTGGGTGTCTATTATTTGGACGGTGTTCTTGGTAGCCTTGATGGTTGTTTCTGAAGAAATTTCATTTTCCAGAGGAGGCCTAATTCTGACGCCTACTTGCACTGAAAACATTAATTTATTTAAAACTTGGAGTCTTGAGTTTTAGGAAAGAGAACTCAACAGGGCAGCTCGTTTAAATAATAGGATTTAACTTCTTGACATTGGACCAAATTCTTAAAAACAAAAAATGGATGGTTACTTGATTGTAAAGGAAAGCCTTGAACCCGAAAAGGACTTTCTCAGAGAAAGCCTTACTCAACCTGGGATCTTCATGGACACTTTTAAGCCTTTTGCACAAAGCTCACTCAGAGGGTCAGTTTTGACTCTCTGCAGCAGTACTTTGGGTCCGGGTTTTTTGACTCTTCCTTTTGCTTTTAAATTGGCGGGTTTACTGCCAGGTTTGTTTGTGCTAGTGCTTGTGGGCTTAATTTACGCTCTGCACTACAGAGTCTTGGTTATGGCACATGAAGTGACTAGAGTCTATAGTTTCACAGGAGTTGTGCAACTCCTTTTGGGAGTGAACTGGAGAAAGACAGTAGAAGTGTTTTTGCTTTTGCTGCGTTTTGGAATGATCTGCGTAACGCAGATGGTTTTAATTAATTGCATCATGGGGATTCTGGAGCAGTTACTGGGCTTGCATGGTATAAAAGTACCATTATTGATAGCAAGCAACATCTTGGTGGTGTTCCCCATGGTTCTTTTTATGCAGGTAGGAGTTTTAAAGTACCTGTGTTCTGTGTTCAACTTTTTTGTGGGTCTGCTGACCCTTATACTAGTAGTTCAACTTCCAAACTACTCGGCTTACAACTTAGTTGAGCCAAGTCTTTTAGGTCCAAGCCCCTTATTGGGCTTCACTTTGGTAGTTTACGCATTTGACTCCGGAACAGCTTTTCCGATCATCTATTCTGAGTTGCAAAAAAGAAGCACTAAAAGAATTAAAAAGGTAGTTACTTACAGCACAAGTATAAACTTGACTTTATACATAGTTGTTTCAGTTGCGGGTTACTTTGCTTTAGGCAGTCAAACTCCTCAAGTAATTACCAACAGACCTTACTACTGGGGAACTGATTGGTGGATGGTGATGGCTAATTCAATGTTGCTGCTAAGCTTGCTGGGCACCTTACCATTGAGAATCCTGAACATGCTGGAAGCAGTTCAGTTTGCTTTTGAGTCACTAGAAAGGTTTTACTGCCCTATGGTAACCTTAACCATAGCTATTTCAACAATCATTTCAGTTTTTTCGGAAGACATAACTAAGTGCATTAGCATTTTAGTAGGAACCCTTGTGCTGTTTTTAGCCATTGTAGTTCCCTGGCTGCTTCTGTGCAAAATAGAAACTAAACCTTGGAAGATTCTGCTTACAGGAGTTCTGTGTTTGGGACTCCAAATTTTAGGAGTGTACTCGGCATTTGAGGCAGTAATGAATTAATAATAATATGATGCGATCAAGCGAGGAAATGAAAGAGTCACTACTTGGAAAGGAGTCTAAGTCGAGTTACTTAGAGCCAGGGTCAGTTAGGTCTTCGATCCTTACACTTTGTGCAAACTCAATGGGGGCGGGACTTCTTTCAATTCCGTACGTCTTCAGTAAAACAGGGCTTATTGGGGGAATAGTGATGCTTTTGCTGGGCGCAGTGATCTTTGCTTTTTACTACAGAGTGCTGATTAAAGCACACGACCAAACCCAAGTGTACAACTACTCAGGCACTGTTAAGAAGCTCCTAGGCGAGGGTGGCCGCAGAACTATAGAGTTGTGCTTCATTGGGTTCTCCTTTGGAGTTCTGTGTGTGTACCAGGTCTTGGCTGCTGGCTTTATTCTAGACGTTCTGCAAGCAGGGGGTTTCATCCAGTACCTAGGCTTGAGTTATGAAACTGCCAGGATTATTTTGCTTTTAGTTGTAAGTTTACTTGTGCTGACTCCTTTAACTATTCCTGAAAAGATGACAGCTCTAAGGTACGCTTCGTCTATTTGCTTAATTGCTCTGTTTTACATCATTGTTGTTTTGATTGTCCAGCTTCCTTCTTACCTAGCTGCTTCAGCAGTTGAAATCTCCTACATAAAAACAGACCTGAGTTTAATTAACTCGTTCACCATTTGTGTATTTGCGTTTGATGGTATACTAGGACTTTCGATTATTTACGGAGAGTTATCCAACAAGAGTTACCAGAAAATGACTAAAGTCATAGACAGGGCAGTGGGTTTGAGTGTGTTGCTTTACATAGTGATGGGGACTGCAGGGTACTTGGCTTTAGGAACAAACACTCCCAACTTAATTACAGAAAGGGAGTACTTGTGGGGCACGGACTGGTACATGATAGTTGCTGAACTCCTGATAGGTTTCACTTTACTTGCAGCGGTTCCTCTCAAAATGACTCCACTCAGGAATAACGTAGAGCAGTTAGTGTGTGGCACAGAGTCTGAAAGAAACTATGTTTTGTACTACGGAGTGACTTATGTAGCCCTTTACGCCTCAACGTTCATTGCAGTGGTAGTGCCTAACGCTATAAAGTACTTCAGCTTCTTAGGGGGCTTCTTGATAGTTCCAATAGCTTTTGTGATTCCGGGAGTTCTTTACTTCAAGCTTGAAAACAGCAAAGCAAAGCTAGTAAGTGCTGGGTTTTTAAGTGTAGTGCTTGGCTTGATGGGAGTTTACTCCACTATTTCAACAATAATCACTTAACATAATGGAGCGGGACTTAAATTTTAGAGTAGTAGTTAACTTGCTCGAGTTTAAAGACTTAGCTTGTGAAAGGAGTTTTAGGTTCACTGTGAAGTGCCTCAAAAAAAGTGCTAGGACCAAACACTTCAAGGGCTCTTCAGGGTTCATCTGCGAAACTATTGCTTTCGAGAACTTGAGAATGTCTTTTGAGCAGTACTCTGAAGAGTATATTCAAGTGGCAGTAGTTGGCACTGGGAAGTTCAAACTAAGCATTAAAGAAGTTTACAGTGCAATTGGTCACCAAATCAAAGACCAGTGGTGCGCCTTAACAAAGAAACAAAGTGTAGTGGGACTTACTAAGCTTTCAGTGGGAGTCTTTAAACAAGGCGAAACCTTTTCTAAAAGTTTGTTTTTGGAAGAAAACAACTCCATTCTAGGAGTTAACAACTTCGAACCTTACCAGTTAAAACTCAATGTTTACAAAGGCCAAGTGCAGAAAATATTTATGCAGATGGAGTGCAATATATACTTAACAGCTACACTTGGCGACTTCACCAGTAGAACTAAAACTTCAAGGAACTCTTTTAGTCCCGTTTGGAACGAGCAACTGCTTATTCCCTTTTTCAAACCCAGCATGGCAAAAGAAGTGTCTATAAAAGTTTACTTTTCTCAAAGGTACTCTGAAGACCAACTTCTAGACACAACTAGAATCAACCACTTAGAACTTAAAAAAGTTCACACACAACCCCAGTGGCTAAACTTGTACACTGGAGAGTCCAAAGAAATTTACGCAGGAAGAATACTTGTTTCAGCGTGCTTGGTCAAGACCTCTGAACCCCTGCACACTTCTCAAGAATGCAATGACGCAAACGAGCCCCCTTCTAAAAACTACTTGGTCTGGATGGAGTTACATGAACTTGCTGGGTTCCAAACTAAAGAAGACTTAAAACTAGAAATCCAGATTGGCTGGTGCAAGTTCAGCACTACTTACATGCAAGGAAGTAACTACAGGTGGTTGTGGGGAAAGTACGCAAAACTCCCTGAGTGGATGCTAGAACTCCCTGAGGACCCTTACCAAGTCCCTAAAGTACTTTTAAAGGTTTACTGCACTAAAAACTCAGTTGAATGTCTTTTGGGGTTTATAGAGTACTCTGCAGTAAGCTTGTTGGAGCATTTTCCACAAAAACCAGAGTGGAGGCAGTTCACTAAGTTTATGGACCCTACACAAGAAGACTCTAAAAAACAACTCATTGGGTCTGGGCTGTTCAGACTCAACATATCGGTTATAGGTAAGCTGAGGTACTTCCGGCCTGAAATGCACCAAATAAGCTATAGACCTTTTGAAGTAAGGGTTTTGGTTTACCAGGCCCAAAACATCCAGATCTCAGACATAGGAGGCCTTTCTGACCCCTACTTGACTTTCTCAGTTAACGGAGTGTGCAAAGCGACCAAAACTATATACGAAAGTTTAAACCCCCAGTGGAATCAAATGCTAGCTTGGAGAATTGACTTGCCAAGCAACTTAAAAGAGTGCACTTGCTTAGCTATGGACTTGTGGAACTACAATCCTTTTCCAAAGCAAGATGAACTTCTGGGCCATTTTGAGTGTTCTTTAGAAGCTCTGAAGGTAGCTGAGGACTTTGACAGGCCTGACTGGGTGCAACTTAACTCGAACTCCAGAATCAAACCTAGGGTGCTGGTTTCTTTTTTGAACTTTCCTCTGAAGTCTAGAGTGCACAAGATTCCCCAGTTCAGCTTTCCAAAGCACAAACTTATTAACTGCAAGCTGAGAGTACTTATTATAGGCACGAGGAAAATCAATAAGTTTGGACTTGTCTCAGTGAAGAATCCTTTTGTAAGAGTAAGTGCAGGCAACTCAGTGGTGGACACTAAAGTAGGGTACCACTATGGAAGCGAGGAGTCTAGTAGTCATAACTTTCTTGAAGTCTTGGAAGTAGACTTGGGTGTTTTGGAGGAGCCCCTGTACAGTCCATGTGCTGTAATTAAGGTTTTTGAAAAAGGCATGGTTCAAAACAAGTTTGTGGGGGCAGTGTCTGTTAACTTAGGAAACTACTACCCCTGGGTTAGCCAAACCAGTGAAGTCCAGAACTACTTCTTTACTCAAGGTACCCCCAAAGTGCTTGAACAGAGCTTTTCAAAAGACTACGTTGACAGGATTCTTAACGGGAACCAAACAACTAACCAAAGCATTATAAACATTGGCGGAGAATCAGAAGAAAGTTCTTCGGAACTAAAGACCTTAAAGTGGCCAGGGTTTTCAAGCAAAGCTTTTTCGAGGCGCCAACTTGACAGAAGCTTTGAAGAAGAGTACAACTGGGGAGTGCCTTTTGAAACTTTTGCACTCAAAAGACTTCTGGAGAACGGGAACCTCATAGAAGCAGGGCTGATTAACTGCAGCATGAAGGTTGTTTACAAGGGTGGAGGTGAGTTGCTAGAAGAAATCAAAAGAAACTACACTGAAAACATAACAATCAGACTGAACATTTTAAGAGTAGAAAAGCTTTCAGTACTCAACGCTGAAAACTGCAGGTACTACTTAACAGTCACTTCACAAAGTACCCAAGTAGAGTCCCAGGTGTACGAGAGTTCTGAGATAAACTCTTGTTTCAAACATGAAGCCAAGCTGCCCAACGACTGCTTTTTGAAAATAAACTTTTGGAACAAAGTAGACTCTGGAGAAGACCAACTCATAGGCTCCAATGAAATAAACATTGAGTCTAGGTGGCACAACAAACAGTACCAAAGTTTAAAAGCTTCAGGACTAAGTGAAATTCCTATTGAAAAAAGAACTATAAGCACAGAAACTGGTGAAGAGGGATACTTGTACTTGTGGGCTGAGTTGCTTGACCCAGAAGAAGCCAAAACAACCCAACAGGAGTCTTTGCCCGACTTTTCGCAGAAAACTTTTGAACTAAGAATAGTGGTCTGGAGACTCCAGGAAATCAACCACAAAAAAGCAGACTTAAGGGTGAAAGGAGTGATTCTGGACAACTACGGAGAGCTGCTTGAAGAAGTCACAGACACCCACACGGATGCCTTGGAGTCTGCAGAGTTTAACTGGAGGTTCAAGTTTCAAGTCCAGCTTCCTTGCCCAGACCCCCTGTTAACCTTAGAACTTTTAGATCCAGAAAACCCTATAGGGGTTCTCCATATAGACTTGAGTGACGTTTACTGGGAAGCACAGAGACTGCTGAACAAACAAGTGCTTCCGAAGGAGTGGTTTCCCTTTTTCAGTGTCAAAAACGCAGACTTAGAAGTAGCTAGAGTTGAAATAGAAGGAAGTCTCTTACTGGTAGAAGGAGCTGAAAACTCGCCTGTAGGCAGAGGAAGAGATCCCCCCAACAGAGACCCGCCCTTGCACCCACCTGAAACAGGACGTTCGTTTAAAGAGGTCAAACAAGAGATAGACCAAGTAAACTCTAAGTTGGCCTCTGCAACGTTTAAGTACAAAAACTACATAGCTTTAATGTGCTGCATGCTTTTAGCAGTGTCGGTTACTTTGGTGCTATTTGTTGTGTTAAACTAAACTTAATTAAGGTTTCTTCTAGCAGCCTTTTTGAAGTAAGGAGCTTTTTGGGTTTCAGTCATCTGAGTCCAGTCACCAAAGATTTTGTTGAACTTTTCTTTGCGAGAGCTTCCTGAGTACTTTTTGTGGGTTTCGCGGATATAAAAGGCAAAGGCACTTTTATACTTGCGAGCTTCAGTGCTATAGAAGTCCCTGGCAGTGGAGTAGCTGGTTTGGGCAGAGTCTAGGGCTTCCTGGACTTCTTTTAGTTTTTGTTCCAAAGCAACTTTTTGTTTAGAAAGAAGAACTACTTTGTTGTACTGCGAGTTAAGGGTTTTGGAAACTGCTTCACAAGGAGTTTTTTGGTCTTTGGGAAGGGACTTCCAGAGAGGCTTGCACTCTTCTAAGGAAAGAAAAGACTCTTTCCTTTTGTTGATTGCAAAAACCTTGAAGGCACTTACTGGCTTCGTTGGGTGTTTGAAGTTGTTTGTGTTGAAGTTTACTGTGAGGGTTTGCGACCTTCTTTGTTTGGCGCGTTGCATTTTTATAAGGAATCTAGCTGTTAAGAAACATTAGTTCGTCAATATGTCCAACGCGACTTGTAAAGTATGGAGTCTGGTCTTCAGAACCTAGTTGAGAAGTGCCCTGAGCAGTACAAGTCCTTAGAAACCTGCATTGAGAACTCTGGAAACAAGACTCAGGAGTGCAAAACTTACTTTAAGGAGTTGGGCAAGTGTGTGCGGTTAAGTAACTATTTACCTTAAGTTTCTAGACTTAACTCTTGGTTTTCTGTAGTTAGGGAACTCTTGTCTTTTCATGACACTGCACTTAGGAGTGCTTACTACAAGCACATCTTTTTTACAGGGTTGTTTTGAGTCGACTCTTTGTTCTGCAAGGTTCAGCAAAAAGCCAATCTCTGCAAGTTGTTTGGTTTGGGACTCAGAACTCTCAAAGTCTCCCTGAGGGTTTTTGTCAGTAGTAATTTCTTTACAGTTCAAAAGTTCTTCTGAGCACATCGAACCCATCTTTAACGAAATTAATTAACCTTCTCTTGCTTTTTTTTCTTCTTCTCTTAATTCACTTCTTGAGTTTTGTATTTCTAAGTCAGCTTTTCGGAGTTTGTCCCTCATTTCGTTGGCTTCTTGCTTAATGAAGCTGTAGGCGTCCTCCAGCATTTTGAGCATTGCTGAGTCGCTGTGGTTCGAATAGTGGAGCTTGAGTTCTTGGTGGAAAGAACTTTCGAGGAGTTGTGTGTCAGGAGGAGTGCCTTCGCCAGCAGTGAGTTTTTGGTAGAACTCAGGGTAAGGGTCAGTGAAGATGATTTCATCGTAGTGTTCTGAAACTACAGGTTTCTTAGTTGACTGGGAAGACCCTGGCTGTTTAGGGTACAACTGGAGCAAGTGAGGAATGTCTAGTCGTTTTTCACGGGGGTCGTAGAAGTGCAGCTGAATAACTATTTCAAACTCGCCCCAGCCTGTTTCGTGTATTTCAAAAGGAGGTTTTTCTATACTACGAGTGGGGTTGGAAAAACTAGGGTGGAGTTGGAAAACTACTTTTTTGACGTAGGTGCTTATGTCTTCGTCGTCAGAACCCCTTACGTAGCAAGCCCACTTGTGGGAGTTGTGTTCGTCTGCCTTTTTTCCTTGGTAGAAGCTCATGCTTCCGTAAACTATTCCTTTTTTAACTACAGTTTTGGTTCTTTCCATTTATTATTAGTTCCTTCTTCTCGACTTGGACTCTTCTTTCCTCAAGTTTTCTAGTTCAGTTTCGGCTTCTTTGATTTTGCTTTGGAGGTCCAAAACAGCGTCTTGCACTTGGTCTATGTCTTGTTCGTAGTGGTTGATGAGTGCAGTGTTTTCTTTAAGTTTAGTTTGGAGCTCTTTAATGTGTGTTTTGTGTTTCTCGTTTTCTGTTTTCAGGGTTTCTATTTTGCTTTCGCTGATTTCGTTGCTGAGTTCACTGCTTTCTTTTTCAAGGAACTTGATGAGTCGGTTGAGTTCAGAGGGTGGGTTGTTGTCTCCGTGTTTTTTAAAGTGGTTGTCCATTTGGAGCACTGAGACTTTGTCGTTCAGGTCAAGTATTTCGGCTCTGATGTTTTCGAACTCTTCGTTGACGAGGGGGTGCATAAGTGCAGTTTGGACGTTGCTTTTGGCGTAAGTGGACTTGTTTAGTTTGATTTGTTGTTCTAGTTCTTGGAGTTGGTCTTTGAGGCTGCAGATTTCTTTGTCCTTGAAAAGGATCATCACGTTGGACTTTCTTTCAGTTGCTTGGAGTTCGTGTATTTCTTTGTAGGCTTTTTCTATTCTTTCTTGGATGTTTTCTTGGACTTCAACCATTAGATGTACTCTATTTTAATGTTATTAGAAGGGTGCTTTATCCGCTTGGCAAGAATTTCTAGGTTCCTTCGGTACCTTTCTTCTGGGGTGAGTTCTTCGTGGTTGAGTTGGTCTGTTTTGGCTTTGGCTTTTTGTGGTTTTTGGGAGTGTTTGGGTTTTTGTTTCCTTAGCAGGCGGTTGTCAATGTCTTCTTGGATTTTCTCTGTGTAGATTTCCCAGAAATTATGTTTCCGCTTCAAAGGAGCTTGGGGTTCTTTGGATGGCAGTAACTTTTTGAGCAAGGCTTTGGACATGATAGGTGTTATAAATGGAAGAAGACACTTTTACAGAGGACAAATCTTTACTTAACAGAGAAAACAACAGAGAGTCTAGTTTCCAGAGGTTCAAGTCTAGCTTCAGTGAACTGTCTAGTTCGCCCCGTGAGTACTGGATTGTGCTTTTGATGATTTTTTTGAGTCAGTACGCAATAAGTTTGTTTTTGATTCCTTTAAGTATTTATCTTTCAGAAGTGCTGGACTTGTCAGACGTGGTAACTGGGTTGTTGTTTGTGGTTTTTGGACTACTGGCTTTGGTGTTTTCTTTCTTGCTAGGATACTTTGCAGACAGGTTCCACACAAGAACCAATCTCTTCACTTGTGGAGTTTTAATGATTGCCAACTTTGTGGTGTTGCTTGTGGTGCCTTTAGTGGCTGTTAAACTGGTTGCAATCATTTTGTTTCTACCTATTATAGTGTGCATTTTCTTCCCTACAACTAAACTGGCTGTGAAGAGGTATACAGAAGCTACTTCTAGGAGTTTGGGGTTCTCCTTTTTCTACATGGCTTACTACACAGGGGCGGCGCTCTCCGGACTTACGGTTGACTTAGTGATTTCGCTCAACGGAACAGAAGAGTCGACCTTTGTGTTGCTGTTTTTGATAGAAATAGGAATCATAACTGTTTTCATTGGTTTGGTGTTTCTAGTGAGGCAAGACTCAAACTTAGAAACTGACTTTTCTATGTGGGAGCACACTAAAGAGGTTTTGGAAAGCAAAACTTTTTGGAAGTTTATGGGGTTGGCTATGCTTTTTGTTATAGTTAAGTCAGTGCAGAAGCACGCTGACGTTACTTTGCCTATTTACATGTACAGAGACATTGAAGAAGACGCTCACTTTGGGTACATGCAAGCCTTGGCTAACATTACTATTTTAGTTTCGATTCCAGCAACTACTTACCTCATTTACTTCTTCACGCACTACTCGTTGCTGGTGGTGGGGTCGTTTATTTCGAGTTTATCAGTGATTCCTTTGTTGTTTGGAGCGTCTTACTGGACTGTAGCAGCATTTATAGTAGTGGTTTCAGTAGGCGAAGGCATTACTTCTCCAAGACTTGCAGACTACACCCTCCAGGTTGCAAAGGAAGGCAAAGAAGGAGTTTTTTTGTCCTTAGCAGCTGCACCTTTGCATGTAAGCACTGTAGTCACAGGCATAATGGCAGGAGCACTCTTATCGAAGTACTGTCCTGAAGACGGAGAAAGGGATTGCTGGGCGCTTTGGGGTTTAATTGGCATTGTAGCAATAGTTCCTTCGTTCCTTATGTTGGTCTTTAGACCTTACTTAGAAGAAAAGCCTGTTAACTAAACTTTTTATTAAAGAAACATCTAACTGAAGAAACTAACTCTGTAGGAGCTCGGAAATTCTCAGTTCTTTTCTGCATCCACAGAGGTCGGTTTCTGATAGACGATTCGTGTCTGGAGTCAATAAGTACTATCACAGAGTAGTCTTTGTGATGCCTTATGGACCTTCCAATGGACTGGTTAATGGCTTTGTGACAAGCGCCTTCGTAGTAGTCCCTTCCTCTGAAGCCTCCGCCTTTGTTGTCTAAGTACTCCATTTTTTCGCGAATTTCAATTTCATGCCTGCTTAAGTAAGGCAGCCCCACCATAACTACACACCTACCAAGTTCGTCACTGAAGTTGATTCCTTCACTTAGTTTGCCTCTCACCACTGCAAACAGCAAAGCTCCCCTTTGCTTTGCTTGCTGGGAGTACTCTTCTAGCACGTTGTTTTCTCTGTCGTCAAAGAATATGCTTTTTTTGCGTCTGATTTCTTCAGAGTACCTTGAAGAGTTTAAGTAGGTTTCGAGTTTCTGCAGAAACTGGTAAGAAGGAACAAAACACACTATTCCGTTAGGAACCACTCCGCACAAGTCGTCTAGTAACGAAACTAAGTCTCCAAGCATTGACTCGTTGTTTCTGTTTTCGTAAGTAAACCTAAAGGGCCCCTTGTTTCCTCCCCAAACTGTAGCTAACAGTAGATGGTCACTGGGAATAACGTGCCCGCAACTAAAGTGAATCACCTGAGAAGGGTTCAAGTGTGCAAACAAAGACTTGAATTCGTTCCTAGGTTCCATAGTTCCTCCAGCCAGCACTACGCACCTTGAAGAGTCCAGTATCTTCCGGAAAGGCCTTACGGGGTCTAGAAGCAAGTACCTCAAGTTAACTTTTTTTGCCTGTTCTTGGAACTTTTTGGGTTTCTGGAAAAAAGAAGAACTTTTACTAAAAGCTTTTTTTTCTGGTTGGTGCACTTCAACTATTACTTTGCCGTCGCTTTGGTCCTTGCTCAAAGCTACCATAAATTCTATTGAGTTAAGCAATTTCAAAGAGTCACTGGCAGCACTGGCCCTTGCTCGGAAACCATACAGTTTAGAAATTAGCCTGAACTCTTCAACCCACCCGTAGATTTCAAATAAGTTGTACCTGAGGAGGTCTTGGTCCTTTAGCAAATCTCGGGCCTCCAGTGAATCTGACACTTGACAGTTAGCCATGAATTTGCAGAGTTTGTGGGTTACATCGACGATTTGTTTAAGGTACATTCCAGTTCTGGGAGTTAAAATTTTTGTGTACATTTCGTAGTACTCGTTTACAAGTGAGTTTGCAGCACTTACACTGTCCATATCAATCTCTGCTGAGTAGGCACTGCAAATGGCTTCTACTAAGTTGTGGGCCTCGTCAATAACTACACAGGTATTTTCTAGGTCGAGCCCAATGTTTTCGCGGGTTCTTTCGTTAAGAACAGAAGAGTAAGGAGCTATGATTACTTCAGCTTCGTTCATAGCACTTCTGCTTCCGAAGTAGGGACACGCATTTACTTCTTTGCCTACTCTAACTAAGTCCTCAATGTCACATACTTCCTGCATTATTTTCTGTTTGGCTGAAGCTTGGTTGCTGTAGTATACGCATTCTTTTTGATGGTTTTCTGGGTCAATTATTTCTTTGCACTTAACGTCCAGGGCTTGTTTGGACTTTAAGTTACTTAGGTGTTCGTTAATACACAAATGCGACCTTGAAGCTAAACGAACTACTTTGATTTGGTCTGGACCATTTCCCCACTTAGTTCTTTTAATCTCCTGAACAAACTGGTCGAGTTGGGTGTGTGTTCTGCTTACGTAAAGAATGCGCAGGGGTTTCTGGGCTCCTTGACTTGAGTCAATGCCTGAGTTGGAAGACTGAATAGGTGCTAACCAAGAGTCAGAAAGAGAAAACCTTGCAGAGTCCCCTTGTGCTTTCTTTCTGGACTTAAGGGGCTGTTCTACTGGTTCGTTGTAGAAACTTTGTTGTTGAGGAGGAAAGTCAGAAGCAGGGGTTTGTTTTTGTTCTCTAAGCCACTTAAAACAGGAGCAAATAATAGACAGGGACTTGCCCGTGCCAGTAGGACTTTCAAATACTCCAGCTTTGTAACTCTGTAGTGCTTGATATAAACTTAGCATGAACTGTGTTTGGACTTGGTATGGCGGGAAAGGGAAATCGAAACTTGGTTCCATTTATGGATTATCTATTCCATCATGGGATGTTCTTGCTCAAACATAGTCTTCCAACCCCCTCCGCCGAAATCCAGAGGCCAACCTGCTACCTTGTACTTAAGGACTTCTAAAAACAACCAAATTCCAGCTCGGTTTTTCAACTTGGGAAGGGAATACACTATACTCATGTCGCATGGAAACGCAGAGGACATTTCGCGTGTTGAGGAGTGGGTTCAAAGAGTTTTTGTCCACAAAGTCCGAGTTAACGTTATGCTGTACGAGTACACAGGCTACGGGGACTCCCAAAACTCCCCTTCAGAGCAGTTTGTTTACTCAGACATCGAAGCAGCAATGTGGTTCCTAACTGAGTGCTGCAAGATTCCTCTACAAAAGATAGTGCTTTACGGGAGGTCCCTGGGCTCAGGACCTAGTTGTTACATTGCTGAGAAGTACCCTGAGATAGGAGGCCTTATACTCCAGACACCGCTTACTTCGGTGTATAGAGTGATTTTGGAGTTCAGGTTCACTCTTCCAGGGGACATGTTTCCCAACATTGACAGAATTAAAAGAATCAAGTGTCCTTTACTAATAATTCACGGCACAAGAGACGAGATCGTTCCTATACAGCACGCAAAAGACTTGTTTAAGAACTGCAAAAGCACCAAGAAACTAGCATACTACGTAGAAGCAGCAGGCCACAATAACATTGAGTCAGTTGCTGGGCTGCCTTTGTTTGAAACTATGCAAGGTTTTATTGACTGTCTTTAATAATTTAATGGAATTCATGACTATAAGTTCTGGTTCGTTCAACAAAAAGAACTTGTTGGTTAAAAAGATACCTATGGGGACTAACCACCACAGCGCGTACCTTTACTTCAGAGCCCCCATTAGGACTTTCACTACAGAAACTACTTGCTTTTCTACTAGGAACTCCAAGTTGTACGGTTGCAGAGTCCAAGTTTTCAGAATTAAATTGCACAAGTCCTCCAACTTGCTAAACGCATTTCCTTACTTAAAGTACCCAACTCCTCTATTACTTGACCAACACTTCCAAGTTTATATTTTAGAAGACGAACTTAAACTACTGTTTCAAAAGCTAAAGGAGCTTAATAAAGACTTCCAAAAAGAAACTAAAATTTTAAGTTTAGAAGCACTTAAACTCTCTGAACTCCAGGTTTTCAACGGGAAGTTAGAAGAGCTTCTGGGACTTTTAAGAGAAATCTTTAAGTCTATTTTGTTCGGTAAGTTCTAAGTAGAGTACTCTAATTCCCCCCAGTTTTTAGAAATTAAAGACTTTCCTGCACTCAACGACTACAACCCAGTAACAGACGAAGTGGAAAGTTTCCACACAAACAAATCAGCACTAGCCCAAGCTGTACTTTCTATGTAGGCTGAAGCTTTCAAAGGTGCCTTTGCTGTTTACAAAACACTTGCAAAGCAAAACTTGAGGAAGCCATTTGCGCTAGAAGAAGTAACTAAGATGTTCCAGTTCATTTCAAGAGCAAGACTGAGTATTTCTGAAGTCATAGAGGAAACCATTTACCGACAAAACCACTCCAGAACTAAGAGCCAAGGAACTCTAAGGCTTACTAAAAAGCCCAACTACATCAGCAAACTCATGAAACAAGAAAAAAAGAACTTAAACAGAGAACTAGTTCCCAAATCTACAGTACAAATAGAAACTAGAACACTCTACACAGAGTCCAAGAAACCCAGAAACCACTGGGAAGTTGACAGCCCCAAGTTCTTCAGAAACTTCACTGGAGTTTACGGAAACCTAAAAGACGTTCACAAACTGCAACGAAAAAAAGTACCCCTTCCCAAAAACCACAACTACCCACACGGCAAAAAAGAAATTAAAAGGACTGTAAAAACTGCTCTGAAAACCTCTTGTTCCCAAAAAGTCTTTTCAAAGCTAAAACACGTTTACTCCAAAATGGATGAGTTCCTATAGCTAATAAGTTAAAAACGCATAATGTCCAAAGAGGGTGAGATCAAGCCACTTATTAAAAATCCTTACGAAGAGATCATAGGTAGAATTGGTTTTGGCAAGTACCAGTTCTTAATACTAGCAGCTGTAGGCTTGGGAGGGATGTTTGCTGAAGGTGCTGAAATGGCTTTTATATCCTTGCTAAGTTACGTTTTCATGGAAACTTGGAACTTGTCTTCTTCAGTGGCTTCACTGCACGCTACTTTTATTTTTTCAGGAAAACTAGTAGGCATCATAGTTTCTAGTCTCTACGCTGACGACATAGGACGCTTAGTTATGGTCAAGTTAGGGACTCTTTCAATAGCAGCTTCTTACTTGGTCTCCCCATTTATGCCGGAGTACTTTACATTTATATCCTGCAGGTTCTTGGTGGGGTTTGGTTTGGGAGTGATGATACCTGTGTTTGTAGGTTACGGAACAGAAGTGTGTCCAGCAAAGCACAGAGGGTCCTTCACAATTACTTTGATGTCCTTTTTTGTGTTGGGGGAACTCATGGTAGTGGGGACGCTTTACTTGGTTATGCCAGACCTGGACTCTGAGTCTTGGAGGTTCGTAATTCCTATTGTAGGAGTGCCTGTTTTTATCTCAGTGGTTCTGACTTTTGCTTTCTTAAAAGAAAGTCCGCTTTTCCTGCTCAAAAGAGGGTTTATTTCTAAAAGTATTGAGACACTTGACTTCTTAGCTCAAACTAACAAAAAAGAACCTTTGAGTTCTCAAGAAAAAGACTCTTTGCACGGACTCATGCTTTCAGCCCACAAGTCTGGAATGGAGAAACTCCCCTTTTTGTGGAATGAAGAAAACTTCAGGAAGTCACTGATTCTGGTGTTTATGTGGATGGCTTGCATTATAGTTTTTTACGGGTTTTTAATTATCCTTCCCGAAACTCTTTCTTTCGGGGGCTCGGCTTCAGACGTGTTGTTGGGGTGGGCTATTGCTTCGGGAATTCAGTTCCCTGTTCAGTTTTTAAACGGCTGGATGATAGACTGGGCTCCACTAGGCAGAAAAGGCACTATTTTGTTATCGTGCTTTATGTTGGTAGTCTTTGAAGGACTGGCACTTTTGCTCATAGAAACAGGTGGTTTTTACGTTTGTGTGGCAGGACTCACTGCTTTTGGACTGATAGTGTTTAACACACTCTACGCCTACACTAACGAAGTTTACGAAACAGAAATTAGGAGTTTAGCAGTGGGCTTTTACAACATGATTTCTAAGTTCGGTGCTATAGGAGTGCCTATACTGATATTTTTGCTAAACGAAATAGACGTGAAGTACCCTTTCTTGTTAATGGGGGCAGTGGCTTTGGTAGGGTTCGTGTTAAGTTTGTTTCTGCCTTCAGACAAAACGGGGAAGCCCCTAGACCAGTTAGTTTCTAAGTAAATGGAGTTTCTTTTCTCAGAGGAGTTTTGCTTTGAAGAAGAAGAAGTTCTAGGAGTCACACTTAAGATGAAGCCAAGGGACTCTGGCCAAGTAGACTCCCAACTCCACTTGACTCTGTGGCCTTCAGCTGAGTGCTTGTGTGAAGCACTGGGCAAGTATGTTCAGCCCGGCACCAAAGTGCTTGAACTGGGAGCTGGCACAGGACTAGTTGGTCTCTACGCTGCTAAGTTCTACTCAGCCCAAGTAACTATCACAGACGGAAACCCTGAAGCTGTTTCTTTGATAGAAGATAACATAAAGCTAAACGGTGTGGATGCTGAAGCTGCTCAGTTAGTTTGGGGAGAAGGCCAGACTACTTATGACTTGGTGTTGGGCAGTGATGTTATGTAAGTTTTATTTAGTTACGACCACAGCTTAGTTAAGCCTTTACTCCAGACAATTAAAAAAACACTAGCTCCTGAAGGAACTTGTTTACTCGCTAATCACACAGTCAGGTTTTCCCCTGCTAAAGAAGTTCTTTACGAAGCTGCTTCGGAAGTAAGCTTAGACTTGGTTCAACTGGATGTTTCTGAAAGCATACAGTTCACTCTAGTTAAACACAGTGTTAATTAGTTTTTCTTTTCCTTAACTCAGGAGCTTTGCCTTGTTTCTTCTTTCTTTTGCGCTTTTTAAGTTCGAAAGCAGGGTTGAAGCCTCCAAAACTAATTCTGCTAGGAACAGGGTCATCGGCAACTTGGGTTTCTTCCTGAACTTTGGGTTTGTATATGTGCTTAAGAGTCCACTTTTCTTCAAGCGTGGGTTTGGCTTCCTGTGGAGTTTCAGAGTTCTTAGTCATGAACTTAAGTGACTTGAGTTTACTGGAGAGGTTGCTCATATTTACTAATTATCTACTGCTCTCACGCCTTTGACCTCAGGCAGATAAAACATAATCATCTTTTCAATGCCGTCCTTCAAAGTAGCACTTGAAGAAGGACACCCTACACAAGAACCCCTGAGTTCCAGAGAAACAACTCCTGTTTCTTCGTCAAAGCCGAGGAACTTAATGTCCCCTCCGTCTTCTTGCACGTGGGGCCTAACTCTGCCTTCCAGAATTTCTTTGATTATCTGGATAACTTCGCTGTCTGAGTCGTAGTTGTCTTCTTCTTGAGGAGCATCGTCAGTGAAAATAGGTCTTTTTTCTGTCAAGTACTGCTCTATGACACTCGAAATGGTGTCTTGCAAAGCTTCCCAGGGCACTTCTTCGTTCTTAGTTACTGAAACGTAGTCCTTTGCAAAAAACACTCGGTTAACTCCAGGAAGTTCAAAGATTTCAGTTGCCAGTGGCGAAATAGAAGCAAACTTAGGGTCTGCAAAGTCACAAGTGCCCTCAGAAAGTACTTGTTCGTCAGTTAAGAACTTAAGACACGCTGGGTTTGGAGTGGATTTAATTTGTATGTACCTTAGTAGTCTTTTCGCTAACATTTTTATTAGTGGATCTACAGACTATAAAATTACATCACTGCACAGCAGCTGGTCTTTTTGGCTTGGGATCTTTGAGTCTGGTTGGTTGGTTCCGTTCCTTCAGAGTAGTTATACGGTCCAGGGTCTTGGTGCTCTTCAGAGTTATCAGAACTGAAGTGGTTGACTTGGTAAACTCTTGGTGGGGAAAAAGTTTTGCTTCTTTGCTTTCTGAGGTTGTTGTTTTTTTTACTTTTAAGTCTTGCATACACAACAGCTGACTGCATTATAAATGGTTTAAAGTATTTATATGTTAACTCTAAGTTTTTGGTCTAATTTAGATGTGAAACTTTCAAGGTTCGAAAGTCTGGACTTAATTTCTTTTAGGTCTTGCAGGATCCAAGTAAGTGCTTCGTTGCTGCAATGAGTTCCTACAGCTGTGTCTGCTTTTTGTGTTGAGCTTTGGTGCTTCCAAAGCAAGTCTTTGTAAGACCGTTCTAGTTTTTTGCGCTTTTCAACTTCGTGTTGCAGTTTGGAAGCTATTTGGACTCTGTTTTGGGGGGTGTCTTGGTAACTGCTTCTTAAGTCCCAAGTCGAGCTTTGGGATACCCCGCTTAGTGTTGATTCTTGGGTCCTTTTCTGTGACGACTTTCTTTTGGCGCCTCTGATCAGGCTTCCTTTTGCTCGGGAGATCTTGTCAAGGCACAGGTTTGTAGTGAAGTTTAAGCTTTTTTGGGGGATTTGTGAAGGACGTGGTTGGGGTTCTGGAGGGTTTTGTGACCTGGGAGTGGAAAGGCTGGGTGAGAGTCTTTTCTGGGAGTGCTTCGTTATGAAAGTGGGGTTTTTTCTTGGTTTTTTGGTGACTGAGGGTCTTCTTTGGGCTCTTCTAAGGTTGTATTTAAGTGGTTCGTGGAGTATTATTTCTTCTGGGTATTTTTTAGGATTTGAATTAAAAGCTGTGCTAAACTGCATTTATTAGGGTGGCAGTTTTATAAATGTTTAATAGTTAAAGACTAGTTTTTGCTTTTGAACCTTTTGAGTTGCTATAAATGGTTATGGTTTGCAAATGACAATCTGCAAACATCTACAGAGTTTATTGTGTTAACAATTAAACAACTTCAGAAAAACCCAATAAAGTTTTATTGGTAGTAAAAATGAGCACTAAACTAACTAAAACCACAAAAAACTTAAACCCCAAACAAACTTCTTTATAATTAAATCGAATTCGACATGTGTGTAAATAACAGTTATTAATGGAACTGAGTTAACCTTGTAAAAATTGATCAATAGAAATGGAACATTCTGCTGAGGCATACAAACTAGAGAACCTAAAGCACCTTTTTTCACAGGTAAATACTATTTAGTCTTGGCCTTCACTTAAATACTTTGAGTTACATAACTCAGTAAGTCTCTGTTCAGAACACAGAGAGAAACTAATGAACTACATTCTGGATTTAAGTTCAGAAATCGGAACTTCAAACAAGACTTCCCAGCTAGCTTGTTCTTACGTAGACTCTTTTCTAGGAAAGAAGCAACTCAACAGCTTGTCTGTTCTACAACTAGTAGGCGTAACTGCCCTAAGCATCGCTTCGAAATTTGAAGAAGGGCGGGAAATCCTTCCCCACCAGATTTATGAACTCTGTGCTGGGAAGTTTTCTTTAGATGCTATAGTGACTTTAGAGCTTTTTATGCTTGACGCGTTGAATTGGACTTTAAGTTTGGTCACGCCGTGCGAAATCATCCAGTTTTTACTGTTAAATACATGTGATAGTTCTTTTGATTTTTCGAAATTAGCAATGCACGCCGAAGCCTACGCCAGCTTGTGCATGACTGACTCAAAGCTCATGAGCAAAGGGTGCAGTACAGTAGCTTTGGCCTCTATTTTGTGTGTGCTTGACAAATTCAAGTTTTTTGAATTTAGGAAAGGCTGGACACAAATGGTAGAAAAACACTACAACGTGGACTTTGAAGCTGTTGAAAGTTGTCTTGAACTGATCTATAAAAAACTCAGTGACCTAAGTTCAGAGGACGAAGTCTCTACTTGTCCGAGTTCTCCACTAATGTAACGTATTTAAAATAGATTATTATTAGGTCAATATGCCTACAGTTACTCTTTTGTGACGTGCATTAAGAAGTTCCTTATTTTCTTAACAACTTCATCTGCGTTCTGGACTTCGAACTCCATCGAGTCTCCATCTAGGTATCTTATCAAAAACCTTTTTTCACTCTGCACAAACACACTGTCGATTGACCTGATTCCATACAAAAGCTTGTTACGCTTTTCTTCAATCTCCAAAATGAACTCGCCAGTGTGGTCTCGCTTCAAAGTGATTGCAGCAGGGTGGTTAATTAAGTTGTTAATTTTGGTGACTTCATACTTCTGGTAAAAGTTCTCGGCTTCGTCCAACTCGGTTTTGTACTGCATTAACTTACTTGAAAGCTTAGCTTCGTTTTCGCCGTGTTTGGCCAACTTTTCATTAAGCATAGCTACTTCGGACTGTTTTTCTTTGATTTTACAAGTGAGTTCGTGGATTTCGTTTTCGGCGCTTGTGTAAGCTTCTTTTGAGTCCTGGATGTCTTTTTTAAGGCGTTCGTTGGTTTCAGTTAAGTTTTGATGGGAAAACTGGGCGTCGGCAAGGTCTTTTTCTAGGTTTTCTTGTTGTCGCATAGCTGCAGACAGTGAGTTTTGAAGTTCGCCTACTAGCCTTCTTAAGTGGTCATCTTTGTTTTGGACTGCTTTTTGGATTTCTTGGTACTCTTCGTTGACAGCTTTGTGCTTGGCTTGGAGTTCAGTGTTTTGTTGTTTCAAAGAGTGGTAGTCTTCTAGTAGTTTTTTGTTTTGTTGTTCTAAGTCAGAAGCTGACAGCTTTTTTTCTGGCTGAGGAAAGCCTAGTTGTTCGGTCTCTTCTCTTTTTGCTTTGAGTTCTCCGAATATTTTGTCTTTTTCTTGGGTTTTCAGCTGGATTTGGTTGTTTTTTTCGGTGATGGTGAACTCAAGTATGCTGAGTTTCTTTTTGAGGTTTTCAATGTGCTGTAGGTCTGACTTCTTTTCCTCGCGTTCTTTTATAAGTGCTTTTTTGAGGAGTCGGACCTTTTTCTCAAGGTCTTGGGCTGGGTTTGGAGCACTGGACTCTTCCATTTATCAAGTTAAGTTGTTAATCACAGAACTTATTTCTGAAGGACTTAAAGCAAAAGGTTCGCTTGTGAAGTAGTCTGACTGCAAAGCGTCCTGGGCTGATATCCGCTTCGAAGGGTTGTACGTGAAGAGTTCTGACAAAAGCTTAATTGCAGAGTCGCTTGCTTTGGGAAAAGCTCTTTTAAAAGAGATTCTTGGGGAAGCCGAGAAGGGCAGATAGTTGGGTAGGTAGTTCATTCCTGTCCACTCGTCTTCTGAAGGCGTGCCTAAGGTGTTGAATATCTTAGACAGTTGGTCGATTGCTGAGTTGCCTGGAAAGAAAGGGTGCTTGTTAAGCAACTCTGCAAAGATACACCCTACTGACCACATGTCCATGGACTTGCCGTAGTGCTTAGTGCCAAAAAGCAGTTCGGGTGACTGGTACCACAGAGTGCAGATACCTGTGCTTTTGGGAGCGTCGCTGTCACAGATGATCTTGGCAGTTCCGAAGTCAGTGACTTTAACTTCCCCACTTTTAGTAACAAGTAAGTTCCCAGGTTTCAAGTCTCTGTGGAGTACAGAGTTCTCGTGCATGTAAGCAACGCCTTCTAAGATTTGTTTCATGAGTCCTTTAGTCAGGGCTTCGTCTTCTGGAAGTTTAGGAATTAAGTCATTCAGGGCGTTCTCAGCTAGTTCAATCACTAAGTGAATATTGGAGTTCTTGTAAAAAATATCCGAAAGTTGGATTACATTGGGGTGTTTGAGTTCTTGAAGAATCATTATTTCGCGCAAAGCTGTGAAGTGAATTCCTTCTCCTTCTTCTACAATGCGTATCTGCTTTACAGCAACAGACGAGTTAGTTTTATTGTCTAAAGCCATCCAAACCTCTCCATAAGTTCCTCTTCCCAAAAACTTAACTTTTTCATACCTTTCCATTATGGCACCCTTAAAGCACTTAAGAATTACCTATAATAGTTCAATGAGCCTGAATACAGCGTGAAGAATCCAAGACGTTCAGTATAACTTTGAAGAGCACTATTTCCTAAACCAGTTGTTCAATAACATTAAATACGTGTTCTTTGAACTCAGGAGCGTTGAGGATTGTTGTGCACAACTGTTGGGTTTCACCTTGAGTCATTGGAGTTCTTCTGCGTTGGATTTGTCTGAGTTCTTTCTGAAGGCTCTCTACGTACCTTAGAGAGTCCATACTTTCAGTTTCTAGTTCGTCCATCCACTTGCGTTTGTCGCAGTCACAAACTGCTTCTATCAACGACTTAACTTTTTCGTTAATCCAGCTGACTACAACAGGTTGTAGTTGCTCCAAAAGGCCTGTGTCTGGAACTACTTCACTCAAAACGGAGTTTACGAACTGACTTACTAAGTGACTTTGAGAGTAGTCAATGAGTTGCCACTTCATGTCTTCTAAAGGGCTTTTTTTGATTTGTCGCGAAAGATCTTTGGACTTGCTATTGCCTTTAATAGGACTGATTTCTAAGCTCTGGAAAATGTCACTGTTGGCGTCAAATTCGTACTCAGGCTTAATGGCACTTTCATTAAAGGTCTCTTCGTGTTTAGGGGGTTTAGAAGGGCTATTTTCGGCTTCAGTGCTGTAGTAAGTTTCCACAAAGAGTTCCATCAAGTCGTAGATTTTAATAGAAGGCTGGGTTTCAGAAAACGACTTTTCAGTTTGGAGCATAAAGGCTCTTTGAAGTTCTTCTTCTTCAGGAAAGATAGAAACTGCGACTTTGGCGCACTGCTTCAAAGAAAGACTAACTGAAGAAGGGTCTTTGGTGAACTTCTGTCCCGGGAACTCTAGTTAGGGTTTACTTTGAGTAAGGCTGATGTTTAGATGCTTCTGCACAGAACTCCTAACGAACAAAAAGAAAATCAAGTCGTCCAAGTTGTAGTTCTCTGAAAGGAACTTAGCAAACACCCTTACTTCGCTGTGCTCGGCTTCATAGTTGTCTAAGGACTGGCAGATGTCTACTGCTGTTTGTTCAGCCATTCTTTTGTTTTTGAACTTGTCTTTCAAAAACTCACCTAAGAACTCAGGGAACCTTTTGGGTTGTTTGGAAGAGTGTTTTTTGTATATTTCTTCTTCAACTATGGCAATGTCTTTTTTGTACCTGGAGTCGTAAACTTCTTCTATGACGGTTCTTAACTTGACTAGAGACAAGGTTTTAGGTCTTAACTGGGAAGTTGCTTGGATCTCCAAGGACTTCAGCAATTCTGTGAACTTAGTTGTTTTGACTAATTCTTTCATAGGGTTCTTGGGCTTAGCAGGTTTGGGAGTTGGTTTTTCGGACTTTTCGTTCAAAAGCTCTGAGATTCCGTTGAGTTGTTTAGGTGAAAAGTCAGACCTTATGGGAGACTTAGATTTGTTTCTGTTTGAAAGTTGCTTGACTGGAGTTTTCTAACTAAAACTTACAGACCTAGTAGTTCTGGGACTGTCCACAGCTACTGTTTTCTGCCTAAAAGAAAAGGTAGCCTGCATAGCACGGATGGGAGACTTGGAGTTACTTGTTTCAAGTCCTGGCAGTTTAGGGTTGACCACTTTAATGACTGCTACAAAGTACCCTTCTTCGTCTTCAACGAACTGGACTTCGTTTTCTAGTAAGAAGTTGAAGTACTGATCTCTTTCGCGCTTGGGCAGGTCTTTCAAAACCAAGGTGGGAATGCTGTTCAAATACTCTGCCATATTAACAACTAAATTAGTTCCTAACTAAAGCTCCACTGTGGAAGTACCCACAACTCACTTTGGCACACCCTTCCAGTCCCAGACGCACTGGACTGAAGCTGTCAGAGTCGCCCTCACCTACTCCTAACTGCTCGTAAAAGTTAAACCCCCACATAAAAACATTCCCATAGCAGTCAACTGCTCCAGAATGTCTGCAGCCTGCGTCAACCCACACAACGTTTTCAAGGCTTCTGATGACTTGTGGGTTTTCTACTGCATGCTCAAACCCCAGTCCAGTTCTGCCATTGCTGCCTTTTCCAAAGCTCCAAACCCTGCCTTCATTAGTTAGTACTAAAGTAAAGCAGTCTCCACACGAAACCATTTCTGCCCTGTTTTCTGAACTAAAGGGTTCAACTTGTACTATTTGGGCTGTGCGGCAGCTAGAGCCTAGTTGTCCGTCTTCTCCTGACCCAGCTGCAAACACATAGCCTCCTTCAGTGACCACTCCTGAGTGGTTCAAGCCTAAACTTAGTTGCTTAGGGGCTTTAGGCAACTGGACTTTAGTAGGACTTAGTAAAGACTCAGGGGCTTTTACAAAAAGTCTAGAGTCAGGGTTTGCCCCCCACATAAAAAGTACACTGTTCGAAATGCACCCACTGTGGGAGTGCCCTGCTGAAACGTAAGTAACTTCACTCAAGCCTTGTATTAACTTAGGAGAAGTGAAGTCTTTGGTGCCAGAATGCCCCAACTGGCCCTCGTCTCCGTTTCCCCAAGAGTACACCATTCCTAGGTCACTTAAAGCTAAGGTGTGCTGCCACCCACAGGCAACTTGAGTTACCTTGATATCAGACAAGCCTTTTACTGGAGTAGGCATAAAAACAGATTCACTTACTCCGTGTCCTAGTTGTCCAAAGATTCCTCTTCCCCAAGTGTACAGCACTCCACTTTGGGATATTCCTGCTGAGTGGTGGTACCCACACACCAAATTAGCTAACTGCAAGTTAGGAAGAATTTCAGGCACACACAGAGTGTCTTCTGAGCCCAACCCGCATCTTCCATCCTTACCAGACCCCCACATGTAAGCTTCGTATTCCCTAGGACTTGAGTATACAAACTCCTCATAGAGTTTTAGGCTCTGCATGTACTTATCCTCTAAATCTTGCATCAAAGCTTCATACTGACTTTGGAGTTTCTTCATTAAGTAGTTGTTTTCTTGGTAGAGTTCACTGATTTCATAAGCACTTCTCAAAGAACTGTTGAGTTCTTGACTAAAGTAACTTTCAATTCTTTTTCTGGCATTGTGGTACTTTTCTTCTATGTGCAGAACCAACTCTTCTTTGTGGTCTTTAAGTTTGCTTAGAATCATTTCACCGAACTCAACTGATGCTTTGGGGTCCTTCATGAACTCTTCAAGAATCTCTGAGAACTGAAAGTCCACAGTTGAGAGCTCAGCGTTTTTGTCCACTGAAGTAACTCTGAAGCCTTCAAGCGTTCTGAAAACTTTAGAGTTTTTAGGAAGCACTTGCTTAGCTAAGTCGCTAAGAAAGTTTAGGTGTTTGTTTTGCAACTCAGCGAGTTCTGCTTCGTAGGAGTATTTGATGTTTTGGGTTTGGTTGTTCCAGTAATTGCGGTCCTCCACAGTTTCTTCAGCCAAGTGCAAAAGCACGTTTTCAATAAAGTGGGTTTCAGAAGGAACCTGCGAAGTTGACTGCATAACAGGGATTTCTATAGGCTTTTCTCCAGCAGAAGTTAGTATTTCGTTTAGGTGTTTGAGACTGCCTTCTTCGGACTTCACAGCTTTGGTGTAGAGACTTTTGTACCTTTCAAGTTCTTTGAGTAACTTGGACCTTTGGGTTCTTTCGTACTGGAGTTTTTCTAGTAAGTTTTGGTTTTTTTGTTCTAAGTGGGTTTTGGAGGTACTATACTCGGTTTGTTGTTTTTCAAGGGCGTCTTCGAGTTTACTTAGAATTTCTTTTTCAGTGGAGGATTCTATTTTGATTTTGCTGAGTTGGTCTTGTCTCAGTTTGACTTCGTTTTTTAAGTTGTTGTTTTGTTTTTTAAGGCTTTGGTTCGAAGTTTCTAGGTAGTCTTTTTCTGTCTGGATTCTACTTAATTCTGTTCTGAGTTTGTTTATTTCTAGTTTATACTCGTTAATACTTAGGCTTTCGTTGATGATTTCGTTAACTTTAGGAGAGTTGTGCACCTTTTTAGCTCTGGTCGCAAATCTGAGTGTAGAAAGGCTTTGTTGGTAGTTTATAGCAGCAGGACTGACTGTGCAGATGATCCCAGCTAGTGCGTTACCTCCTAGTGCGTTCCTCAGGATTCTGGTGAGTTTGCTGTCTCGATAAGGAATGTGCTTTTTGCCTTCAGACAAGGTGTTGACTACGTGGGCAAGCACAAACAGACTTTTGTTGATATGACCTGTTTCCTCTGTTTTGTTGGAATTCCTTTCTTCGAACTCACTGATGCGTTCACTCCCTGCAAGGTCAACTAAGTTCAAAGAAGAATGCTTGACTCTGGCTTCTTGGGAGTCTTCGCTGGACTCCACAGTAACCTGGAAGATAGTGTGCGACCTAGAAGAGTGTTCATGAATGCTGGTTTCTTTGTAAACTCTTTGTTCTTCACCGTAGTTCATGAGTAGAATCACTTGGTCGAATGTCCATACTTGTTGCTGCTTGATTCCACTTACTACGGACCCTAGTTTTGGGTCTTCTTTTATTCTAAGGTTCACTGACCCAGGCACTAAAAGGTCGTTGATTTGCTCATTGTAAATTTCTAAGTAAGAAACCCACACACTGTAGTCCCGAGTGGAGTCTTGACTGATAGCTCTAAATATGCTTTGCACACTGCAAGGAAGAACTCCTGGCGACTCTGGAACTCCTAGCATAGTGTATGTTTTCCCTGAAGTAGTTTGTCCGTACAAGAAGATGCTTCCATTATAGCCCTGCAAAACGCCACTTACTATAGGTCTGCAAACTTCTTCGTAAATAGTTTCTGAGGAGCACTCTGGCCCGTAAGCACAGTCAAACGTAAAAGACTGAGGAGCTAAGTGTTCACTGCAGCGAATTCTACTTTCTTTAAGCGAAGCTGACTCATTTAAATTAGCAGTAGTAAGTATTGTTTGATTGTCAATAGTCCAAACTTCTTCGTCTTCGTAAGGCCTCAAAAGGGGCCTTAGTCTCACACAGACTTTTATTGCTTCTTTCTGAGTGCTGTGCATATTTAAATGTTATTTGAGCACTAGTCTGTAATATTATGGGAAATTCTAAAAGCTCCACTAGTTTGAAAGACCACACCCAAACTCTTGTGTCCAAAGAAATCGAGTCTACAGAAGAGAGTTATTGGCACACTCTTTTAACCACCCCCACCACCTTCAACCAGGTCTTTGAAGAACTGCCTTCTGCCCAAATCAACACCTTAGTGTCAGAGTACCCCCAAAACGCCAAAACCCTTATTCTTAAGTCGCTCAGCTGCTTAGAGCAAACTTGGCACCAAGTTCACACTTATGACCAAAGCCAACTTCTAGCCTGCATTAACTCAGTGCGGTTCTTAGCGCGCTTAGTGCCTTTTACTTTGAAAGAAGACTTCTTAGAGTTCTGGTGGAACGAGCAAACACTGGCTATAAGGTTGCTTAAGGCAACCACAAGACTTATGTTTACTCCTGCTTACTCACTGATTGCTTCAGTTGAACCTAGCAGTTTAGACGAGTTCAACAAAGTAGAACTTGCCAGACTTTGGGACAAAGGTCTTCTTTCAGACCAAGTTATAGCTGAACCCACTTCACAAATGCTTTCAAACAGGTATGAACTTTTGATGTTGCTTATTGGTTGTATGGGGCAAACTTTAGAGTGCGAGGGTTCAGAACTCTTGGACAACCCCAACTCTTGGGTGTGGTACTTAACCTCACAGGCCTTTCCACACAGTGCACAGTTGTTTTACTCACTCATGAATGTGTTTGTTAGTTATGACAACTCCGCCTACCTAAAGCTTCCTTACTCAAGTTACTTAAACACTCCACTAAAGGACAAAGTAGCAGAGGCCTCACTTCATGTTTTAATGTTGCTGTTTGAGTTCGAGCACCCACCCCAAGACAAAGAGTTCCACAGACCAGACCACCTTTTAGTTTCTGAACTCATTCAGAGTTACTCTGACAACAAAAACGAAATGCTTCTAAGGTTAGTTTCAATTAACGAACCTAGCCAACTTAAACTTATAAGCAGTGCTTTTGCAAGGCTTTTCCAGAACTTAGCTTACTCCTACAGCAGTTACTTGCCAGAGTCCCAGAAAAAACTTCCATTTGAAAACGAGTTGTCTATTTTGCTTTGGAAACTGATTCAAACCAACCCAAGTTTTGAAGCCCACTCAATCAGCACAGGTGACTTGGCAAAAGTAATAATGCCTCTTTTGTTAATACTTCACCAAAGCGTCAACTCTGTGACTCACCAAGGCTTAGTGATGGTGATTAACTCAGTGTTTATGAAGTTGTCTTCTAACAGAAACTTCGGAGTGCTTCTCAACCAGCCAGTGAACTACTCCATTCCTTTTCCAGTTCCTTTGTTCCAAGGAAACCACTCAGACTTGCTCATAATTACCTTTTCAAAACTCATAGAAAACGGAAACAAAACTACAGAGCCCTTTTACCAAACCTGGTTGTTAATTCTCGCTAACATTTCTCCTTTTGTTAGGAAACTAAGCTCAGTCTCTGCAAACAAGATCCTTAAACTTTTAGGTATTTTTTCAACTAAAAACTGGCTGTTGGCAGCTAAGCAAAACCACTTTTTGGTGTTTTACTTGTTTGAGTTCATCAACTACCAACTCCAGTACCACTGGGAAGGGGCTTCTTATTTGGTGTTGGAGATACTTAATTCCAAAAGAGTTATTTACAAGCTCTGGCGTATGGAAGTAGAGAACCCAGAAGAAAGTGGAGTGGAAGAACACCCTACGCAAGGAGAAATCAAAATTAACTTGGAAGAAATCGAAGAAAGGAAAGAAGAAGAAGAAGACTCACAGAGAGGCGAAAACCTAGAAACTGTGCAGAACACAGAGACTGAACCTGAGTGGACTGCTACTCCTGAGTGGTTTTACACTTGGAAAAACCAACTTCCTATCAAGCTAGTGTTTATAGTGATTACTGAACTTCAAGGAAAAGTTGAAAACTTAATAGAGCAAAAGAAAAAAATAAAGGACTCAGAACTGGTTAAGTATGTTGAAGATTACTCAATGGTAGGCATTTTGCCTGAGCCACACAGGATTCTTTTAAGGAAAGAACAACTCAACTGGCAAATCATTTTATGGTTTAAGAGTTACGTTTGGATTACTGTGTTTTTGAAGACTCAAAGTTTAGGGTTTTTTGACGAAGGCAGAATCAAGTTGTTCCGAATTGGAGTTCCTTCTAATTAATTAATTTTAAATGAACAAGAACTTCACTTACAGAGTAGAGTCTTTTACAAGCGTAACTAATAACCTGAAGCAACTGCTTTTAAAAGAAACTTTCAGTGACATCACTTTGATAGTGGAAGACTCAGGTGAAAGACTTCCTGGACACAGTCAAGTGCTGGCGTCTTCTAGTTCTGTGTTTGCGCGGACAATTTACGGACCTTTTGTTGAAGGCACTACTAAAGAAGTCAAAATAACTGGAATCGACTCCCAAACCTTCAAAAGTTTACTGGAATTCATCTACACAGGGTCAGTTGACTTAACTATTTACAATATAGTGCCTCTTTTGGAAGCAGCACAGAAGTACTTGGTAGATGAAGCAGTGCGGGAGTTCGTTTACGCTGCTAAAGAACTTATAGACCAAACTGACTGTTCTATGAACTCAATGGAACAAATCACAAGGATTCTGGTGGACTCGTACAACCTTAGAATTGAAGAAGTTCAAGAAATGTGTTTGTGCTACATAGACCAGAACACAGAGGACTTCTTAAACAGTGAGGTTTTTCTTCAGTTGCCTGGAGAAATAGTTCAACTGGTTCTTCAAAGAGACACCCTGTATGACGGACTCACTGAGTTAAGACTGTACTTGGCTTGCTTGAAATGGGCTAGAGGAAGTGGTTCACTAGATGTTGAAGACTCTGAGAACTTTGAAGTGTCAGTGTCCGAGTCAACTCTTGTGGAGTTGAGGAGGTTGCTGGAACACATTAGGTTACCACTTATAGAAGCTAAGTACATAATCAAGTTAATTGAGCCGTACCAACTTGTAGATAAAGACAAGCTTTACTTAGCAATGGCTTACCAAGCAGCTCCTGAGTGCTTTAAAGAAGACACAAGAAGTATTTTTAGAGAAAGGGTAGGGTCAATGAGGCCTTGGTGTTGGGACGAAGAAGCTTTAGGAGAGCACATGATTCTTTCAGCAGACAGACGCACTGTGATAGGACACCACTTTAACTGGGAAAAAGCTTTAGGTTCAGTGCAGTGGCATGCTGGAAGGCATTCCTTTACAGTGTTTTTGGAAATGAACGTGAGTGCTACAAGTAACTCTTGGCAAATAATAGTAGGTGTAGCACACCCAACTGAAACAAGCTTAGAGGGGCATTTAGGAGCTTCTTTGAAAGAGTGGGGGTTGGCTTGTTACTCAGGACATAAGATTTCTAACGGAGACTCAAGGGAAGAGTACACTTCCTGCAGCAAAAAAGGAGACAGAATCACTGTAATAGTGGACTTCAAAACTCAAACTCTTGAGTTCTTAAGAAACGGGGCTAGTTTGGGAGTGGCTTATAAAAACATAAAGCCTCCTGTGTCGCCAGCTGTTTCTCTTTTAAGTGGACAAAGAGTCACTCTTGTTTTTGACTAGATAATAACTCTCACCTTTATGTAAACATGAGACATACTAGTGATGTCACCATACTAAATATGAGCAGGTATTGGGACCCTATGACAGCAAGCATTGACTGGTGTGAAAAAAACTACGAAGTGTCTGAGTACGTAGTAGAGTTTTGGAACGCACTTTCAAGCTTGGCTTTTTCTGCAGTTGGACTACTGAATTTGTGGGTCCTGAAAGATCTTAAAGGGGAGGTGATTGAACGGTTCATTGCAGTTTTGTTCATAATTGTAGGGCTCGGGTCTGCAGCCTTCCACGGGACACTTAAGTACGAGAACCAAATGTACGATGAAGTACCCATGATGTGGGTAGCAGGGGCAGCTATTTATTGTTACTTAACCTTAGAAGACAAAATATGGATTAGGCGCAAAGAACTAGCTTTGTTTTTTGTGCTGTATACGTTTTTGTGGACTTTGGTGCACAGCTTCAACTCTTTTGTTTTGGTGTTTCAGGTTAACTTTGGGTTTATGCTGACTGTTAACTTTCTGTGCATGTTTTACTTTCAATACAAATTTGGGAATAAAACCACTTTAATGATGCTTAAGGTGTACTTTGCGTGCCAGATAGTTGCTTTTATGTGCTTTTTGACCGACATACACTTCTGTGAGTACTTTACAGTAGTTAACCCTCAGTTCCACTCTTGGTGGCATATGTTTATGTCTTGCTGCTGTCACTACTCACTAATGTTTGAAGTGATGCTTAGAAGAGCCAAGCACGGAAACATGAAGCTTACTCTTGAAGGCTACATTCTTAAGTGCCCTACAATCAAGCAAGCTGCTTAGTTATACTTAGTAACCCATTTCCCTTACTAAAGACTGGTAGCTTTCATCTTCTTCTTTCTTAGTTTCTTCTTGTTTGGCTTCAACCTTGACTTTGGGGGGCTCCATCCCTAGTATTTCAAAAATCTGGTTCCTTACAGGCCTGATTTCCTTGACACTCAGTACCCAAGAAGTGCCTATCAGCAGGGACGTTATTTTGTTAAAGTCTTCTTCAGACTCACAAATTTGTGTGTGAGAAGTCACTCCTAACAAGTAGTTGTACAAGTTCTGAGCTGCCAAGTGTCTTACTTTCGGAAAGGCTTGTCCCAAGCACCCTAAGATCACACGAAGTGCCTCTTTGAAGCACTCAGAATTGTCAAGCAGTCCAGTGAACACTCCTACACATGCAAGCCACTTGTGGATGTCTTTGCTCCCTCTTATGATGTTTTGGGTGGTCCCCATGAGTTCAGGGCCAAAGTTTTCTTGGGTGTGGAGTTCAGGAACGTCTCTGAGAAGGATACTCCAAGTCTTCATAAAAGGAATGTGGAGTCTTTCTTCGCGTTCTTTGTAGACGGCTAGCATGTCCCAGGAAAGCCCAAGGCTCTTTCTAATCAGCTTCACTAGTTCCTGTGAAGAGCTCCTTACAGTGGACTCAGTGATTCCTCCCACACTCACTACTAGTCCCCTTACTAAGTCCCTTCTGAACTCAGGCATTTCTAAAAGTGGAACTACCAAAGGATAAGTAAAGTTAGGAACACTCCAAAGGTTAGACCTTTCATAGTGAGTAGTTGAGGACTGCACAGGCATCTCTGACTGGTCAGGGAGTTCTTCAGCCTTTTGCGTTTTTTCTTGGTGTTGTCTAAAGGACTCCAAGTAGTCCTTGTTCTCCACAAAAGTCTTTTTAAGGACTTCACTCCACTCTGGAAGACTGAAGTTCTTCAGAATTGTAGTTAAAATGTCCCCAGCAATTTGTCTGAGTCTGTCTATTTTTTCAACAATCTGTCTAAGCAAGACTCCAACTACTCCTCTCCAGTAGTCTTCAGAAATGCTAACTTTGGTTTGGCAAATACTTAGTATGGACTGCATAGAAGCACCCCTTACCCAACTCCCGACGTCGCCTCTTTTGTCAGTACTGTAGTCTTCACTGCAGCTAAACAAACAGTCAAGTATGCTCGTAACTAAACTCATGTCAAAGGTTTGAAGTTCCCTTTCGCCTTCAAAACTTACATCTCCGGGATTAGGCACCCTCCTTGCTTCAACTACACTAATCACCAACTGGCCCAAAGAACGAGCTGCGTTTTTCCGGGTTTCAGCGTCGTCAGACTCCGTTCCTTTGATTTTAGTGGTGTTCACAAGAGTAGTAACTATTTTTTGGGGATTCACTGTAATAAGCGAGTAACTAAAGCACCCCAAAGCCAAAGCAGACCCTCTGGAAATGTTGGCTGGAACTTCTTTGTTGTTGCAGAAGTCATTTAAGTTTTTAATACAAACTAAAAGGGTTTTGTCCACTAAAGCTTTGCCTGGAGAGTTGTGGTAAACTTGGCTGAACTCTATTATAGCAGCAGCAGAGGCATCTTGGATTTCTGCTGCAGTGTGCATGATGCAGTCGTTAAGTGTTTCCTGGAGTTTAACTATTTCTCTGGTGTTTAGAACAATTTCTGACTTAGCCAAGCACTCAATGAACCTGCAAACAGCAGACCTAATTATTTGTCCACCTTTGCCTCGGTAAAGTCTTTTTTTCTCAATGTTAAAAATGATTTCTTTGATGCTGCTAAACATTTCAGGTGATATTTTGTCTAGGTGGTGCTTTGTCTGGATGTTGTTGTACAGTTCTTTGAATTTTTGGCGGTTTTCGCTGTCAGAAAGCACAGCCTTTTCTGACTCAGTAAGTTCTTCGGTTGACTTTAACAAGTAGTAGTTAACTGAGTGCTTGTATATCATCTTTTCAATAGTTTTGGGGTCGTTGTTCTGGGCACTTTTGCCAGCCATGCCTAGTAAGATCTCAGCTACACCTAAAATAGCTCCGTGCCTTACTACTAAGTTGTTGTCTACTGTGAGTGGAATCAACTTAGGCATTACCTTTGTAAGGTAGTAATTAGGGTCGAAGGGCGCCAGTACTGAAAGTGCACAAGCAGCTAACTGTCTGATCACAATGTCCCAGTGCTTCAACTTAACGTCCACTAAGTGGTCTATCAAGCAGTGCAGGTATTCTGGGTACTGTGCCACAAAGCAACTTACTTGCAAATAGGCGTGGTTTCTGTTGCCTAAAGTAAAGTAGTCTGCTTCAGTCAGAATGTCAATTCCATGAGGAAAGCTTCCTTGGCGGCCTACGTGTTCTTGGAAAGCAGCTGAAGCTGCTCTTCTGCAGTTAATTTCTCTGTCAAACAAAGCTACAATCAAAAGGTGTCTAGCTAAGTCGTGGAGGTGCTTCTGCATGTCTTGGGGAGCATAAGCTCTTGCGAAAGACCAAGCTACGTAGCACGCTGCGTCCCTTACGTGGGCACCTATTGAGTGGTTTCCTTGCTTCTTGTCGTAAAGCAGGGCTTGGTAGATCAGTGGAAACACTTCGTCTAGTCGATGCGTAAGTAACAAGCCTCTTCTGGCGAGTTCTGCAAGGGCTAGGCAGCCTCCGTGCCAGGCAGAGTCTGTTTCAGTCGGGCTGAAAAGTTTAATGACTTGCTCTACAATGTCGTCGCCAAGTTCTTGGTCGAGTCTGCCAGTGATTCTGCCAACTGCTTTAGCAGCACTCCACCTTACTACGTTGTCTTTGTCTCTGAGTCCTTCGAGCAGTGCGTCGATCTGTCCCTCTAAAAGTTCGAAGTTAACGTCTTCGTCCATTCCAGACTGGTCTTCTTCCTGGGTATTTTCTTTGGACTTAACGGTGTACTGGTAAGAGTTAGTCATGATCTTTACGCTTTCTGAAACGCTTTGAAGGTCAGCAGCTAAGGACCGAGAGCCTCTGTGGTACCTCCAAGAAGCTATTATAGGCCTTAGTTGAGTTAAAGCTAGCCTTCCTGCTAACTTAACTTTCAGTTGCCTTACAAACATAGTTTCGTTGCCTTCAGTTTCAAGCAAACTTGCTACGCTAGGAATGTAACTTAGGAGTTCTGACCTTTGTCCGTGCGAAAAGATCTCAACTAAGGTAAGCATAGTGCCTAGCTTCAAAAACTCTTGGTCAGTGTTTTTAACTTCAATAGCCCAGTTAATGAATTCTTGCAAAAAGCCTCTTGACTGGATGTCAGGTCTGGTCAGTAGTTTCGCCAGCATAATTCCAGCTGCTTCTCTGGGTCTTCCAGTGTGTTCCATGAACTGCTTAGCGTGGGTTACGATGCTAGGAATCAAGTTCCCTGAGGAGTCAATAGAATCTAGGTCAAAAGGCACTAGAACCACCATACTCAACCACACCAACAAAGAATACTGACTTTGCCAAACAGCACTGTCGGTCAGAGTTGTAAGGTACTCAAACACAGGCTCTAAGTGGTAGGCTTCGTGGGGAAAGAACTTCACTACGGTTTTGTGACCTCTGACTTTGCAAAGCACGTACACAAGTTCAAGCAAAAAGTGAGGGTCGCCTTTGTTAGTAATAGCTTCGTAAACCTGGTTCATCATAGGCGTGACCCAAGTTTCCAAGTGGGGGTCTAGGAGTCCTGGTTGTTCCTGGTACTGTTCAAGTATAAATATGCATCTGTTTTTCAATTCAAAAGCTTCTTTGTGGGAACTTAAAGGGCCTTCTCCCAAGCTGTGGAGCATTAAGTCCTGGAGGTACTTCTGAACAACCTCGCTTTCGGCTACAAACGTTTTGGTGTTGGTTTCAAAGCACTGTTCGTATTTTTCGCGGTAGGCATTGTGCAGGCCTAGGATTTCGGACTCTTCCATCTTTTATTGCCGCACTTAGAAAAATGAACCAAACAACAGAAACACTTATTAAAAGCAAGTTCTTGGTGCTGCTGGGGCACCTTTTTTTAGTTATAGTGCTGTACTACACCCGAGAAGACAACATCTACGCTGGAGTCAAAAAAGACGCCCGGCCAAGTGACTCAGAGTTTGAAAACGCAGAAGCTTCTATGCTGAGTTGCTTGAGTTTCATGGTAGGGTTTCTTCTGTTTGAGTTGGCAGTGCTGTTTATTGGAATGACTATTAACTTTGACTCAGTGAGTATAGCTTCGGTGTTTTTCCATGGAGTAGGTGTTTTGGCGCTGATTTGGTTTTACTTGCTGAACTGGAACTACTTAGTTATTTGGTACATATTTGCTTTTGGCTCGTTTATTCCTTTTGCAGTAGAACTAGCTTCTGTGCTGTTTACGCGTTTAATTTTTAAGTTAAGGTACTAGTTTGTACAATACCTAAATTAGTAACAGTTATAAATGGCATACAGAAGACCAGCTGACGAGTGGGGAGTTGTAATACAAAAACAAGCCGAAATAAACAAACAACGCGAAGCAGAAGAACGAGAACGCATGCGGCAAGAAAAAGAACTGTACAGGCGTGACCTAGAATTCCAACAAAAACTCAGAGAAATGCAACGCGAACAAGAACGCAAACAAAAAGAACAAGAAGCCAGCGAACTATCCCACCGCCTTCAGATATTCAAAGAACAAGAAACTGAAAAACGCATGCAAGAAGCCGAACTCAAAAAGTACATGGCAGAAGACTACATGAACCACCACAACTTTTTAAAGCAAAGAGACCAACAAGAAAAACTCACCAAAAAACAAGAAGAAGAACTCCAACTCCAAAGAGTCAAAGCCCAAATGGACGAAGAAAAACGCCGTCAGATGGAATTCAAAGAACGCCTCAAAGCTGAAGAAGAAGCTGTACGCAACATGCGCTACCATCAAGAACTCCAAAGAAGACAACAGTTCGAACAGGAAAAAAATTACGACCTAGAACTAGCTAGGCAGCGCGCTGCTCGCGAAGAAGAAAAAGAAAGACAGTACAGAGAGTACTACCGAAAACTCAGCGAAGACCAGCATAACCAATTCATGCGCTACAACCAGTCAGTGGCTTCCAAAGTTAACCAAAAAGACCACCAAATCAACGAGTGGATTGAACGCAACGTTCAAAACCAACAAGCTCTTCAAGCCCAAAAAGAAGAATACGAAAGACGCTTAAGAGAACAAAACATCAGCAACGTAAACCAAACCTTAAGAGCCCAACTTGAAGAAAAAGAAATCCAGAAAAGGTACCAAAAGGACAACTTTTTGAAAGAAGCTGGCGAACTTGACAGAAAAATCTACGAAAGCAAAAGAATTGAAGCCGAAAGAGAACAACAACGCAAAATGGCCCAAATGCAGTACAAAGAACAACTAAAAACTCAGGCTGCCATTAACCAAGACTTAAAACTAAGCACCTACAAACTCTCTGAACACGAAAGACGCCTCAACAAACATGTTTTGGATGACGGCCGTTCACAACTACAAAGAGGAGCCCAAAGCATGCTAAAACCTAGTTCAAACAGCTCTTGGGAAGAAAACGCACGTAAGTTTTACGGGTCTGGCACCAACACTCCTATCACAACTAACCGCAACAAGAACTTCGACCCTTTTGAAAAACCCAACAAAGTCAGTCCACTTGGCTCTTACGAAAAACCTGCTGCTGGAGCCCGCGCTAACAGATACATGTAATGGATTAACTAAGTTAGTTATGCAATTTCTTTAACTAAGTTAGGTAAAGGCGACTCAGAAAATATCTCAGAGTACTTTGTTTCAAAAGCCCTTAAAAGAACTTTGACGTGGTCTTGGATAGTTTTGATTTGGGAGCTGTAAAGGTCTCTGAGAAGTGACTCTGTGGCATCCCAGCATTCTTGGTCTTTAGTGGAGGAGTACACTAAGTTCATAGCTTTCAACAGAGTTTCTTTGGAAGAAACAATTGTAGTGTCATATATAAGAGGGTCAGTCAAAAAGATGTAAAGAACCTCTTTTACACTATTACAGATTTCTAAGTCACACAACCCCACAAACAAGTACTCTTGGAGTTTTTCAAAAACTTCTATCCAAAGGTCCTTTTTTTCTAGTTTGCTCTGCATGGCTGCTTTCAGGATTTCTACGTGGCTTGATTCTAAGTTTTCGTGGTTGTTTTTAACTTCTTCAGCAAGTTGACTTGCAATAACTCCAGGTTCCCATACTAAAGGACAGCCTCCTAGTTTGTACCTCTGAGTGTTACTGCCTAGCACAAACATTCCTTCTTCCATTAAGTTTTGGGAGTCTTGCATGCTTGTTTCTAAAAGCACCTTTAAAACCTCTTCAGGCATCTGCAACAAGCAGTCCAAGTAAACTTTACGCAGTTCTTTATGGTTTTGAAGCGCAGGTGCTAAGTAAACCAAACCCACTCTTAAAATGTTTTTGTTAGCAAAGGGGTGGAAAGCTCCAAGCACAGCTTCTTGCAAGGCGTAAACTTGGTCTTTCGTGTCTTCTGTGTCTTGGTCGAGGTAAGACAACAAGGTCCCAGAACACTGCACTACTTGGGCCCTTACTTCCCACCAAGGGTCTGAACTGAGGGCTCTGAGCTGGGGAACTATGCCTAACACAGCAGCGTGCTTTAAAGTAGTGAGTTGGGAGAAAATAGCCAAGGCAGCAGTCCGCACGTAAGCAGAAGGGTGTTCAAGTCCCAAGAGTCCGTAGTACACAAAGATGTCGTGGAGATCCTCGTCAAACTCTTTGTCGTACTTGATAAGAATGGCTAAGCACTTAACTAGCTCTTCGTAACTCCCTAAAGACTGATATAATTTGTGGATGGCCCGCAACTTAGCTGGAGGCTCTGGAAGCACAAAAGCATAAAACAAGTGACACAGTACTTCACGTTTAGCAGGCTTCTTTGTCATGAGCTGAGTTACTTTTTCAAGCAAGTGCTGGTTAAACAGGTTTTCGGTTTCAGAGGGGCTGTTGAGGGCCATAAGTTCTCCAATGGAAGACAAAGACTCTATGATGAGAAGAAACTGGTCGCAGTTAAAAGGCAGTTTTTCAACCGAAGGAAACATTGAAGACACTAAGTACCAAAACTCGTGTTGATTCTTCAGCACCATATTGCAAACCTCTTCTTTTTTCTTGTTTAAGTGTTCAAAGTAAGCAGACACTACTTCTGGAGGAACATTCTGTATGTTCCTGAAAAACTGACTAACTGAAGGTTCAAAGCCTAAGTCAGCTGCTGACTTAGAAGAGTAACTTAAAGCTTCCAGAATCAAGTCGTGCAAGATTTCAGAAATGGGTTTGGAAACTGTTAGGGTTTGCTCAGCGGTGCCTGGGTTTTTTTGAGGTGATTCAGAGGGCCTTATAGACTGCTCTTTGGAGCTCCTTTGCATGCTCATGCTTTTGGTAGCTTTGATTTGAACTAAACTTCTTTCAACAGGTCTGATTTCTACTTCCCTGATTTCGACTCCCATGAGTTGTGAGGAACCACTTGGTTGCATTTGTCTAGAAGTTCCTCGAGGGATTCTTTTTTGGGAGTTCATGAAGTCGCCAGAACTGTCTAGTTCCCCAGATTCTTCTTCAATAAGGAACTGATGCTGTTTAGAAACTGACTTTTCGTTGACTTGGGGAGCATTGGGTTCCTTGAGCAGAAGGGACTGAGTTTTTTCAGTTTTGTCGTGAGCACGAGGTTTAACAGGGGGTTCTGGGATATCTTTGTCTGTTACAATTTTATAAATCTTCTTAAGGAGTTCTGAAGCAGCTTCAGGTGCACTGTATACTACAGGTTCCCAGTCGCTGCGTGGAATAGGGATTTCGTTTTTTCTGAAGAACTTTTCTAGTAACTCCCAGTTACTAAGTTTCTTGGCAGTGTTGGTTCCTGAGTCGAAGGAGTGCATTTTGATTTGGTCTGGGTAGTACCTTGAAAATATCTCTGCAATTAAAAACCCATTTGCAAAGTCCCTTTTGGGGTTCTTCACACTGTAAGCTAAGTCCAAACTGTGGATCCACTTAAGAACTTCTCTAGGAACTGAAGCCATTTTATTTATAGTTTGAATTATTCAGTTTGCTGTGGTAAACAACTTTGAGGTTGTGGTGACTGAGTTCTGTGAAGTCGTCAATGTAGTCGTGGATGGAAGTGGGGCTAGGCAGTACTACTGAATTTAAAAAAAGGTTTTTGCAAGGCGAGTGCAAGCTCCTAGAAGAAGCCTGAGTGCTAGAGTCACTACTTAACTTTGGAGTTTTGCAAAATCTTACAGGGGAAGCTTTCTTGTACTTAATAGGTGTCTGAGTTGCCTTAATGGGTTTTTTGGAGTATTTACAAGTAACTTTCCACTTTGAGAGTGCAAGTCTTTTGAGTGCTTTTGAAATAGTTCTGATTCCTTTCAGAAAAATAGTTAAGTGTGCTTTGTGCTGAGCTGCAGCTTTGTGGAACATTTGGAGACGCAGTCTTAAGTTCTTTTTGAAGACTTCGTTTAGGCACTTTAAAGTTCCTTTTCTGTTAGTTTGCTTAGCTTGTCTGTTGTAGTCTTTTAACAGTCCTCTAAGCATGCTGAATCCGTACTTAAAAGACCACTTTTTATTGTTTTTAAACACAATTCCCAGTATAAGTGCCATTGCCAGGCCTCTTGGCTGGAAAACCTGGGCTTCAACTAGTAAACTTTTCAAGTCCCTAAGCAGTCCTTTAACACTTCTTTGTTTAATCTGGATTAACTCACTTATTTCATCCATGTTTAACTAAGAAGATAACAAAAGTTTTTTACGCCAAGCAGGCACTCTCGACTTTTCCTGGCCTTGCATGTACAGCAGTGAGCAGAACCCCGAACCCAAACTAACAGGTTTGCCCATAATGATTCTTTCAGACACTCCTTGTATAGGGTCCACAGTGCCTCTGTAAGCAGAGTCAAACAAGTGGTCAGTGGTCTTTTCGAAGGAAGCAAGCATAAGAGTGGACTCGCGCATTTTACTAACTCCGAACCTAGTGATTCCTAGGACCTGTCCTTTAAAGGTCATCACGTCTGCTACCAAAGAAATGTGTCTGGGGTCTACATAGATTCCGTGTTCTTTCAGTGTGTACTTTATTTCGTTGATAATGGTGTTCCTTGCTGCTTCTATGCCCAAAATGCTTTCAGTCTCCATAACGTGGTTGGTGACACAAGCTCTGTGGTCGACTCCAGTAGTGCGCATAACTTCGTCAATTCCGTAGCCTTCAACCAGTAAGCTGTATTTAGTGCCTGACTTGTCCATGTTGATCACAGCTCTTTCTATACTTGGAATTCCTGAAATCATTACTTGGGGTAGTTTGTTTTTGAGTTCTTGCAAGCTGAAGTAAAGCTTTTCCCTGGTTGTTTCGTAAGAGTTAACTCGGAGTTTGTGAGGAGACATTACTTGGATATGCGAGTCTTTAAGCTTAAGCCTTCCGTACTTAAGTATAGCAGCTTTGACTTTTTCAGCGTTTACTTCTAGTCTTAAGTTCTGGATAGCTGCCATATCTAACTTGATGCTTAGATAGCACCCTTTAGGAGTAAACACTTCTTTTACGTGCTCTGCAATGTCCCCTAAAACAGTTTTCTCAAGTTTGCCTTTGGCTATTCTTGCAGCAACTAAACTAGTTTCGTTAAGGAGCTTAGCAGAAATAATAGGTGTGGAGATTTCTTTTACTGCGTTTATGATTTCTTTGATTCGGGGAACTCCAAGTGTGATGTTCATAGAAGCCACTCCAGCAAAGTGGAAAGTTTTAAGTGTCATTTGAGTCCCTGGTTCGCCTATGGACTGAGCTGCAACTGCCCCAACTGCTTCCCCAGGAGTAATCATGGACTTAAGGTGCTTTTCCCAGCACTTCTGGAGAAAAGCCCTTAGTTGTGTTTCTGAAAAGTTAATAAGGTTAGCTGCAGACCTTTCTACTGAGTTGTTGTGGTCAATGTCACAGTGGTGTTCGCACCTGTCTAGGCCTACGAACTCCCGCATATCAGCTGTTCTTTTAGCTAGCTTCTCTAAAAAGCAGTCGAGGCTTTGAAGCATGCCTTCTTGTCCTGGAACCTTTTTGAGTCTTTGCTGATTGACTTCTGCTAAGCCTATTTTGAGTATTTCATAAGGAGTTACTGCTTTAAAGTCCCTTTTAACTGTTCCTTTGATGTTTTCTAGCAAGCGCTCAAAGTCTATTGGCTTTTCGCAATCTTCCATCAACATAGGCTCTAAGGCGTCGTCTCCGTACAAAAACTGGGCAATTTCGTTTATAGAGGTTCTAACACTGTAGTCGTACTTAGTGCTTAAGTCCTCTAAACTCTTCATGAGTCGTCTCTGCATGTACCCAGTTTCAGCTGTTTTCACAGCAGTGTCTATGAGCCCTTCGCGGCCTCCCATAGTGTGGAAGTAGAACTCAGTAGAAGTCATTCCTGTGTAAAAAGAGTTTGCTACAAACCCTTTGGCTGAGGGCGTTCTAGCGTACTTAGAAAAGTGAGGCAAGGTTCTTTTCCAGAACCCGTCTGGAATTCTGTTTCCCGAAACAGTTTGCTGTCCTACCAAAGCAATCATCTGTGACAAGTTAATGTTGGACCCCTTAGACCCACTTATAGCCATTACGTAGGGGTAGTTGTGTATGTTTAGTCTTTGACGCAGAATATCGCCTAACTCCTCTCTGAGTGCACTGAGTTTCCCGTTAAGTACACTTTCTAGAGTTTGTTCTGCGTTGCACCCAGGCTTCAGTGGAAGCTTTCCTTCTTTGAAAAGGTTAATTTGCTCCTTGCACTCTTCAAAGCCTTTTTGCAAAATGCCTTCTTTAGCTTCTAACAAAGCTTTAGAAGGAGTTACGTCAGACAACCCCATAGTAATTCCTCGTTCCATAGTCCATCGAGCACTTAGTTTTGCCATCCGGATCATGTAGCTCACAGCAGCTTGTTCTGAGTACTCTTTGATCAAACTGAAAATTATTCCGTTTTTGTTGCCTGAGCCTATAGTGCTTTTGCAAAGGTTTCCACAAATCAACTCAGAGTTCCTGATAACTACGTACCCGTCCCTGCAGCACATAGGACCTCCTTTGCCTGAGTAGTTTTTTTCTTTTTGTTCCAAAGTAATCAAGTGTGCGTTTTTGTTGTTAGGTTTCAGCAGCACTGAAAACAGCTGCTTGCCCGTCCAGAGTTCAGTGGGTTTCAGTATGGCGGGAGTAGGAATGTCTATTCTTTCTTTAGCGTCTGAAAAGTAACAAATGTACTTGAAAAAAGTAGCTCTGTCGTAAAACACGTCTTTTTGGGTCAGCAAAAAAGCACAGGTCAAAAAGTCTTGTGTGGGACCTATGATGGGTTCTCCGCTTTTTGGAGTCAAAATGTTGGAAGAAACCTTCATGAGGTTCTTGATTTCAGCCCTGGCTTCTTGGGTTTGCGGCAAGTGGATGTTCATTTCGTCGCCGTCAAAGTCTGCGTTGTAAGGGGAACAGACGCTTTCGTTGAACCTAAGAGTTTTTCCTTTCATCACTTTTACTTTGTGGGCCATTATAGAGATCCTGTGCAGGGAAGGCTGTCTGTTGAAAAGCACGTAGTCTCCGTCGCTTAAGTGTCTTTCTACAGTGTCGCCTACTTTGATCGACCTAGCTATTTCTTCTCTTTTAGCGTACTGCAAAGCTATTTTGGTGCCGTCTTTGAACTCTACAAAGTTAGCTCCTGGGTGGTTAAAGGCCCCTTTTCTGATTAAGTCCCTCATCTCCTGGATGTTTTGACAAGTAACTTTCTGTGGAAACGTAAGCACCATAGCCATTTGTCTAGGCACTACTACTTCTTCAATACTTAAGTTGGGGTCAGGCGAAATCACAGTGCGTGCAGAAAAGTCCACTCTTTTTCCTGATAAGTTGCCTCTGAACCTGCCGTGTTTTCCTTTGAGTCTCTGTGCAAGGGCCCTTATGGGTTTGCCAGTGGTAAGTGAAGGAGGGAGTCCTGCAGCTTCGCTGTTGATGTACTGAGTGATGATTCCTTGGAGGTACTCCCACTCCTCCATAACTTTGATAAGGGGTTTGCCTTCGTCAATGGTAGCTTTCATAACTGAGTTGAGGTTTATGATCTCCTGGAGTTTAACTGTGAGGTCGTCTTCGTTAGTTACTCCTTCTGACACTTGCACAGAAGGTCTAATGCACACAGGAGGAACTAGTATATGAGTCAAAATAAGGTCTTTGGGGTGAGAGATAGAAGGGTTGATGCCTAAGAGTTCAATATCGTCAGGAGCTATGCCTTCAAACAACTTCAAAGCTTGCAAAGGAGTAACTTCTTCAAAAATCTTTCCGATGTTTGAAAGTTCTTTTCTCTGAGACTTGATGAACTCAATGCTTTCTTGGAGTTCTTCAAGGTTTTCGCCTTCTTTGTCAGAGTACTTGTCGTGTATGATTTTGAGAGCGACTTTTTTAACAGTGCCGTTTTCTTTTTTGCAGTAAAAACACTGCCTGACCTTTTTGCACTCTTTCACAATGTTTCTAAAAAGAGTTTCGCGCTGAGAAATGTCAAGGACTCTGTTTCTGGAGTAGTTTAAGTACTTAGACTTGAACTCAAGGTTAGGAACTAACAAGCGAGAACAGTGCTTGCAAATAGCTTGCAAAATAGTTAAGGTGTGCTTGAAGTACCCCACATGGAATATTGGAAGCACTAACTTGATGTAGCCAGTGTGTCCAGGGCAGTCTAGGAGTTTTTGGTGACAAGTAGCACATACTTTGGTTTTTTCAGAGATTCCTAAACGCATGTCTAGTGGGCCGAAAGGAATAGTAGCAATGTGGTTTTCGTCGTAAAGTTGTCTGTTGATGAGTTCTATTACACTTTGTTTTTCAATGTCTATGGCAGAAGGCAAGCTAAATTCTATTCCTTCACTATCTATGACTTACATGTGCTTGCTCAAAGCAGAGTTCCTGGCAAAGGACAAGGGGTTGTTTAGGGCCATATTATAATGCACTTTAGTGATTAAATAAAATGGCAGAAGGCAGAGACAGAATCATGGCTTTTTCAGTGGCCTTTGTGACTCACCCCGGAGAGTACCTTAACAACAAAGAGTTCATCAAGAACGACATCCAGAAATACGAAAGCGAAGACATGCTTGAAAGGGGGTCGGGGCAGGTTTACTTAGAGTTTATGAAACAAGACTTAGAAGCACAGCGCCAAAAACTAAAAGCAGACCCCAAGCCAGCGTTAAAGGCTTTGTTTTCAATCCTTGAAAAAGTCAGAGAAGAACCTGCTTTAACTAGTTCAGTGCTAGCTACTCTAGACGGAATCCTAGTTGATGACCATTACTTAGTTGCTGAGGTTCTAAGACTCGACCCAGGCTCGAAGTTTGTGGGAATCCTTAAACAGTACTTGACTTTTGGGTCTTACAGCGCCCTGACTATTGAAGCAGCTGCTCACGTCTTAAGCATAGTCATCTCAGAAATGGCAATCAAGCGCAAAAGTGCCATAGAACACGGGAAAACCCACATAGACTTTTTAGTGAACCACGCTCCAAGTGAAATAGGTCTAGAAGCTGTAGTGTACGCTTTAGTTCCTATTTTAAAAGTTGATTCTTTCAAAGAAGAGTTTTTAAAAACAGGAGGAATGAGAGCTGTGCTGGTGCCAATGTTTGAGCAAAAGTCAGGGTTCCACCAAGCAATGTACTCTACTATATGCTGTTTATGGATGATTTCACTCAACAAAGAACTTCAGGAGTACTTTTTAAGGAAAGACTACGACATCATTCACAAAGTAATTAAAGAACTTAAACGCACTGAAAAAGAAAAAGTAATTAGAGTTGCTTTAGGAACACTTAAAAACTTAACCAACAACGAAGATGCCGTAGAAGTCATGGTAGACAAGCACCTCCTCAACATTATTGACAACATCTCTAGAAGAGTAATAAAAGACCAAGACGTAGTAGAACTCGTCAAAGACATGGGAGACATCATGGAAAGCTCTATAAAGGTACTTTCTACCTATGAAAAGTGGCTTAAAGAACTCGAAAAAGGACAACTCGTCCCTGGAGTCACTCACACTGAAAGTTTCTGGAAAGAAAACGCCAAACACCTAGAAGAAAACACTTTCTTGAACCTTAAGAAACTAGTAGGCTTGCTAGACTCTGATGATGTCCAAACTGTAGTTTTGGCTTTGCATGATATAGGCGAGTTTTCAAGGCACCACCCTTACGGAAAAACTGTTGTGGATAAGGTAGGTGGCAAGATTAAAGCTATGGAACTCCTTCAAAGCGAAGAACCCCAGGTTAACCAAGCTGCTCTTTTGTGCATTCAGAAGATCATGATTAGGGACTGGCAGCAGTTATCTTAACTAAAAGAAGTTAGGGCTAGTTTGTTTAATAGTTACTTTAATTAATTAGATTAAGTTAACAGACCATACTGCATTTGTATGGCCTTGTAAGAGCTGGACTTGCCTGCCTGTTGCAAGGCTCCATACTCTTACTGAGTTTTCAGGAGTTGCACCTCCAGATGCTAAGTAGTTATCTTCACTTGATAGGTTGACTGAAACTACTGATGCTGTATGTCCTTCCAGAACTCTAGTTGTTTCTCCAGAAGCCAAGTTCCATACTCTGATGGTTTTGTCACTGCTTCCAGATACTACAAACTCATCATTTCTTGAAATTGCCACTGAATGTACCCGGTTCGTATGGCCTTGTAGAACCAGAGTTTGTGTTCCGGATTCTAGATTCCACACCCTCACTGTTTTGTCTAAGCCTCCAGACACCACAAACTCGTCCCTTCTAGAGATGGTCACTGATTTGATGCCAGCAGTATGGCCTTGTAGAACCAGAATTCGTGCTCCAGATTCTAGATTCCATACCTTCACTGTTTTGTCTAAGCCTCCAGAAACCACAAACTTGTCCTTTCTAGAGATGGCCACTGACCAGACAGCACTACTATGGCTTTGCAGAACCATAGTTTGTGCTCCAGATTCTAGATTCCATACCCTCAGTGTGTTGTCTGAGCCTCCAGACACCACAAACTTGTCCTTTCTAGAAATGGCCACAGTGTATACTTTATCACTGTGTCCTTTGAGTAGCTGAGTCTGCTCCCCAGTAGCTAGACTCCACACCCTCACTGTGTTGTCTAAGCCACCAGACACAAGGAACTCCTTGCTCTTGGACACAGTAGCTGATCCCACCTCTGCAGTATGGCCTGCCAGCACCCTAGCTTGTCCTTGCTTCCAAACCCTGATAGTTTTGTCATCACTTCCAGACACAACTAAGGGCAGTTTTTCAGTTCCCAGTGAGTCAATCAGGGCTTTGAGTTGTTCTAGATGGTTCTTGGAAGGTCCTACAGCATCTGCCCACTTACTAACTTGGTTAATGATCTCTGGCTCGTCGTGGAGTTGAATGACCCTTTTCTTGAGTCCTTTGAGTAAGTTGAGTTGGTAGGAGGTTATGGCCTGGACCTGGGAGATAATAGACTCACCCAATTTTACAATCTCTGCTTTTCTTCGAGAAATTGGGGCAAGTATTCTATCCAGCCTGACTCTTTGGGAAAGAGGATGTGAAGCATGCCCTGCCATAGCATGCTCGGTGACAATATGAAGACACAGCAACTCTCCACACTCACACTGGGAAATAGCTTGACATTTCTGAGGGCAGTATGTTTCCATTTATACTTAAGAAGGGTTAAAAAGATCCATAACTACTCATTTTGTAACGAAATGCATTAAACACAAACTTATGATTCCCAACAAGAGAAATAAAAATATGTCAAACTACGACCGAAAGAACTGGGGACCAGAAGAGGACGAAGCCCTTCTGCAACTGATAAACGAAATAGGCGACACAAAGTGGTCAAAAATTTCAAAACTCTTAGTAGAACATTACAACATTAGGAACAGGTAAAAATTACGCAGAAGCGGAAAACAGTGCAGAGAAAGGTGGCACAACCACCTAAGAACAACTGTCAACAAAGAGGCATGGACTCGCGACGAAGAAATTACTTTGTTCAAGTACCACCAAATCTACGGTAACAAGTGGTCATGCATCGCGAACCACTTACCTGGAAGAACCGACAACTCTGTAAAGAACCACTTCTACAGCACAGTCAGAAGGAACTTAAGACTCCATAACAGAAAGAAACCCAGTCATCTGAAACTCAAAGGCAACCTGCAAGACTTACTAAATGACCCCGAAATAGCTAAGATTCTACTCAACCCCACCAGTGAAGGAATCTGCCGCAAAAACAAGTGGAAGTGTTTGCCTGAATCCAGATATACTCTCAGAAAACGAAACACACCCGAAACCAACACCCAAAAACCCCTGCCCAAGAAGAAACTTTTAATCAACGAAGAAGAAGACGCTAACCTACTCTACAGTTTAGCAACTGAAAAAAACAAGTTCGCAAAGCCTTCTTCTAAAAGGTCCAGCTTAGAAACAGTTGCTACTCCTAACTTTATTGGAACTCCACTGCCCCACCCTAGATTCCTTTTCCCTGAAGAATTCAACTTCGAAGCTCATGAAGAGCAAAACCGAATTGTAATGAATAACATTATGAGGTTTGACTCTAACAGAGATGACTTCCAAAAAAACAAGCCACTACACGAAGCATTTTTCGGTAAAGCTGAAATGCCTCTTTTAAGGTCGGATTCCACTGGGAGTGCTGAGTTTAGTTTTTTCAGGCAGGATTCCGGAGGCCAAGATTTTCCTCTCCTCAAGCAGGATTCCTTCAAACTTGCTACAGGGTCACTGCCTAACTTTAACACTCAATACCCGGATAACGAGTAATTGCAAATATTTCTAAATTAGTTAGCGGTACTGGTATGGCGGGTAGCCAGGCTGGGGAGGATAGCCAGGTTGCTGAGGATAACCAGGCTGTTGGGGATAGCCAGGCTGAGGAGGATAGCCAGGTTGCTGAGGATAACCAGGCTGTTGGGGATAGCCAGGCTGAGGAGGATAGCCAGGTTGCTGAGGATAACCAGGTTGTGGGTAGCCAGGCTGAGGAGGATAGCCAGGCTGTTGAGGATAGCCAGGTTGTGGATAGCCAGGCTGAGGAGGATAACCAGGCTGTTGAGGATAACCAGGTTGTGGTGGGTAGCCAGGTTGCTGAGGGGGATAACCAGGTTGCTGAGGGGGATAACCAGGTTGTGGTGGATAGCCAGGTTGTTGAGGATAACTAGGCTGTTGGGGTTGTTTTTTTTTCTTCTCTCCAGAGCCACTCCAAGTAATGTTAACTCTAATATCCCCAGCTTTACGTCCCTTATAAGAAAGGGGGATCCAATCCTCATAAGGAGTTGAAGATGAAATGATTTGGTGGAGAGCAAGTGTGCCTTCCCCCACTAAGTCATCAGAAGAAGCAGAGTCTTTGTCCCAAACTTGGAAAGAAACTACGTCTTCGTTGGTCCTCTTGAAAGCAAAAGAGTCACTCCAGTTAGGGAACTTGCCCGCACCGTCAGCCACTGCGCTTCTTTGTTTTTGTTGACCTAAGCAAACCACACAATAAGGGTCCATCTTACCAAACGACTCGGTGTCTCTCGAAAGCTTGGCGCATATCGGACGAACTATTAGGTTACCGGATGATTCCATTTTTACAACAAGAGTATCAGTTACTGATTATAAACTTGAATGAGCTCGTCAGATATAGCTGAAGGAGTGAGTATGCCTAAGTCCGTAAACAGAAGAGTAATAAGTGCAGGGGGAGTAAGGTCGCAAACAGGAGTTAGGATGTTTTCAACAGCTTCTGAGGTTTGCAGGGGCTCTAGTTTTGCAAGGGTGCTATCAGGCAGGTCTCTTTGACTTAAAGGAAACAGTCTGAGGAACTTAAGGCTTTCTGTGCAGACGTAAACGGGTTTTCTGAAGCTTTTGGCTATCAAAGAAATTCCGTAAGTGCCTACTCTGTTAACTACGCCTCCACTCTCCACAACAGCTTCTGCGCCAAACATCACGAAGTCCACTGTTTCAATCACAGCGGCTACTGAGTTGTCAAGTATAAGTTTGTAAGGAATGTTGTTTTTCTTGAGCACTTCGCACATGAGGTACCCTTCGCAGTAAGGCCTGCACTCAGTAACCAAAACCGAAATGTGGAACTTAGTTGAAGCCTTAACAAGCATGTGCGAAACTACTTGTGAGTACCCGTGGACAAGTATTACTTGGTTGTCTTTGAAGCACCTGAGTGCCATCTCTGTGATCTTTTCTAAAGAAGCAGGTCGCATCTTTGCAAGTTGCAGCCCGCTTGCTACTATTCTTTCTTTGAGTTTAGGAAAGTCTTGGTAGTCAGCCTCAACAAGTGTTTTGTGAGTGTGGCACCTAAACATATCGCAGCCAGCCATAACTGAAAGCGGAGTCCTTCCAGAGCGCTCACTCAGTATTTCATTTTCTGTGGATAAAACTTTAGCAGCCCTTTCTAGTTCTAAAGACAAACCCTGCACAGTGCTTTCTGTGGAGGACTCAATTAGCTGTGCTAGAGTGTGGATGGCTGCATGTGAAGGGGAAGCATCTGGGTCAGCTAAGTTTTGCTTAAAGAGTTCTACGATTTCTTGGGGCTCCATATATAAATTTACTAACTAACCACAATAAATCGGTGGCCTAAGGCCTCTGAAGGCTTTAAGCGAGTCTCTGGGTCCCAATTTAAGCACTTAGAAACTAAGTCTAAGAAATCTTCGTCAGCACAACCAATTAAAGTGCTTAGTTTCTTGGTTCCGGGGAACCTAACTATGCCTTTTTTATTGGGAACTAGTTTGGGCTTGCCTTCTTGGTCGAAAAAATGATGTTTCCTGGTTGACCTTTCCAGTACGTGAGCTGGGGGAGGACCAGTAAGTTCCATTATACGTAGCATTTGCTGGGCTTCAGTTTCACCAGGAAACAAAGGAATCCCTGTGTAGAGTTCGGCTAGAATACACCCAAAACTCCACATGTCAATAGCGTGCGTGTACCTGATACCCAGCATAATTTCGGGAGCTCTGTAAAACCGACTCTGGATGTAGGTGTACAGTTGCTCCTCAGTGAAGCAGGAAGACCCGAAGTCTATTAACTTAATTTGGGATTTGCTTGAGTTGCACAAAAGTATGTTCTCAGGCTTTAAGTCGCAGTGAATTATGTTTTTGGTTTTCAAAACCCTTAAGCAAGCAAGTATTTGGTAAGCAAACCTTTTGATGAGCTTCAAAGAACACCCTCTGAACTGGTTCTTTTTCATGAAGTCGTACAAGTCTACATTCAGGAGTTCAAAAACCAAGCACACGTGCTTCCTAAACAAAAAATAATTCTTAAGCTGCACAACGTACTTGGACTCCTCTTCTAGCTCTCTGAGTTTGCACAACACACTAATTTCTACTCCAGCTTGGTACATAATTTTCTTTTTGTTCTTTATAATCTTTAAAGCAACCATTTCTTTCCGTTTGTGGTCAAAAGCTTTGCAGACTTGTCCGAAGCTGCCTCTTCCTAGTAAACTTATGATTTCGTACCTGTAAGCAATGTGGTCTGACTTAATGACTTTGTAGTTGCCTTGGTCGTCGTCGTAACCTAGGTTTCCTTCGCGCGAAGATACTCTGATTTTTCTGCTGATGTTCCCCATGTAGTAAATGTCTGAGTAGTCAGTAATTTCTCCTTGTTCGTAGTCTGTCAGTTGCGAAGAGAACCTGCTGATGGCTTCAGCTGGAGTTATTGGAAACTTTACCTCTATGCCTCTGGGTGACTTAGGACTACTTGGTGTGGAGGTGTACTTAAAAGTAATTTTTCTGGAGGCTTGAGTAGGCGAACCAAGTCCTTGTCGGTTAACTCTGGAGGTTGGGTAAATGATGTTTCGAGTGACTCTGGGCGAAACTCCAGGGGAAACTTTGCTGTTAAGTTTGGAAACTGGGGAAAGTTTGTGTGACAGATTAAGTTTAAGGTCTGGCTTGCTTTTGTAAGCTACATTTGAAGTGTTGGAACCGTTAACTAAGTTCTTTGACGACTTAGTTTGTTTTTTGCTTATGATTAGTCGATTGGGTGAAAGTTGTTTTTTGGTGAGGTTTTTGTAGCTCCTGCTGGTTCTTTCCATTTATAAGTTGATTTTTAAATGAAAATTTATTTATTATTGTGAATGTAGAACCTGAATCCCATATATACAGTTTCAAGGGCTAGGATTTCCAAAAGGATTGCATAAGAGGCACTTATGCACCAGTACCCACTCCATTGCTGGCAGTAGTTCTTCCCCATAATTATAGTTCCAACTATAGACCCTTCCAAAACTACCAAGCTCAGCACTACTCCACATGCAAACACCCAAAAATGCTTTCTTCTGTTGACTGAAAGTAGAACCATCAGTAACACAGCTATTGGCACTGAGATACTCAGTCCTAGCAAGGAGTGGCCCAAGTAGTTTTTTTCATAACTTTCAAAAAGTTCCTCTGAGGTTTTATTTGCTCCAGTATCTGTTTGCTCGTAGGCTCCAAATAACACTCCAATAATGAATATTTCGAAAGTCCAAATAGTAACTACTGTGTAAAGTCTCAGCCACCTTGAGTAGTGTTTTTGGTACCAAGGAAGTCCAAAGGTTAGGTGTTCCTTCAAAACAGTTTTTATGCGAGTAGAGTTACTAACAGACTGAGTAGGGAACTCAATGTGGTAAGACTCGCTGACCTGCTCAGATTCAGAACTTGAAACCAAAGAATGAGCACGTGAAGAGACCTGAGGAGAGTCTTCAGGAACAGGCTCAGGAACTTCTAACTTAAAGCTTCCGGGCTTTTGGGACTTCCGAGACTTTCGGGACTTCCGGGACTTCCTAAGAAGCTTGCTTGTTTTCTGATCTAGCAAAAACAGAAACGGCGAAACAAACACTCCTAAAAAAAACACCCCAGCAGTCAAATACACAGGCGAAAGGTTCATTTCGCAGTCCTCAGCAAGAAGTCTGGCCATTTATAAGGCAGATTTTAAATATTCATGGAAGAGTTTTACACTGAAATAGCTAAGATTGGCGAGTTCCCTAAATTTGAAGCTCAGTTAGTGCATAACAAAACAAGCAACATCCTTTCAAAAGCCAAGTCTGCTTCAATAACAGCTATGGTGCAGCCAAGTAACTTACTGCACCCTTTAAGACTGGGTGAGCGGTTTGCCCCAGACAGCTGTGTCCAGGGCTCCCAGTTAAGGTACATTTTGGGCAACACTCTTATCGAGGCAGAGAACTCTAAGTGTCCTTACTCCAGTTCCCGCGATTCTTTCCAAAGTTTAAACTCCCAAAAAGACATGGTTATTCCAGACTTAATTGTTAGAGAACGACCTGGCATCACTCATCAAAAACTGTCTAGTGTCCAGGTTCCTGAAGAAGTTAGTGTTGAAACAGATACTACAAAAACCCTTAAGCAAACCCTTGACTACGCCAAAAATCCTACCCAAAAAACCCTAAAGCCTAAAGCTACTAGGAAACAAACCCAGTCTGCCAAGAACCTTACTAAAAAGAAGCCTGTTAAAAAGTCCCCTGCAAGAAAATCCAATCTCAAGAAAAAGGTACACAGAGTTCCAGCAGTTAAAGAAACCTTTGAAGACTCTGAGTCTCCTAAAAAAACAGTAACTTGGAAACAAGGCATAGACGCAGACTTAGTAAGTATGTACCCTCGGTACTTTTCAAGATCTAAGTCAGAATCCGAAGGGTCCCGCAAAACATCTGATTCCAAAGGACCACAGAAACCACAGGAACCAGAAGAACCACAGGAACCCCAACAAGAAGAGTTCACTCAAAGCCAACTTGAAGAAGAATACAAAGCCAAAAAAAGAGAACACCTTGAAAAACATAAAGCCTTCGACAAAAGCGAAGAGTCACTTCAGAAACTCAAAGCTATAGTGCTTGAAGAAAGCAACCACTCCAGCCAAGCCTCCAGGTACCAACAAACCTACGGCGACCTAGAAAAAGAACTCCAAAGCATCAGAGAAATGCTTTCAGAGAAGCCAGAGAACTCGCCTTACTCAATGTCTTACTCTCCCGACCTCGAAGAAGACCAATCTTTCGAGCTCTCTCCAAGGTTCCCTGACTAATTGTAATTTAAATGGGAAACAACTGCAAGTCAGAAAAACTAACTATGCAAACAGTCAACCACAGAACCCAAGTGATGTCTGCTTCCTCAGTTGCAGGCATGCAAAGTGCCTTTAAAAAAGAACTAATACACTCTATTCGGAACAAAGACAACTCAAGGGCAATACTTCTTTTAAGTATCTATCCTAGACTGTGTGAGTGGAAACTTGGAAAGGACTTTTTAATTCATTACTTTTGCAGAACTGACAACAAAGAGGTCTTTAATTACCTTATAAACCAAAAGTTTTCTTCGTTGTTTTGGCTGAATGCTCAGTGCAAAACACCACTAGACTTGGCTTTAGAGCACAACTCTACTGGGATTCTTGAGTTGTTTTTGCAAAACGTGTCTTCTAAAGTTAGGTTGGAACAAATTGAACGCTTGAGCAATAATCCAGACTTTAGACTCAAACTCAGGAAAGTAATTCTCAGCAACCAAGACAAACTTAGAGTTTTGTGTGTGCGACAAAAGCTCTTTCTGAAATTAAGTTAATAAACAATGAAAGTGTCTCACAATTCGTTTGATGAATTTGTTCCTCATATTGACCAGAACAACGACTGGGAAATCAGAGACAACCTTAACGAGTTCAATCAAAAAACAAGGGGCGAGCAATTGTTTTCAGGTCCAGTCTGGGAAAGGAAACCTACTGACAGACTTTGCATTATACTTTTCTTGCTCTTAAACGCTTGCTTGGTCTTCAGTGTAGTTTTTGGTAAGTAACATACAGCATTTCCAAATGGGGACCTGAGCCGTTTGAATAAAGGCTACGACTTAAGAGGTAACTTGTGTGGAGTGGAGACTCCAGAAGAAAGAGAATTCATGCACTACCCAGACCCTACTAATTTGGACTGGAGTATGTGCGTTAAAGCGTGTCCTTACTACTTTATTGAGAATTACTACTGCATTTATGATGAAGCTTATTTACATGAGCTAAAAGAGTGGGGTTGTTGGAGCTCTTACGAAACTACTGCTTACGGTTACTTTTGTGTTCCTGCTGAAGAACACTCTAGAAAAAGAGTTTTGGAAGTGCTTGATTCTTGGAACTCTTTGCTCCGCAGAAGTGCCGGGGACTTAATTGGTTTCTGGGACGGAATTTTTGTTTGTGGGTTAACTTGCACCTTTTTGTGTGGGTTTTACTTTTTTGCTTTATTTAAACCTGAGTTCATGATGAAAGCAATGTGTTTAAGTGGGTGCATGCTAGTAATTGGTTTTAGCTCTGTAGGAGCTTTGACTTATTTAGCTTTTGAAAGGTCCAAAGACCAGCTGTGCGGAAGTTACGGCCCAGTAGACCCAGAGTACTGCAGTGAGTTTCTTTTTATTCCATACTTAGTAACTATAGTCGTTACTGCGGTTTTAGGGTGCTACTACTTGTTTAAAACTTATTGGGAGTACCCTAGTTTTGGCATGGCTTATGAGTTGTTGCATCTTTCAGTTAAGTATTTTAAGTGGCACTTACTAGGTATCTCAAGTATAGTTTTGGTGCTTGGAGTAGGACTTGTGGTTTCTTTTGGTTTTTTAGTTTGTTGGGTGCTGAGTAACGCAAAGTTAACACTTGTCGAAAACTCTAAGACTCCTGGGGGTTTGAGTGCTCAGTTTGAGTTTTATGAGCAAAGACAAATCCTAGGGTGGTTTATAGTGCTAATGGGTGTTTGGTGGGTAGGTTCTTTAAGGAGCTTAGCAAAGTACTCTTTGTCCCATGGGATTTCTTTATGGTACTTTTCCAAAGGACTAGCTCCAATGAAAGCCCAGATTCTGGAAGGACTCAAGTGTGCTTTTAAGTACCACTTAGGAAGTATTTTGAGTGAGTCGTTAAAGTTCACAGTGGTGGTTCCAGAGTCACTTTTAAGAACTATGCTTAAGTGTGGACTCAAAAAAACAGAAGAAGTCAAAGTTCTCAAAAAGCCATGTTACTGTCTTAAGTGCTACTTTTGTTTTTTCAGGTACTTCAACAAGTACACCCTAACTTATGTAAGGCTTACTTAGATTTCAATCTTTGCAACTAAGTTTTGGGACTCCTCCAAGTACTCTTATTTTTTGAGAACAAGAAACTGGGAAAACTTTTTCATCTTAGGCGACACTGCTGAGTTTATGGTTTCTGTGCTGAAATGCTTAGCAGTGGTTCAAGGAGTGTGCTTGAGCTTAGTTTTAGTTGTGGTGTTTGAAACTACTCCTTTAGGCAACTCAACTTACCACATGACCCAAACCTTAGAAGTGGCTTTTTTAGGAGCAGGATTATACTGGTTTGTATGTGAAGCTTTTTTAGGTTCTGGAGTGGACTCTCTGCACGCTTTGCTTGTATGTGCAGCCTGTGACCAAGAAATGTTTAGAGCAGAGCAAAGGTTTATGAGTAAGGAGGTTGCTGAGTTCTTAGAAAAAGCAACCAAAAACACCCAAGAAGAACAACCAGTAGTTGTCCAAAGAAGATGGGCTTACAAGTCAAGAGTTTCCATGAGAACAAATAACTTGGAAGAGATCAAAGAAGACATCACTGACTTAAGTATTAACAATAAAGAATTTTAAAATGGGATGTGGTGTTTTTAAAAGCATTAACAAGTGCTTCAGCCCAAGAGAAACTGAAGACAAAGAAGACTCTGACACTTTTAAGCTTCCTTTGTCTAAGTTTAAGTTTTTACCTAAAAGGAACATACTTGTAAGGCACTTGACTATCTCTGAAACTGATATTTTTACCCAAATCAAAAACTACCAGATCGACCCTGAAAAGGACTACTATACCCAACACAACCCGAATACCACTACTATACTCAACAGCGAAATAGCAGCACTTAAAAGGTGCTTAGAACTACTAGAAGGAGTAGATACCTTTGAAGACCCTGAATTCGGACCAAGTTCAGAGGACCAAGGAGCTTACTCAATATACTGGGAAGGCACTCCGCCAAGTCCTCACTACCCCGACCCAACAAATATTGACTGGAAAGCTCCCTCTGAATGGCTGCTAGACACTCACTTTTTTGACGAAAACATTTCAAGCAACGATGTTGTGCAAGGGCAACTAGGGAACTGCTGGTTCATTAGTGCACTGAGTGTACTAGCTACTAGGGATGAACTTATGACTGGCGGAGTGCGTTTTTTACAGAACCCTTCGCAAATCACAGTTAAAAATGTAGGAAACCTGTCAAAAGGAGTATACCCTCCAATCTTCCACTCCTTCAGACGCAAGTTTCTGTACGTAATAAGGTTCTACAAAGACTGCAGTCCTAAGTGGGTCATAATCGACGAAAAAGTGCCTGTTTTCAAAGGACCTGAACCCCAGTACGTGTTTGGAAGGTGCAACAACGAAAAAGAGTTATGGGTAGCTCTGGTCGAAAAAGCCTATGCCAAACTTCACGGGTGCTACGAAGCTTTGAATAGCGGACTTGTTGATGACGGTCTAGTTGACCTCACAGGCTACGTGGCAGAAAAGATCAAAGTTAAGGACTTTTTAAAGCCCACTGAAGACCAAAGTGAAGCAGATAGACAAACTGAACTCTGGGAAAAACTAAGAGGCCACAGACTAGAAGGCACTTTAATGGGGTGCTCTTGTGAAGGCGACGGAACCGAAACTGAACTTGTATACGAAGGAGAGCCTACTGGGCTGCTTGCTGGACATGCTTATTCTCTGCTTGACGTGGTGTTTGTAAGCAACCCCACTGAAAGGAACGAGCAACACAGACTACTAAGACTAAGGAACCCTTGGGGGAACTCTGAGTGGAAAGGTAAGTGGTCTGATGGGAGCGAAAAGCTTATGAAGAACTACACTTACGTTAAACAAGAAATAAAAAAACTAGGCAAAGAAGAAAAATACGACCCCTTAGACCCCAACGATGGAACCTTCTTGATGAACTTTGCAGACTGGAGGCTGCACTTTGACGACTTGTTTTTGTGCTTAGACTTTGGAGACGACTACTGGGGGTGCAGGTTCAAAGGCAAGTGGACAGAAGAGAACTCACAAGGAATTCCAACTTCAACTGAAGAAGAAGAACTGGCCCTCTGGGCAAAGAACCCCCAGTACATACTTACTCTTGACGTACACAGTGAGGTGTTTATTTCCCTTACACAAGCTGATGGAAGGGCAGTCAAAGGACAGACTTTTCCTTTTGAAGGGTTTGTGAAAAGCGTGTGCTTCACAGTTATTAAGCTTGAAGACCACGAAGAAGCAGCTCAGAAGTTTGACCAAAGCAGGATTTCTAAACTGTCCAAACTCAAGCAGCACAGAGAAGTCCACGAAAGAATTGAACTTGAAGCTGGAAAGTACGCAATAGTTCCTGCAACAAGAGGCAAAGGCCAAACTGGGACTTTCTGGATTGCAGTGTACATGAACTGTACTGAAGACGAAGCTAGCTTGGTGAATGCAAGTAACCCCCAAGAGGACCCTACTTACATCAAAGAAGAAGAAGAAGTCAAAACTCGCAATGCAAGTCCCAAACTAGTTGAGAAGATTAAAAAGCTATACTCTAACTTATCTTCAGTTTAGTCTTAACTGTTCATATTTATTCTGATGGAAACTGACAACTCCGAGTACTTGAACAACTTCAGTGAGCAAGTTCGGTCTTGTATGAACCAACTCAAAGCAAACGTAAGAGGCTTAAAAGACTGCTTAAAAATCAGTTCTAAAAGACAGAGCAAGAAACTAGAAGAATTCCTCGACTATACTGAGTGGTATTTTGAGTGGATTAGGCATCAACTAGACTTTTACGAAGAAAAAGCACAAGGAAAGTCTCCTAAGTACCTTGACTCCAGAAATCTTAGTGCTCTTGATAATCACAGTCAAATTTACAAGTACTTTAACATGCACACAAGGATGAATTTTCCCAACGACATTTACTTTACTGAGAACTTTGGGTACCAACTAAGGCAGTTAAAAGACTTAGAAACTAAAAAAGAAGTAATCTGTGGTATTCTGGAGCTTGGTTTGAACCATGCTAGGAACTGGAAGTTCGAAGATTTACACTCCGAAGTCCTATGTTGTAGTTTTGTTACTCGCTCTGGGTGGACTTTAGTAGCTACCTTTGAAATAAACAAGTTTCCTTTAGTTAGGAAAAAGGAGCTCTTTGCCATTGAGTACTCCAGACACTTCAAACTGATAGACATGGCTAGGTCTGAAAAGGCTAACTTTGCAGCAAAGGCTGGAAGAAGTTACTTAAACTCATTCAAAGACAGCCAGATTTTACATCTTGAAGCCCAAGACCTTTTCGAACGGAGAAGACCTCAAGTCACCATAGTCCACGTAAACCCTAATGACTTTTACTACGATAAAAACAAGAAAAGGTGGGTTGATAAAAACCTAAGAGTTCATGAAAAGCCAGACTACGGAATCCAAAGCAGCATCAACTCAGAAATCCTAAACTCCATTCTAGAACTGGAAAACTGCGGAATGTTTATAGCACTGCTTAAAACCATACCTGGCTTCAATATAAGGCTCACAGACCAAGAAGAAAGCCTCATAAGCAGTCCTGGAAACGTTATGGCTATTGGTAGGTCAGGCACCGGCAAAACCACCTGTGCTATGCTGAGACTGTTTGCTGTAGAGTACTTGTTCCGAGCTCAGTGCAAGCTCAACAACTTAGACAAGTACATTTTGGCAGACCCTCGAAGTGACTTTCAGAAAAAGCTGCCTTTGCAAACAGTGTTCACTACCTTAAGTCCTGTGCTAATCAAAGAAGTAGAAGCTTACTACAAAAAGCTCAAAGATAACTTTTTAAACAAGTGCAAAGGCCAAGAAGTCGAGCCTGAAGAAGAAAGGGACTTAGAGTTTGAAGAAGACTACACTTCTGAAATCAACTTAGAGACTTCTGAGTTCCCTTTGTTTGTTTCAATAAGGAAACTCTTGATGATGGTTGATAGTACACTGCATAGCCCTTTCTTCGACTCAAAGCCTAACGAGTCTGGCGTTTCTTTGTCTTGGGGCATTCAGAAAACTGGGTTTATGTATGTGAACAAAGTAGACTTGTGGACATTCAAGTCAACTAAAAGACTGTGCTTTGAAGTGGACTTCGACTACTTCTACAGACACTTCTGGCCTAAAGTGCGCATGCAAACCAGCCTTTCAGCCTTAAGTGTATGGACTGAAATCCAAGCTAACATCAAAGGCGACCCCAGTGTTCCAGACATTCCTATTATTTCTGCAGAAATAGAGACAGTTTACATTTCAATGGGGATGAAAAAGTCCTTTTTAAGTAAAATAGAACGGAAAAAGGTCTTTAAAATTCTGCTTGACTACGAAGCTTGGAAAGCCCAAATAGGGGGGTATGACTTCCAGGACTTTGTGAGGCACATAAAAATAGAACTAGACAGCTCTGGCTACACAGGCAACAGAATTCACTTTATGATGGTTGACGAGGTTCAAGACTGCACAGGTAACTTGCTTAAAATCCTTATGAAGATCACTGAACAGAACTTGTTCTTCGCTGGGGACACTGCACAAACCATTGCTAAAGGAGTGGGGTTTAGATTTTGTGACTTAAGGTCTTTGTTCAATGAGTGCCACTTTGAAAGAGCCGATGTGGTTCAGTTGTCTAAAAACTTCAGAAGTCACGGAAGAATACTTGACTTAGGCAACTCAGTTGTAAGACTCATCCAAGCTTTGTTCCCTGAAACAATTGACCCTATGGACCCTGAAGTCAGCTCACTTGACGGACCTAAACCAGTTGTGCTCTCCACTAACTCTCCAAGCGACCTAGAAATGATCCTTTTGAAATCCCAAAGAGAAAGTTCTTCTAGAATAGAGTTTGGCTGCAATCAAGTGATTCTAGTTAGAAACGACCAAGCGAAAAAAAACTTGCCTGCTGAGTTGGCCCACGCAGTGTGCTTAACTATATTTGAGTCAAAAGGCTTGGAGTTTGAGGAGGTGATTATCTACAACTTCTTTACTCACAGCGATATGAGCAACAAGCAGTGGAACTATATTAAGAAGCTTGGTTACGCAGACTTAAAGGTTCCATTCAACTTTGACAAGTTAGCATTTTCTATGCTTTGCACAGAGCTGAAACACTTGTATGTAGCTATAACTAGGGCTAAAAACAGAATCCTTTTTTTTGACCAGCAGCCTGGGAACAGACTGCCTATTCAAGACTACTGGGAAAAGCAAAACTTAGTGAGTGTTTTGAATGTAATAGTTGAAGGACCTGAATTAAAGATTCAAGGAGAGGGGAGTTTGAATCTAAACCCCGACAACACTTTTCAAGGCTGGCGCAAACAAGGATTGCGTTTGATGAAAAACGGGTTTTATGAACAAGCTAGAAAGTGCTTTTTCTTCAGTGAAGATTTTGAGTTGGAAAAAAAAGCCCGAGCTTACTGCTTAGCCAAAGAAGCTACTCAGTTACTTACAGAAAATGAATCCATAAGCGAAGAAATCAAAGCTGGAGTCAAAAAGAAAACCAAACTAACTAAGACTGAAATCAAGTCAAACAAAGAAAAATCAAAAGAACTGTTTTTGGAAGCTGCTGAGTTGTTTCTAGAGTTAGAAATGTTTCTTAATGCTGGGAAATGCTTCTACTCTGCAGAGCAGAAACTAAAAGCAGCTGAGATACTTGAGTCTTCTGAGTTTTGGGTTGAAGCTGGCGAAGTGTTTTACGAAGTAGGCATGCTGGATAGGTCTTTTGAGAACTTTTTTAAAGGCAAAAGCTTTGGAAAGGCTCTCAGGTGCTTGATTGACAAAAAAGAGTGGGAAGCTTGCATTGAGTTACTGAAGAACCACTTAGATGCGATTGATGAAAAGGAGCACTACTTAAATTTGGTGTTGGAAAAGAGTCTTAAAGCTTTGGTGCCCCAGGCCGAGTCTGGACCTAAACAGCAAGAAGCCATTGAAGAAGACTCTGAAGAAGACTCCGAGGACCAGTCTTACTCTGAGTTAAAAGAACCCAGCTTAGTCGAACAGTCTTTTGAACTCCTAGAAGACCCACAGAAAGAGTCATTCGATGTGTTGTCTTCAGAAAAGGAGTCATTCGAAGTACTGTCTGAGTTCGATTCCCAAACTTTCGATCTGCTTTCAGACATCGACCCTAACGACGAGTGGGTACTGTTAAGCAATGCCTCTAAAAAACTTTCCCACATCGCAGAGTCAGACTTATCAGGGTACTCCATTGTAGAAGAGTCCTGCAACTCCCAAGGAAAAGCTATTCAAAACAAACTAGATCTTTTCCACCAAGACGAAACTATGCTTAAAGTAGCATCTTACTTTTCGCACTTTTTAGAAGAAATCTGTAAACAGCAGTCTCAAGAAGCAGTGCTTTACTTAGTTCCAAGTATAGAAGAAGCTCTTAGGAAGAACCCTAGTTTGAACTTCCTTTTTGAAGTTGATGGAATAGACGTTCACTCACTGATACTTATTCTTGAGTACCTGGAAAAGCACTCCATATACAACTTGTGCTTTTTTGTGTGCAACAGATACCAACTCTCAGGGCTCGTAGGTAGGTACTTAGTTTCAGCTGCTTTTAAGTACTCAAAGACTCTCTGGACCAAGCCTTTAGACTTCAGAAGCAAAAACTACTCTAAAGCTTTTATGCAGAGAGCAGTAGTTGCACACGAAGCTGTCCACTCTATGTTAGAAATGATTTCGCCAGAGCTTTTGAACCCTAACTCAAAGTTCCACATTCCAGACTACACTTTGCAAGGAATGCTTCTTTTGGGCCTTTGGAAAAAGATAATCTTTATTTTGCCTTCTTGTTTGGGTGTTAGTGTTTCGCTGCAGTACTCTGACTACTACTCTTTCAAGCACCACTTTCAGAAACTTAAAGGAACTAAGCTCTCGGAAGGCCAAGGCTTCACACCTCAAGACAGTCAAGTTCCTGAACTCCAAGTGCATATTGCTGATTACCTGCTTATGAACTTTAACTCCAAGTACCGTCTTTGCTACTCAAGGCCAACTGAGTTTGCAGAGATTGACTTTCCTAAAAGCTTTCCTTTGAACCAAGTACTTTGGAGTTACATTGCTAAAAAAGGTTCTACTCAGAAGGACTTACTTGGCTGCATTACAACTTGCAAAGACTTTCTTCTAGCTGTTTACCGAGAAACTCTTTTACCCGAAAACAACTTTAGTGCCTTTTACGACTCAGCTTCTTTCCTAGTGCAGTTGGTAGTAGGACTGGAGCACCATGCTTCTATAAAAAGCCTTTTGGGTAGCATGGAAGAGTCCAAAAAAGAAGATTTCATGCTAGGGTGTTTAATACTGGTCAAAATGCTAGAAAGAAAAGGAACCCGCACAAAGTTTAACTCAATAGTACTTAAAGGAGTGCTAGGCGTCTTAGGAGTAAGAGCTATAGAACTCAATGAACTCAACAAAGTACTGCCTTACTCTTCCCACTTCATGGTGAGTGCTTACTCTAGACTCTGGGACTTTTCAACTAGCTACAACGAGCAAGCCATTTTAATTGACATTGAAGGCAAGAACTACTTACTACCTATTAAGTCAGTAGTATCAAGGTTCTGCAACCAGTTAGTTAACACCCTAGGAAACTTTATAGTGGAAACTCTCAAACCCAAAAACGAAAAGACTCTAGAGTACCTATGTAGAAACTCAGGAGTGGCTTACCTTTACTCAAGAATACTCCAAATGTTTAAAACCTGCAGTTCACAAACAGACTTGTTCATCAGAAAAAAGCCAGTTGCTAAGCCAATAGCCCAACTGATTCGAAAAGACCTAGCCAATGGCTTCATTAGAACCATAAGTGACTTTTTAAACCAAATCATTAAGAAAAAAAGGCAGTTTCCTTTCACTAAAGTAGAGTTGAGCTTTTTCTCCAAAGAAGCCCTTCTGCTTCAAGCCCAAACACTTTCAGTTAACCTAGAAGACCCAGAAGTATGTGACAAGGCCCACAAGTTGTATGAAGTAGCAGGCTGCGAAAAAGCATACACTACAATGGTGTACCAGAGGTTTCCTGAGTCTTCTAAAGACTACGACTTAAAAAGAGACACTGCACTTATTGGAGTCAACACCAATATGCTAATCAACTGTGGAGACCTTAAAGAAGCTGTTGAAATGACTTTAAATTTCCTAGAGTTCTACCCCAAACTCGACCCATCCATAAGTATTTACCTAGTTGAAAGGTGCTTAGTGTGCATTCTTGCAAGCATGCCTATTTGCAAAGTAAGCAAACTCACAAGTGACACAATGGACACTATGCTTCCTGAACTGTTTTACTCAAGTGGGCCAGTGGAAGTAGACTCTTTTCTGTTTGAAAGAATAACAGACCAGGCTGTTAAAGCCTTTAAAGAACTAAATGACAAAAAAGAACTCAAGAAGCTTTTTGTGCTTTTACATGACCTTATCTGTAATTTTTGGGAAATTGGCGCTAAGTACTTAGAAGAACTTGCCTTTTTCATGGATGAAGAAGCTCCACAAGAAACTTTATCAAGAACCAACCCTCTTCACAGTGAAGCCATTGTAAAAAGGCTACTTAATAATGCCTACAACCAAGAAAGTTTCTACTGTAGGTCCATAACCAAAGCATTGCCTGTTTATAAAAGCATTTTGGCAAACTTCAAAAAGGCCAAACCAGTTACTTTTAAAAAGATCTACATGCTGTGCAATCTGTTTCAGGACCCTAAGCCTTACTTTAAGTGCTTGAAGACCCAAGACCTAAAGAACTCTTTCCAACACTTTTCAAAAGCTACTTCTGCCTTTATACGCCAAATTTCAGCAATTAAAAGCTGCCAAATCGACTACATGCGGAAAGTTCAGAAGTGCTTAAATGAGTACAACGACACACTAGAAACCCTAAAAAGAATCACAGAAGACAACAAAGACAAAGTTATGTCTGAATGCATTTCTAGTGTAGAGTCCATTTGCGAAGAACTAGCTAAAAAACCTACCGAAGAGCCTGTTAAAGAACCTAAAAAGTACTACTCCGAGTGGAGAAGCATCTTATCAGTAAGTAACTAATGTAAGCAGCGTAGAAACTAATATGTCAGAGAGCCTTGTTCAAGAAGACCCAGATGTTAGCAAGACCATGCCCCAAGAAGACCCTAACAACCGCAAAAAGTCTTTGAAAGAAAAAGCCTCAGTGAGAGTAACCTGTCCAGCATGCAACAAAGAAGTCCTTACGAATGTTAAGAAGTCCCCTGGGACTCTTACCTACATCAGCTGTTGTTGCATGTGCTGTGTGTTTTTTCCCTTGTCATGTCTTCCTTTTTGCATTAACTCTTGCTTAGACACTATTCACTACTGTCCTACTTGCTTACAGCCTATTTCAAGAGCAGGGTTTATGCTTTAAATCATGTCTTAAATAAATGATTGAAGCCTTTGTGCCAGTAGTAAGGTTCTTTTTGTCAGACTTGTGTCCAGCTTATTCTTCGATTAAAACCTATAGAAAGCCCAAGTTAGACTCAGACATAATATTCTGGGAAAAGTACTGGTAAGGACCACTTAGGAGTGTCAGGGCAGTTCTGTTCTTGTGCCAGGTCTTACTAGAGACCTTTGTAGTTGTTCCTTACTTCGAAGTTTTTTTGGTGGTTCTTCATACTTACTTGGTTTTTTTCCAAGGAACTAACCATGCCTACGACAGAGTTTTAACCCCGGTATTCAGTAGATTCGAAACTTACATACAAAAAGCAACTTATGGAGTAAGTAGTTTGCCGCGTTTTTACTTCGAAGAACTAGTTAGACATATAGAAAACTTTTTAGTGGTAGAAATGAAAGAACTACTTATTGCAGGAGTAAAACTTTAGATAATTATGGTTTAAGGGTGCTGTAGAGCCCATAACTTTGCTTCTGGAAGGTTAAAGGAGTTAAGTATCTGTGGATACTGGTTCTCTGGAGAGACGGTTTGCTTTTTATCAGTGAAAAGTGCCTAGAGCAGATTGGTTCAAGTTTCCTAATTGACTTTATAGAGAATATCTTTTTGCCGTGTGTTTCTCTGAGTCTCTTAGGTGAACTAAAGCGGATTTTCTGTGGAGTTTTAGTGATGATATCATTGAAAATAAGTTTGTTGCACGGCTCAACTTTTGGGATTTTAATTTCCATTTGCAAATTAATTTAGTTTTACAGTTAGCATTCTTCTTTTTAAAACCTTTTTTCGGGGACTTTGAGGAGGTTTTGTTAAGTTAAGCGACTTTGAGACTGAAGGTAACTTTTGTGTTTTTGCTTTACTGAAATCAAACGAACTTCTTATCTTTGGAGTGAATTGTTTGAAGTTAAATATTGAGTTGTTTGGGGAGTTCTTTTTGGTTTTGAGTCGAGAAGAGTTTTTGTATCGTATTGAAATTTCAGGAATTTTAGGTGTGTAAAACTCTTCACAAAATATTTTGGCCCTTTTTGATTCAGAAACCGTTTGAGCATCTGGACTAGTTAAGTACTCGAAAGTGTCAAGTCTTTGGCTAGGAGAAGTGTCTACTCGCTCCACTATTTTCCTTCTTAAACTTATTTTCCGAGCAATTATAATTTGATCTGGTTTTTTAAACCTTTTTGCCATTAATTATGAGTGCAGAACTAACATCAGTCTTTTCGTCAGATCAAGAAATAGTGTGTTGGTTACTTAAAGTAGGAGGAATCTCTATTTTGCTAGACTGCGGCTGGAACAAAGACACTGAGTCTCTTGAAACTTACTATGAATTATTGCCTTCCATAAGGTACATACTCATTTCCCATCCCACTCTTGACTATGTAGGTGCACTTCCTTTTCTGGCTAAGCATCCTTCTTTCCGCGCGCAAGTCTACACCACCTACCCAGTGCACCGAATGTCCCAAATGGTTATGTACGAGTTGTTTCTGTCCTCCTGTGAAGAACTGGCTTTGGAGGACATCAACCATGCTTGGGAAAGAATCCAGACCCTTAAGTTCTCCCAAAAAGTCCACATGAAAGAAAAAGGAATAGTGTTTGCTCCTCACAGAGCAGGCAATAACCTAGGCGGGGCTGTGTGGAAGATCACCAACAACATGCAGGACATCCTTTACGCACCCTGCGTCAACCCCCACCCTTCAAACCACATACAAGGCCTGGACTTTTCTTCCCTTGAAAACCCTTCAGTGTTAATCATGGACAGCTTGCATGCAAACGAAACGCAAACTTTGCCTGGCGAGGTACTTGAAAGAATCACCCAAACTCTTCACAAAGGAGGCAGTGTGCTCATTCCAGTTGAAGTAGTGGGGACGACTTTGGAGTTACTGTACATGCTTGAACTGTTGTGGGAAAACAACACTGAAGAACTTGGAGGGTTCCTTCTAGCTTTTATAGGCCACGTGGCCAACAGCACTATTGAGTTTGCTAGGAGTTTTTTGGAGTGGATGAGTGAAGAAGCCCTAGCTAGGTTCGAAGGAGCAAGAGACAACCCTTTTATCTTTAAGTACTTAACAGCCTACCAGGACTTGGAAGACTTGCCTCCAGGACCAGGAGTGTACCTAGCCACGCCCATCAACGTTGAAAAAGGCTTTTCGCAAAAACTCTTTTTCCAGATGGTTTCCAACCCGCTTAACTTAATTTTGTTCCTTTCGCCTCCAAAAGGATTCTCGCAAACCATTTTAAGCACTTCAAAAGACCAAACTATACAACTAGAAGTCCAGGAACTACAGTACGGTAACTATGAATTCCACTACAGGTCTCCAAGTGAGGAGCAGAGCACTGAGATCTCAGACACCAATCCTATAATTGAAGAAAACGAAGTCCAGGAGTCCTTTGGTCCAAGACTGTTTGAAACCAAGCAGTATCCTAGGTTCAGTGTGGGCGAGTGGAAGCACGACTGTGACGAGTACGGAGAAAGCATGGTTGACGAGGAAATGGAGTTCTGGCAAGAAGAACACACAGAGGCTACAAACACCACAATCACTGCTACAACTATTAAGAACTACACCCAAACAGTGTCTTTTAGGCTATTAGAAGAAGTCAGAAGAAGAAGACACGCCTTTAAAGCTCCGAAGTCTTACTCTGAAGTGGTAAGGGCTTCTTGTGAGTACTCGTTACTTGACTACAGGGCGTCTTCTATTTCTATAAGACTTACACTTGCACGTTTGCGGCCCAAAAAGGTGCTTTTGATTAACCCTAAGAACTCAATGTCACTCATAAACTACGCAAAGAACTCACTATACTTAAACGACATCCAAGAAATGAAAGAAAAGTGCCTGTTGATTCCCCAAATGTCAGTGGAACCCATCAAAATAGCAGAGGAGGCTTACAACGACCTGAAGTTTTTGCCTGTAGACGGTTACGAAGTAGCTAAGATCAAAGGTTCAGTGTCCTTAGAAGAACAACAATTCACTTACAAGTTAGACACTAGCCAAGAAGCCCGCCCTAAAGGCTTGTTTTTGGGGAACTTAGCACTTGGGACTCTGAGAGACGAACTCAAAGAAAAAGGGTTTAAGGTTGAGTTTAGAGAAGGCAGACTTGTAATCAACGAGAAAGTTGAGGTTTCCAAAGGCAGAAAAGTCAACGGAGTCCAAGAGTACACAATTGAAGGAGTTGCTAGTCAAGACTTTTTTGAAATTAGGCACCTTATTTACTCAACTCAGCTGTTCGTATAAATAACTAATAATGAATTTTAGTCGGAATGAAAGAAATAGGCTTAAATCAGAAGAACAAAAATTACCAGGTTCTGATACCCTATTGAAAAGTCAAGTTTTGGTTTCTAAATTAAAAAAGCAAAGACAAGCTTTAGACTCCCGAATAAGGAAGGGGCGCCGCTCAGACTCGCACCTAAACGCTGGACTCAAGTCTAGGTTTTACGAACCACCCAAAGAGCCCTCGCTTTACAAAAGAAGACCCACTGTACAAAAACTTGAGTCGCTGAACACTAAGTCGCACGAAAACAAGGTTATTGAGTCAGAGGTTAACTCTGCCAACAAAAAGGTTGGAAAAGCAGTAAGGAACATCAAGCACTTATTAAAGGCTGCTAAGTAACATGTTAACTTATTTCCCTTATGTCGTAACCTATAGGGCGTTTTTCTTCGTTCATTTTTACAAAAGGAAAAGTGTGCTTCTTTGCCCAGTAAACGTAAGCTGCAAAGTAAGTCAGCAAACAACTAGCTAAAAAGGTCAGAATGAATGTTACAAAAACTGCAGCGTTAGTTTTTACTGGTTCTTGGCTGGAACTCTGAAGCTTTTCTTTAAAGGTGTAGTTGAAGTAAGTTAAGGTGTTGTTGGTAGTTCTGTAGACTTCGTAAAAAGCATCTGAAGAAGACAAGTAGTACTTTTCAAGAGTGAACTCTAGTGGGCCTTGTTCTTGCTTACCTATTCCTTGGAAAGGGTTTACAGAGACTTTCTGGACTTCTGAGTTTTCGATTTTAAACTTTCTAGGGTGCTTTTGTATTTGCTTGCCTATTTGTGCTTTGAGTTCTTGGGTTTCTTCTAAGTTTGCTTTTAAAAAGTAAGGGTTGCTGTGGTTCAGAATTTCCATTTGGGTGTTGTTGAAGTTGTTGAAGTATTCTACAAAGTGAAGTTCTAACTGGTTGCTGAGTGTGTTGTTCCACACACTTACAATTTTGTAGTTGATTCCGTTCACTACTTGGGAGTCTTGGTAAAGGTTAATCCACTCTTGGTAAAGTTCTGACTGACTTCCGCTTACTTGTTGCTTGAACAAAGAATTAACGTAGTTAAGGGCTCTTTCAGAGTTAGGTTCGGCCAGCACACAAACTGCACTGATTAAGATCGCAAGCACCATTATAATTACAAGTTACGTGGGTCATAGGGAGTTAAAGAGTTTTTCTTGCTGATGGATAGTCTGTTCAAAGCAAAGTTTGCTTCTCTTCTAGTTATTAAAGGCGACTGAACAGCTTTGGGGTTGGATTTGGGTCTGTGTGTGCTGCTTCCTCTTGAAGGACTTGGTTTGTTTTTCTTGATAGGTTTTTCTTTGATGACAGGGAGTTTACAAAGACTCATATGGGTTTTTTCAACTAACTCTTCTCTGGCGAGTTTAGTGATTTCTACCCTTAAAGGACTTTCAGGGGGGAAAAAGCACTTAATTAGCTTTAAAGCTTTACTAGTCATGGTTTGGAGTTCTTTTTTGGAGTAACTAAGAGTGCTGTTTAGTTTTGCGTGCTTAAGTTCTAAACAGGAACTTAGCAACCCTGCACAAATAATACCTACTTTTAAAACGGTGTAGTTCTTTGAAAACTCGTTGGAAAGGGTTTTGGGTGTTTTGAGTTCTTCTAAAGAAACAGGTTTGATTTTAGTGAGCTCATACAAAGACATTGAGTGAGTCCACTGTGGATAGGATCTTAGTCCTAGTAAAGACCTTATAGTTGCAGTGTTTGAGTCAGGAAACTTCCCTGACCTAATAAAACTTAGTAGGGTTTTCAGTAAAGGAACTGTTTTCTGGTATATACTTGTAGAGTTGACTTGTTTTTCTATAGACTTTCTGGATTTTAAAGAATTGATTTTAGCAACTTCAAGTTTATAAGCTTTGACAGCCCCAGAAATCAGGAACTCTGCCATGCTTAAACAAGCTCTGGCTTTTTGGTAAGCTCCAATATGGTTTCCGGTTTCACACATCAAGTTGCTAATTTGAAGATTCACTATGCTCATGTAGTAGCTTCTGTGGAGTTGGACTTTGAGTTGTTTGGAAGAATGAGTTTCTAGTACTTGACTTTTTGAGTTAAGATAATTCAAAGCCTCAGAGGCTTCCAGGGTTTTTCCTAGTCTGTAGTAGCAATAACTTAAGTTGCATTGAACAAAAACTAAAAAGTTGAAGTAAACAAAAGCATCATTTGCCTCCACTACGCTTTGGCACTGAGTCAGTTCTTTAATAGCTTCTTTGAAGTTGTCCGACTCAATACGCCACAAAGCAGACTTGCAGAGAAGTTGAAGTCTTTCTGTCAAACTAACCATTTACTAAATTCCGATTATAGACTTAATGTTGTACGAACCTGGACCAGGCCCTGAAACCTTTTTGCCTACAGTTTTTGACTTGTTGAAGCTGTAGTTTGTAGAGTTGAATCCGTGTTTAGGTTCGTAGTCACCTGGCCCTGTTTTATAAGCTAAGTTGTTTTTTAACTGCTTGTCAAAACGCTCGCTTTTAGTAAAGGAAGAGCCAGGCTTCTTTTGCGGAACTGAATTATCATATTGGCCAGGGCCAGGCACAGAGGTAAGTTTATTTCTTAAATAACGTTTTCCTAAGGTGTAAGCTGGACTCTTTGCTGAGGTGTCTGAGTTATACTGCCCAGGAGCAGGAGTGTCCTTGTAGTAGTTTGCTGTGACTCTTTTGGACACTGAGAATTTTCCACTGCCTGTTGTTTTGTAGTTATCGGACGCATTGTAAGCACCAGGTCCTGGAGAGTGGTCTTTGTTTTCAGTGATCCTTGCAGAGCGCCCTACAGAGTAAGCGTACCTAGTGGGGGGCTTTTGTTCGGTGTTGTAGTCGCCAGGTCCAGGTATTTTTTCAACTTTCCAAAGTTCACCTTTGCGTGCAGACATGGAAAAACACCTTGAATCTTTGAGCTCAGGAACTTCATAAGAACCTGGACCTGGGGCTGCTGACTTAATGACCTTGAGTCTGCTGGAGGACCCGAACTTGTGACCTTTGGTTTCTCCTGGAGTTTGGCTTTCGTAGTTGCCTGGGCCTGGAATAGGTTCTTTCTTAGAAGGGTCAGTGTCTCTTCTGCACCTACCAAACACAGTGCTTGAACTCCTCTTTTCCACAAACCTAACTTCGTAGGACTGGGGGTCTGGCGAGGTGTCAATGCGGTTTGTATTCGGACGACCTCTCATAGAGTAGTTAGGAGTCTGCGCAGTAGACACTCTTGGAGTGTAATCAGCTGGCCCGGGGTTTTTATTGCTTACCTTAATTGGTAGGCGTATAGAAGATCCCATGTAAGTGGAGTAGGTTTTATACTGGTTAGAAGGGTTATAGTCAGCAGGGCCGGGGTGTATTTTGTTAGATGATGAGTAACGTGAAGATTTTGACAAGGTGTAGCTAGGGACTCTTTTAAAAACTGCGTTAGAAGCAGTGTAGGCGCCAGGGCCGGGTTGTTTCTGGGCTTTTTCAGGAGAGTGCTTTCCAGCAATGCTCCAAGCAGGCGATTTCTCAATGCTCATAACTGATTCTAATAAATGGAAACATTAGTTACTAATATTTAAAGTCTGAAAGAAACTAGTACTCCGCTTGGGATCCCTTTAGTTTCAGTGACTCAGGGGCAATACCAATTAGTTCTTCAATCAAACTAAAGCAAACTGAAGGCCTTAACCAAGAAGGTCTTTTAATTCCTCCTTTTTTAGGTTCCCAGGTTAAAACCTTCTCTGTGTACTCAGCAGGGATCCCACTGAGCCCCCTAGCTGCACCTATAAGTGCTCCTAAAATGCAAGCATTGGTGTCAGTGTCTCCACCCTCAATCAAAATGCTTCTCATGGCTTCTTCAAAGCTTTTCCCTTCAAGCAAAAACCTCACAGAGTAAACCAAGGCTATTTTGCCCCAGCCAGAGTTTCTGTTTACTGGCAAATTGCAGGACTCTGCTTCTATCATCTCCAGCCACTCAAAAAACTCCGGATTGCAAAAGCTACTTATTGCTTCTTTTGCTTGCAAGTAAGAACTTCTAGGGTCATGTGCGTTAATAAGGTTAACAATAAGTAGCACGTAGAAGCAACAAGCACTCACAATAGTAGAGTCAGTATGAGTTAAAACAGCTTCTTCTCTCACAGCTTGAATAACTTCTTGAGGACTTAAGTGCCTTAAAAAGACTGCAAGAGGCGAAGCCCGCATAAGTCCCCCGTTGCTTTGCGACTGAGAAGTTCTAGCAGCACGCCTAACCATTTCTGCTTGGTGCTGGGAAAGATTGCTAGCTCTAGGCAAAGACTTTCTAATGGTGTTTCCTAGGTCAAAGGGCCTTGAAGCTATCCACTTTCCGTACTCAGCTGCAATCCTGTTAAGGTTGTAAGTCCCTTTGCCCTTTAGCAGTCCATGGATCAGTGCACAAGTTAGTTCTCCGTCGTCAGTAACTTGCCCAGGACCTACTTTGTGCATGCCTCCGCCCGGAAGACTCAAAGCTTTTTCTACGTCTGCTTGAGTGATTCCATGCCTGAATTCTAAGTAAGCACCTAAAGCATCGCCTGCCCAGGCACCTACTATTGCTCCTTTGCACCTTTCATTTAAGCCTTCCATTGAAATTTAACGAAGACCAAATGGAGTCAGATGTACTTGCAAGACTCAGTCACGTGCTACTTAAAGAACAGTTCATTGAAAACCAAAACGACCTAACCGCTCTGCAAACAGCACTAAACAAAGTTAAACACCCGAAGTCCCCCACAAAAAAGCCAATTAAGTTCCACGAAACCACGCTCCAAAGAATGCAAGCCTTAGAAAACAAAAAACACTCTAAACTAGAAGAAAGGAAAAAAGAAAAGTTCCTTAACGAAATCACAGCTTTACAAGAAAAACCCAAAATAAGCCCTAACTCAAAAAGGTACTCAGGAAAAGTACCCCCTTTGTACCAAAGACTAGAACAAGTCATCAAAGTCAAAGACGACCACATGAAGTCTCTAAGAATCAACTCCCAAAAAAACCAAGATTCCCCAGAAACCAAACCACTAAGTGCCCGTGGCAAAACTCGGACTCCCGACCAGTTCGTTGAACAAATGTACAAGTGGGAAAAAAGACGCCAAGAAGAAAAAAACCGTCTTTTAAAAGAAAAAGAAAAACAAGAACTAGAAGAGTTGTCCCCCAAACCTACTATCTGCCCAACCTCCAACAAAATGGCCAAAAGAAGAAGCGAAACACCCACTTTTCTGAGACTTTACCAAGTCAAAAAAGAAACAGAAGTCCAAACCCCTGAACAAAAACCTACTATAAACGTTGCTTCAGCTAAGTTAGCTAAAAAGGGCCGAAATAGGAATGTTTACGAAAGACTCTACAGGTCTTCCAAACCCGAACCTAGGCCTGTGCCTAAAGCCAAGACTCCTAGACCTCCTAGAATCTCTTGTGACTCTAACTTTGAACTCCCAACGGATAAGCTGTTTATGATCAACACCAGCAGAGGTCCTATTTACCAAGAAAACAACCCTGTGAACGAAGTCAAGTTCAAACCTAAACTTGACTTTCTAATGAAATCCTTCAGAACTATTAAGGCTAAGAAGTTATGAATGTTTAGTATAGTTACAGTGTTTTTTTTCAAGCCAAAACTTTTCTTCTTTTTCACAGGCTTCAGTCTGGAAACTTACTATGCTTTTCAGTGTGCTTTTTAAGTGGGAGGTTCTGTCTTGAGTGTACCACTTATAGTCGCTACTTATCTTTTCTTCTATTTGATTAATTTGTGTTTGTATGGAGTTTAGGTCTTTCTTAGTTAATTTGACACTGTTTAATTCTAGCGAATTCTGAGGTTTGTTTTGCTTTCTGTGAAGCAAGGTTTCTACTTCGGCAAACTTAGAAATCTTGTGTTTGTAACTGTTTATAGACTGTTTCATTCCTTGGAGTTTTATAAGTTCTTCTTTAACTTCTATGTTAAGGCTACTCAGTCTTTTCTTAAAAAAGTTGTAAAGGTGCTTGAACTCTTGTAACAAAGAGTTGCAAAGTTTAGAGTCACTTACACAGAGTTCTGAAAAAGCCAGCATAGTTTTGTTTTGAGTAACAGTCCAGTTTGCAAAAGACTCTACTAAGTTTTCAACCGGATAGCTGAGGAAGTCTAGTGCTCTGTCTATTTTAACTATGTTTTTGGTAGAAGGAAGGATTTTTACTTCTAAGCAGTTTTCAAGTCTGCTTTGGACTTTGCTTAGGATTTGGTCGTAAGCGTCTTCGTAGTTTTCGAACTGGAAAGTTTGAGTGGGTTCTTCCATATTTTGTTTTTGGTCTTTAAAGGTCTGGTCAGGACAGGTTAGGAAAAAGTTAAGTTCGGGGGAGTTCTTCAACTGGGGGTGTTTTGTAAGTATTTCTAAGAACTTCTGCATTTCGGCCCTGCGCTCTTCCAAAAAAGATTTGTCTACCCACTTGATCAACTGCTTAGGAGGAAGAAGAGGCACTCCTAGTCCTTGGTGCTTTTGTCTCAGCAAGGTTTCTAGCCACTCAAAGTCCCTGTATCTTCTTTTCACAGTGTTTTTTTGGGACTTGATAGTGTAAAGGTAGTAAGACTTGCATCCCCAAAATCCTTGTGAAACCAAAGTTGGAGTCTCTACCTTAATAGGGAGTTCTTCTGACGAGAACTCAGGTGACAAGGTAGGCGGAGAAAGTGGCTTTTCTTCAGGAACTGTCAGAGGAGTGTGCATAAGGTCTAGAGACTCCCACATACTGCACTTAGGAATTTCTAACTCAGGTTGTGAACCCAATTGGACATTTGAAGTGAACTCAGGGTTTAAGGCTGAATGATATACACTGCTGTTCAAACTGTGATCTTCAGACATTTCTTTTGTCAGACACTTTTGGTTCATTTATAAACAATGACTAAACGATACGAAAAAGAAGGAAACTGGGGTACTTTAATTGAAGCCCAGGCGAAAAACAACGAAGCCCTTCAAGAAGAAGAAAGCAGACTCAGGAAGCTATCGAAAGAAATATACAAGAAAGAACTCGACGACCAACTCAGAGAGAAATTCCAAAACTCACAACGGAACTACATGAACAACCTCAGAGAACGCGAAATGTTCCAAGCCAAAGAACGAGCAGCTTGTGAAGTTTACGAAAAGCAAAAAGAACACCAGAGACAACTCCAAAAAATATTCTCAGAAGAGTACAAGCAAGCCTCCCAAACCAGGCAGTTAAGAATGCGCAACGAAAAAGAACACTACCAAAAGACCGAAAAAGACTACCAAAAAAAGATAGAAAACCAAATAACTGAAGAATCCAACCGCCAAAGAGCCTACGCAGACCAAGTCAAGCAAATGCAAAGAAACGCCATGAAAGAACGCGACCTCCAAAAGCAAAGAGAAAAAGAACAAGCTTTAAAAGAAAAAGAAAAAGAAAGAGAAATGATCAACAAAAACATTGAACAAATGAAAGCCAGAGAGAACTCTTTCAGACAGTTTTACGATGACAGACTCAAACGCAAAAGCCTAGGCACTGTCAACTTTAAGAACTTTGATGAAGTCGAAAACGAAAAAAAGTTTAAAATACTTAAAAGACACGAAGAGTGGGACAAACGCGCTAAAGAAAAAGAAGCTTACATTGAAAAACTCGAACAAGAAAGAAGAGCCAAAGCCATCCACGAAATCAGAGCTGAACTCGACAAACAAATCCAAATCAAAAGAAAACAAAAAGAAGCCGAAATTACCGAAAATAAAAGGTACCTGGAAAGAGCTAAGTGGATAGCACAAGAAAACGAAGTCCAGCAGAGGAAAATTCATGAACAAAGACTAAAAGAACAGCAAAAGCTAAAAGAAATATACGACAAGCAGCTATCAGAAAACAGCAAGAACTCGCCTGAGATGATGGACCATAGAGAAAGGGACCTTCACAAAAACGTACTCAAAAGCGTAGAACTCAAAAGAACTGTAGCCTTTCCAGGAGTTCCTGGAGCCCACAACTCAGAGTCTCCTTACAAGCACAACTTCCAAAGAGTCTACATGTCCAGTAAAAACCTCAGGGGACGCCAGAGCCCTATTGACGTTATAAGGGACAAAGATTTTGTAAGCAATCGAGAAGCAGAAAAGCACAACAAAAGCTTTAACTACATGAATACAGTGGACACCCGCAAGCACGATCCCATAGTCAACCCTATAGGAATAAACACTCCAGTTTCTATTCCTGGGCAAAGGTACCCTAAAGGAAGCCAGTTCTCTAATTTAGCCCGTGCTGGGAACTCTATATTTAATTAATGCTAATAATGAAAAGCGAAATAAACACTCTGCTTAAAGAACTCACTCACAAGTTAGCTGCTGGGCAGAAGTATCAAGCTTTTCAAGCGGCCAAAAATATACTGAGTCAAAAACAACTTCCAAAAGAAGCATGGAGTGTTTTAGAGAGCTCTTTTGTTGCGAAGCACTTTGACTCAGACTACTTAGCAAAGTACTTAGACACTCTAACCTTTAACAAGGGCACTGTGCTGTCGCCCCAGTTTTACTGTTGCTTAGAAGAAAAGTTACTTAGTGAGCAATCAATAGAACTAGTAGTTGCTTTCTTAACAAACTGCAACAAGTTCAAAGTAAGGCCCTCTTGGGAAGTGCTTTACTCAATAGAAAGCACTCTTAAAGCCCAAGAGTTCAGAGTTAAGCCAAAAGACTTGCACAAGATCCTGCAGTTTTACAGTTCTTTAAACATACTTAATCCTGGTTTCCAAGAGTTCTTAACACACAAGCTGTTGCCTAAGTTGAATTACCAAAACACTGAGTTAAACACTACTCTAGCCTTGGTCAAGTCACTTTCAATGCTTGAAAACTTCCAAAACACTCTTTTGTGGGAAAACCTTTACAAAGGCATTAACTCCCAGATCCACCACGAAGTTACCAGCAAAAAACGCATAGCTACTAGGAACTTTATACTGCAAACTCTAGACGCCCACAACACACTTAACCCAGAAACCTACCTAGGCATTAAACACATAGCTGACCAAATCACCTCCCAAGTACGTTTTAACCCTAACTTTTTGCTCAATGGCGAAAGTGAGTCGCTTTTATCCAAAAAGGTAGAGGAGTTCCTTAAAAGCCACCAAATAACTTACCAAAAGAAAAAAGCACTGGAAAAGTTCTACATTGTGGACTTTTTGCTTAACAACAAAACTGCCCTAGAAGTAGACGGCCCTACCCACTACTTAAGACTTACAAATGGAAAAAGAACACAAGAACTCACTGGACAGACTCTGTTTAAAAGCAAAGTTTTAGAAGCCAAAGGGTACAAAGTGGTTAGGTTGCCTTTTTTCCACTTAGACCAGCAAGGAGAAGCTTACCTAGGTTCTTGCTTAAATAAATTCTTTTAATGGAACTTAATGTGTCAATAACAAGGGCTGACTTTAAATGGGACTCAAAGTGGTTTGTGCAGGTAGAACTAGACCAAGTATCTTACTCTTCAGAAACTAACTACAAACAGAAACAACGCACTGAAACCCTAAAAGGGCATACGCCTGAGTTCCAAAGAACTTTTTTCATATTCAAGATTTCACTTGCAAACAAAATCACTCTTAGGTTCGGAGCTATTGGGGACTCTAAGTGCCAAGGCATCAGCTCTTTAGTCATTACTAAAAGAAAACTCTCTAACTTAAGAGACCAAGTACCTCTTAAACAAAACTTAGTTTTAAAACACTTAACCAGCAAAGAAGATGTTTGCAACTTAAGTGCAACTATCAGCATTAACACTTACGGAGTTGAAGAAAAGATCATTGAAAACGAAAGAACCCTCCAAAAAGTAGAGTTCGACAGATACGAACAAGACAGGCAAGTAATAAACCAAAAACTCCTAGGAGTTACTGAGTTAAACGAAGCCAAAACTAACGAACTCAATCAGTGGTTTGAAAGAGTAGACAAAACCAAAAACTCTTTGAGGAGTTTAGGAGTTGACTTAGCTATGCTCAAGAAACAAAAAGAACAGCTCGAAGAAGAGAACCTAAACCTCAGAAACCAAGTCCAAAGAAAACAAAGCATAGAAAGCATTCCAGCCAAAGTAGACATGCTAGGCACTTCCCCTCAAGGAGCCCAAATCCTTAAACTCGAGTACGAAAAACTCAACTTAAGACTTAAGGTCGAAAAGATGATATACCAAGAACTCACAGAAGACTGGCTAAAAATCGAAGGCAAGCAAAGAAAGTTCAAAGCTCTCAAAGAAGAACTCCAACAGTTAAAAACAGCCCAGCAACAACTCCAATTCCACATGCTAACTTTAAGAGACCAAATTCCCACGGTTCTTCAACTAAGAGACACCATTAAGTCACACAACCATCTCATCACCCAGTTTGAATCCCAACTTGCCAAAACCCAAAACAGCACAAAAGACCCTTCAGCTGCTGCAGAAATTTCAGTTTTAAAGCACCAACAAGCTATTTACAAACAAAAACACCAACAACTAGAACTCTTACTCCAACAAAACGGAGGCTTTTTGCCTCTAGAAGAGATCCAGAAACTCCAGATTGAAGAAAAAAAACCCCAAGAAAACCACCAAAGAATCCAAGAACTCATGCTTGAAATAGAACAACTCGGACAAGCTCTAGCACAACAAGACTCCCGACAAAGCCCTTCAAGCGACCTTGTACAACTTGAAGTAGAGCTCCAGGCTGCAAATGCCAGAGTAGAAGCCATTCAATCCCAAATGGATTCCCAAGCAACTCTTTACGCCCAAGAAATCTCGAACCTGTCTGCACAAGTGTACGAACTAGACGCAAAACTCGAAAGTTACTATAAGTAATAGTGTAAAAATGAAGAAAAAGTTGTGTAAAGAAGAAAGGGCCTGTGCTAGACTTATGGGGGACTTAGACAGGATTTTGAAAAAGTCGTCTATTCCTTCTTACCTGCTGCACACTCCTTCTTTTTCAAACACCAAACTTAAAGGTTACTCCAAGCCTACTTCCAGCACCAACAATCCTTGTCTGTTGAGGGTCCCCAAACAGAACTTAAAAAGGTACAAAAGCAACTCTTTAAGGTCCAACATCAGTAAAAACCTACAAGTACTTAGACCCAGGTCTTCTTACAAGCCCAAACAAAGCCTTGAAAACTTGCAGTACAAGTTAGAGCCCAAACCCAACCCTTTGGATTTTTCAAAAAGACACCGAAGAGCTAGTTGCAAGAACTCCAGGCCTAGTTTGCCTTGCAAAAACGTAAGTTTAGAAGTAGTAGGGACTCAAGGAATTGCTGATAGCTACTTTTCAGACTTAAACTCAGAAACTAAATACATGCCTTTTTTAGAGCCCAGGTCTACTAAAGCCATTGAAAAAAGTATCACAATGAAGCCTGAAGACTCCTTTAACCAGCCTACTATCAGGGTTAAAATTAAAAAAAAGTTCCGAAACAAAACCCCTGATGTATAAACTGTAATTAATCGGGCTAACTCCGAAGGATTCAGATTAAATGGAAAACCCAAACGACGAAACTTCTACTCCTTTCACTCGGTGGCAAACTGACTTGTTGAAGTACAAAACACAAGAAGCCAACGCTAACTTGAGAACCCAAATGAAAGGCCAAGGACATACTTGTGTCTTATACCCAGATGACACTTTTGTAGCATACTGGACGAAATTCATAACACTTTTGCTTCTGTACACCGCAGTTGTTACTCCTTACAGAGTAGCTTTTGTAGAGGAAGACACCACTGACTGGCTTATTGTGGACTTGGTTATAGACTCGATATTTTTCATCGACGTGTTAGTTATAATGTTCCTTGCTTACTACGACAAAGAAAACAACCTTGAAGTACGTAACAAAGTTATAATCAAAAGCTACTTAAAAACTTGGATGATTCCAGATCTAATAGCTTGTTTGCCCTTTCAAATAATTTTAGAAAACGAAAGGAACTACAATTCTTTGATAAGGGTTGCGAAGTTGCCTAGGCTTTACCGGATGCTGAAACTAGCTAAGTTGTTCCGCATGGTGAAGATCATCAAAAACAAAGACAAGATGAAGAAGTACATCAACCTTGCTTTTAAGTTCAACATAGGTGTGGAAAGAATAATATGGTTCATTGTTTCTTTTGGACTCATGATTCATTTGCTGTGTTGTTCTTACGTGTTTGTAGGCAAGTTCATGATTTATGAAGAGTACGACTGCTGGATCAGAGCAGGGGGATACGAAGACCTTTCTAACTCTGAGTTATACGTAGTGGGTGCTTACTGGGCAGCTGCTACTTTAACTACAGTAGGCTACGGAGACATAGCTGCAAACAATACTTTTGAGCGCCTTATTTGCAGTTTTGTGATGATCATTGGAGTGCTTCTTTACTCCTACACAATAGGTTCGCTTACTAACCTGATTTCAAACATGAACTTAAGAAAAGCTGAACTCAACAGGAAACTTGAAATACTCAACCAACTTGCCAGGAAGCACAAACTTTCTAAACTATTTTTTAAGAAGCTTACTAAGGCCATTGAGTACGAGTACCAACACAGCAGAAAAGAAGTAGAAGAGCTACTTGGAGACCTGCCTCCTAACCTTAGCAAGGAACTGCTGATTATAATCCACGAGAAAATGCTTAAAAACAACGCTTTTTTTTCAGACAAGTCAGCTAACTTTGTAGCTTGGGTGGCTCCTAGACTTAAAACTGTGAAGGTCGAAAATGGCGAATTTATCTACAAAGAAGGAGAATACGCTGCTGAAATGTACTTTTTAGTCAAAGGAGAAGCTTCTGTGGTGGCCTTGAAACAAGCTGACTGCATACCCTTTGTTATGATATCTGAAGGGTACTACTTTGGAGAGGTAGATCTTTTATTTTCAGAAAACAAAACTCACCTTGATTCAGTTAAAGCTACAGAACCTTGTGAAATCCTCACACTGTTGCGCGAAGACTTTTCTGAGATGCTTTTCACCTTTGAAGAAGAAGCTGTAGAAATATGCACTGCTGCCCGAGACCGCCAAATTCGATCAGACCAAAAAAAGGAAGAAGCTGAAAGAAAGCATGCGCTGCACACTATGAAGCGTAGGAGTTTCAGCAACTTAGCCAACTCTAAAGAAAACTTAGTTGAAAAAAAACATAAGTACTTAGTGAGTGAAGAAACCCACCAAAGACAAGAAACTCCTTTAAGAGAAAAAACTAGAAGCCAAATCATGAAGAACCGAAAAACTATGGCTGGGAATGTTTTAAATGCTATTTCTAAGGAAGATGAAGTAGTTGAGTTCCAAAAGGTCAGAAGTAAGGTTAGGATGATTGAAAGGTCAGTTGAAGAAACTAAGTTGATTTGCAAAAGACTTTTTGAGGTTTTTAGTGGAAGTGAAGGAAGTTCAGGAGTTTCCCCTTCAGAGTCAGTTGGAAGCATTGCTAAAGAAGGCGAAGCTAACAACCAAATATCTAGAATAGCTGAAGAAAGGAGCATCCAAGAAGTTCCTGAAGACAAAGAACACGAACCTATCTTCGATAAATTTAATTTTAAGTAAAGTTTTTGTAATTTAGATAAGGTTTTAGTATTCTGTGGCTGAGTTTTAAGGTTATTTTTTCTACTAAGAAACAATGAAGCCTAACTTCGAAAATACAAAAAGCAAGCTTACAATAAAGAACTGGGAAGTTCTAAAACTAGACCAAAAACCTAAATTCAGCATAAACAAAAAGAAGCTATTTCCTATTCCTAACAAACTATACAATTTCCCCAATTCTAACTTACCTGATATTTCACACAAAAGACTGCACAAATTTGAGTTCCCCAAACAAAGAAAAAAGCACAGTTCCCAGAGTCCCACTCATTGTAAACCCATAATGAGCAATCTAGATAACAGCCCCATCAAAAGACTCAACCAGATTTCTTTCAGCCCAGAGTTCCCGGGAAGCATAATTAATGGGTACAGAACTCCTCAACCTAAACTTAAGTCCTGGAAAGATGTCCGCTTCAGCAACTTCGTTAAAAGACGCCCTTTCAACTCAACACCTCTCGAAAAGTCATTTTAATCCTAAAAATGTTAGTTAAGGGTAGCCTGTCATAGTGAACACAGGTTGTTCAGTGAAAAAAGGCTGGGTTTTTGGGTTAGTTGTTTGAAAGTTTCTTGGAGTTAACTCTAACAGTTCGTTTGAAGTAGTTAATTGCTTAGTTTCAAATATAAATCTGCTATCAGGGACGTCCACAGTAGCCCTTCTGCTCCTTTGATAAGATTTGAAGTTAAGAATTTCCCTATAAGACTTGTCTTCCAAGTGCCTTTTAGACACTTTGTAAGGCCTAGCATGTTTCTCCCAGTCAGCCCGGGGAACTTTTTCCAAAGAAGCACTTCTCTCTCTTTCTTCTTCCTGATCTGACTCTATGCACTCAAAACTAAGTTGTTTAGGGTCTTCCCAAATTTCAGAACTGTTTCTGTATAACTCGAAAAAAGAAACATTGTCCACTTTAAGGTCAAACCCCTGTTCTGACTCTACCAGTATCAACATATAGCCTTCAGCATTGAAAGGGTAACTGAAAATAGTTCCTGAGTTCTTTCTGCCGTCAAACTTTTTAAGGCCGTTTATAAAGATTTTCCTTTTGCCAGATAGTTTACTTGAGTATAACTCAATAAGTAGTTCCCTAGTAGCTACTTCCACTTTCCAAGTGTATTTAGTTTTGCTTCCTTTAAAGCGTTTCCCTACAGATTCTTTGTCGTAGAACAGAGGTTTTACACCTTTGGGCATCTTTATTATATTGGGTAACTTAAGAATTTTGAAGGTTTACAAGTTGGTTTTTAACACTTCGGTACCACTTCATTAAAGACGTTGGCAAGGTTTCTTTTAAAGCTTTGGCTGGAATGTTTCCATTCATCTCAGCTTGGTTAAGCAAAGTCACAAGTAAAGTAGGTTCGCCTGTTTTATGTGAAACTCTTCTTCTAAAGACTTGTCCACCTATCACAGTCCTTCCTCTTTCAACTTTAGAGTTAGTTTGCGGTGCTTCTTGGCTTTCGCAGTTGCTGTAAAACACCTCGATGTCTCCGTTTTCTCTTCTGCGAGTCAGTCTTTGTTCAACAAAGTCCCTATTGGAAAAAGGCCAGGGGGCTTTGTTAAGCATGTAGTAGACTACTGCGTCTTCTTGAGGCTTACTTAACTCTTTGAACTCGAGCACTGAGTTCTTGTCCCATGTCTTTCTGAGTTCAGTGTCGTAAAGCAGTTTGTAAATCTGTTCGGGTTCAGCGTTGACCTCAAGATCAAACAGGGCCTTTACCATAGGGAGCTCTGGGTCTAAGTTGCTTCCTTTGGTGAGGTAGACTTTTGCAAAGGACTTGTCTACCTTTAGTTCCCAGTCTGTTTGTTTTTCGTAAGTTAGAAGCATCTCAAACTTCTCAAAGTTTTCTTTCACCAACTCGGAACAACTCAACAACTGGCTGTTCGAAGTAAACATGTCCTGGAACTCGATGGGTCTGGGCTCTGGGGACTTTTCTTCTTCTTCTGGAAAGCTTAGCTGCGGAGACGACTCAGAGTAGTGCAGCATAGGAGGCCCCGCGTCATTCATAGGGTCCATTTCCAGCCACTCCAAATTGCGTTGTTGGGGTTTGTTTCCCTTTTTGGTTCTTCGGTGGTTTTTGGTTTTTTTGCCTATAAAAGAGAAACAAGTAGACATCATAATGTCTAAAAAAGAATATGAACGTCAAGACTCTATTGTGTCATTCAGAAAAGGACTAAGGGAACTTAAGCAAATCAGAGAAGAAAAAGAGTCTTTGAAAAGAAGCAACCAATACTACATAGCACAAGTCAGCCAAATGGAAGTAAGGATCTCCGAACTGAAGGCTGCTAATCAATCCAAAGAGAAAGAAATTAACTTTTACAAAAACAAACTCCAAGAGATCCGGAGCTCTACAGACAGCACGGAGTTCTCAACAAGGTCGAGTCAAGAAATACAAACCCAAATGACTCTGCTCAAAGAAGAAAACCGCATCCTAAAAGAGCAAATAGGAGGCTCGGGAAAACTAGCTGAACTAAGTGTAAAACTAGACCACGCACTTGCTATGAAAAACACCTACGAAGAAAAATACAGGGAAACCAAAGCACTCCTGATTAAAGCTGAAAACAAGTCCCACCAAAAAACTGACTACGAAGAACTCAAAAAAGAAATTGAAGAACTCAGAGAAGAAAACAAGTACTTAAAAAGAGAAAAAATCCCTAAACTCGAATCTAAGCTTGAGGATGCTGCGCATAAACAACTAGAACTTGAAAGCCAAATAGAAAGACTCTTACAAGAAAATACCAAACTTCAAAGCAAGTTTGAAGAAAACGAAAAAAAGAACTACTCTTTGCATACTAACTCTACTGCAGCTACGCGTGCGTCTATTGTATCTAAAAAAAACGTTACGTTTAAACCAGTCCAAACTTCCAACAGGGCTTTCAAGCCTAAAACTTTTTCTAATATTTCTGTTCAAAAAGGCCAACTTAAACAGCCAAGTAAAGCTCCTCTAAGAGCAGAACACAAGCATGCTAGGTTCAACACTAGTTCTACCCAGTCCAAACCCCAGCATGAATACATCCCTAGTTTCATGCGCAGCAAAAAAATCGAACCCAAACCTGACCCCGACTCTCCCAGTTCTACTGAAACTTTTGCAGACGAGTTCCCTGATGAAGATGAACTGGCATAGTAAATATTTTAACTTAAAACCAAGAAGTGTCTTCTACTATTGCGTTGTAGTTCCTGTAGTGGTCAATTAAGCTTTTCCACATACGGTCTGATGACAAGTGTCTGTCGTTTCCACACAGAATAAGACCGTACTTGGCCCGGGTCAAGGCTACGTTAAGCCTGTTTCTGATAGTTAAGAAGCCCAGTCCTACTTGTCCACTAGACCTTACACACGAAAATATTATAAAGTCTTTTTCCCTTCCTTGGAAGCCATCCACTGACTTAATTTCTATTTTCTTGACTTGGTTTTTGTTTCCTTGGATAGAGTTAACTTCTTTTCTTAGCTTTATAATCTGTCCTGAGTAAGGACTAATCACTCCTATGTCTTCTCCCTTAATTCCTTTCTCTAACATGAACCTTATCAAGCCAACGATGATTTTAATCTCATCTTTGTTTATTAACGAACAACTGAAGTACTCAGAGTCGCCAAGTGACCTTATAAACATAATCGGTCTGTTTGGGTTAGGCCACCTAAAGCCTGGTATGGGCTTTATTCTTTCGCTAGCTTTGACTCCGTCAACTACTCTTCCTTTGTAAAACTCCAAACTAGGGAACTCTGAAATCGCAGGGTGCATTCTGTACTGAGTGTCCAGAACCAAAGGAATGTTTCCAGTGTTAAAAAGTCTGGAAAACAAAGATTCACCTAAGCCTTTTTTACTGGCTTCGCCTGACTTGACTGTGGGGCCTAGTTGCATGTGGTCTCCAAATATAATCACTTGCTCAGCTCCTTTGACTAAGGGTAGTAAGCTGTCAGGCTCAGTTGACTGGGAGGCTTCGTCTAGAATCACATGTTTAAAGGAGAAGTAATCCATTCTTTTGTCGAAACAAGCTGAAAAGGTGCAGCAGATCACATCAGCTTTTTTTAAAGCAATTTTCTCGTACTTATCCCGCATCTCAATAAATCCCTTCCGTTCTCCTATGCCAAGGCTGTAGGTTTTACTTCTTTGAAAGTAGCTTTTGAGAATATTAACTTCCTTTTCATACTGCTTTTGTTCGTATTCGTCTTTAAAATCTTCTTTGGTTAAGTTCTGACATTGCTCGCTGCTGTAAAGATGCGAAGCACTTGAAGACTCGTTCTCTTTAACATAAGAGATCACTCTGCAGACTTTAACCCCAACTTCTTCAATCTTCAAAGCAATGCTGTCGGCTGCAGTGTTGGAAGGAGTAGCAATTAGAATTTGTTCTCCTTTGAAAAGGTGATTTGCCATAAAGTAAGCAATCATCGATATGGTAGTGCTTTTCCCTGTTCCTGGAGGACCTTGTACCAGTGTAAACTTGTTCTTAATGGTGTTTTTGATTACTTTTATTTGGGATTGGTTGGCTTTAAACCTTGGAGCTAAACTGTCAACGATCAAGAGTTCTTTTTCTTCTTCTGGAAGTAAATAGCTCACTGCATTGGAGTTCCGCCCTAGAATAACGCTTTCGATGAATCCGTCGATTCTTCCTTTACTTATCTTTTCTAAGCCTTTTCCAGCTCTTTCATAAGGTACGCCATTGAATTTAAACTCAACCGTAACACTTGATCCTTGATCTGGAGGACTTCCTTGTCTAAGACTGGTTATTTGCACAAAAGCAGAGTTCCTGCCTTTGATGTCTATAATTAGTGCAACTGCTTCAAAGATAGAGTTAACAGTTATTTTAACCTTATCCCCTATTCCAAATGATCTATTGATCTTATTGAAATTTAGTTTGTAAACACCAGAATCAGCATTCGTAGGAATCATGTTAGCAGTTTGCAAACAAGTTCTTTCATGTTCAGTTTTTTCGTGTGACAATTCTAAGTTCAATAGGTTCGACATTACTAAAACATACTTTTCAGTGCTTTCGTAAGTAGGTCGATTCCTTAGAGAAGGAGCAGGGATATTTCCGTCTAACTGAAATACTGAATCAACCCTTTCAGTGCTTTCGTAAGTAAGTCGATTCCTTGGAGAAGAAGCAGGGATACTTCTGTCTAGTTGCAAGTCAGCAATCAAGTCATCTTTGATAAGTGGCCTCCATTCTTCCACTTCATGCCCGCATGGAAGCTCACACAAAAACTTGATTGAGCCTAGTTCGTAGTAGAACCCTAGCAAGAATATATCAGTTTGTCCACACTTTCCACAACGCAAACTAAACTTTCTGTTCTGAGAGCTGTAAACAGCCAACTTAGTATGAGCGCTCATTGAAGCGTGGATTAGAATGTGGGAAGTAGAGGTTTTGTTTTTCTTATTACAAAACCAGCAAGAGTTATTTTCTGCTTCGCAGTCTTCACACTTAACTAAGTCACTCAAGACTCCACAGAACTTGCACTTTATTTCCTCCATTATAAACTTATAAACATTACTTCTTTTTTCTCAGAGTGTGTTTGCGAGGCCTTCCAAAAGGTTCTTCAACTCCAATGTCTTCGTCTCTGAACTCTTCGCGTTGGCGTTTTTGTCCCGTTTTAACTTCTGAAGTTACTTTGGGTGGTTGAGGTTTTTTAGAGAGTCCTAAGTTCTTTCCTAAGGCGTGCAAAAAGTACCTCACAGAGTAGAGTGACTCTTCTTCAAAGGTGTCTTCGAGTTCTTTGGAGTCTTGTGAGACTCGGTCATAGAGTTCTTGCATCTGACTAGGACTTAAATAGTTTTTGCCTACAAAAATACTTAAAGCGTCTAGTAACTGGAAGTTGCTTTTTTCAGACAGCGAAAAACTAATTCCGTCTATTAAGAACCCTAGGTACTTCTGAGCTTGTTTGGGAGGCATAGGTCCAGAGCCTAGGACAGCAACGAACTTCTTAGCAAGTTCTTTCATGTTAGTTATGTCTTGTTCTTGGGCTTTTCCCATGCACTTAATCAGACTTTCTAGAATGATGTTGAAGATAAGTCCTGGGTCTGAAAAAGGGCCACTTGATTGCAGGTCTTTGGTTTTAAAGTTGTTGAGAACCTGCTTGGTTATAATGCTTAATGTACGCAGTGAAGAGTACCCGTAGTGGGCAAAGAAACTCGAAGGCAACTGTGAAACAGTAATGGAAGGACATGAACACACCAAACGCCCTATTATCAAGCATATCAGTTGAGTGTGGCGGTCTGCGTCTTCTTTAACAGCTCCAGTGTGCTTTTTCGCTTTGGTAGGGTTAAGTGTTTTTGGGTACTCAGTTACTATAGGAAAAGCAGTCATGTAGTCTTCCAAAGTGCTCCATATGTCTGAGCTCACTTCTAAATACACCTGGGATCCCTGTGCAGGATACCCAGACACCACCATTAAAGTTTCGCCAAGGTACTTAAAGGCGTTTTTTCTAAGCTCAAAGTCAGAGTTTTGCTTAGCTACAACAGCAGTAAGGTTCTCAATAATTCCGGTTCTCTTTAAAAGGTAGTCTTCAAGGTCAACTGAGTTCTTGCTGACTCTGTTGAGACTCCACAAGTGCCAGTGGAAAACAATCTCAGCTGAAGTATTGGCCAGTTCAGAGTTGGCCTCAGCGTTACTAAGGTAACTCCCTAAAATCCCTAAAATGTCCGTAAGGGCTTCTTCACCTAGTTCGTCTAGAATGTCTTTAACCGTTATAAGACTTGAAGTTCTTCTTAGCCACACTTCCAGTACTTCTTGTTCTCCTTCTAGCACGTACTTCCTCATTTCTTCTTTAACTATTTGGAGGCAGTCGTCTATTAGTTTAGTTAGTTCGCTTTGGGCTTCTTTTTGCAAAGCGTGTGGCTCGCGGGCAAGTTTCCCTAGACTTTGCGCAGTTTTCATGATGATTTCTGCACTACTGCTTTGCAAATTAAGGTCTTTCAAAGCAGTTACTAATTTTTTGAAAGGCTGTTTAAGGTCTTTGGCGGCCAAAGCAGTTAGTTCTAGGAACAAAGGAACTTTTACGAGTTCGCAGAGCACTTCGGGCTGGGTTCTGTAGTAAGTGAGAAGGTTGGGAAGCTCAGAAATGAGTGTTGAACTTAAAGAGACCACAGTGGTTTTGTTCCTTCTTTCAGGGGAGTTGTAGAGGTGCTTTAAACTCTTAACTAAAATAAGCACTAGTACTCTTTGGTCAGCCAGTTTGTTTTCTTTTTTAAGCAACTCACAAATGACATCCCAGCACTTAAATATGCAAGTTTTGTTCCAAAAAGACTTTACTAAGAGTTCTATTCTGTAAGGCTGGTCGTCACCGAAGTTGTGGAAAAAATTTACTACTTGAAAAATGCTTGTTTGCAAGTCGTCTTGGGGCTTCTTTGGAAGTGAGTTGTTGAAGACTGAAACCAACACAAACTCACTAGCGGCAAGGCGGATTTCTTCTGACTCAGCCCAAAGCAAACACGAGCAAACTTCTTCTTCTTCTTTGGTCAAGTTGTTTGACTTGCATAGCAAAGTGCACACTTTAAGAGCTTCTACACAACACTTGTTTTCAATGTCGTTGCACATCTCCACTAGTCTGGGTTTGTTTTTCTTGATGAACTTTTGGAGAGTTTTGCAGTTGCTTTTGGAGTAAGTTCTGGCTAAGAAACTTAGAATGTGCTCCCTGACTTCAGAAGACTTGTCGTAAAGCATGAGTCCTAGGTACTTTAGAGTTTGGTCGTTTAAGTACCTAGAGCACTTTTCAGCTAGGTAACTTAAACTTTGTACACACAAAGACCTGATCTCAGGCATAACGTCTTTGAAGCGGTAACTCACTACGTCTTTGACCATTGAGTCAAGGTTTTCGTGGAGCACTTGGATTCGAGCTTGGAGTTCTTTTTCTTGGTCTTTAAGTTGGTCTAGTCTTTGAGAGTCTTCAGTTTCTGTTTGAAGGAAGGACTGGACTTTTTCAAGGTCTTTTTCCTCGTTTGCAAGCGTATCTACAAGACCTTGGCCTAAACTTAGTATGCCTGCAGTGCTTGTATGTCTGATTGGCCTCATTCCACTAAAACTCAAACTTGCTAACCAACTTGTTAAGAAGTTCAGAAGAGTTTGGTCGTAAAGACAGTCCCCAGACTCGTTTACAAAGTGCACCCAAAAAAACTGGAAGTTAGAGTAAAACCCTTTATAAGCGCGGTTTTTAGAAATAAGGGGGTACTCTTCGCATTCTTTGGCCTGGGCTTTAAGTTCTTCTAGTATTGACTCCATCTCTTCGTTTTCAGCTTCTTCGAGTGAAACACAGTCTTTTTTGAGTCCACAGCTCTGAAGTATAAATACAAGCAGTGAGTGCAGAGCTTCTTTTTCTTGGCGTTTGTAAAACTTCATCCAGTTCAGTACTAGTGCTCTCAAGTGCAGTGTTTGGTCTCTTAGGCTTTCGAAAAGTTGATCGGAGTAGCATTCAGTGTCTGATTTGCGTGGGGTTTTAGATGGCATTTAATTTAGTGTATCAAAATGGGGGTGGGTGTTTGGGTTTTATTTCTTAAGTATAAATGGAAACATACTGCCCTCAGAAATGTCAAGCTATTTCCCAGTGTGAGTGTGGAGAGTTGCTGTGTGGTCACAATTTTTTGGAGCATGCTATGGCAGGGCATGCTTCACATCCTCTTTCCCAAAGAGTCAGGCTGGATAGAATACTTGCCCCAATTTCTCGAAGAAAAGCAGAGATTGTAAAATTGGGTGAGTCTATTATCTCCCAGGTCCAGGCCATAACCTCCTACCAACTCAACTTACTCAAAGGACTCAAGAAAAGGGTCATTCAACTCCACGACGAGCCAGAGATCATTAACCAAGTTAGTAAGTGGGCAGATGCTGTAGGACCTTCCAAGAACCATCTAGAACAACTCAAAGCCCTGATTGACTCACTGGGAACTGAAAAACTGCCCTTAGTTGTGTCTGGAAGTGATGACAAAACTATCAGGGTTTGGAAGCAAGGACAAGCTAGGGTGCTGGCAGGCCATACTGCAGAGGTGGGATCAGCTACTGTGTCCAAGAGCAAGGAGTTCCTTGTGTCTGGTGGCTTAGACAACACAGTGAGGGTGTGGAGTCTAGCTACTGGGGAGCAGACTCAGCTACTCAAAGGACACAGTGATAAAGTATACACTGTGGCCATTTCTAGAAAGGACAAGTTTGTGGTGTCTGGAGGCTCAGACAACACACTGAGGGTATGGAATCTAGAATCTGGAGCACAAACTATGGTTCTGCAAAGCCATAGTAGTGCTGTCTGGTCAGTGGCCATCTCTAGAAAGGACAAGTTTGTGGTTTCTGGAGGCTTAGACAAAACAGTGAAGGTATGGAATCTAGAATCTGGAGCACGAATTCTGGTTCTACAAGGCCATACTGCTGGCATCAAATCAGTGACCATCTCTAGAAGGGACGAGTTTGTGGTGTCTGGAGGCTTAGACAAAACAGTGAGGGTGTGGAATCTAGAATCCGGAACACAAACTCTGGTTCTACAAGGCCATACGAACCGGGTACATTCAGTGGCAATTTCAAGAAATGATGAGTTTGTAGTATCTGGAAGCAGTGACAAAACCATCAGAGTATGGAACTTGGCTTCTGGAGAAACAACTAGAGTTCTGGAAGGACATACAGCATCAGTAGTTTCAGTCAACCTATCAAGTGAAGATAACTACTTAGCATCTGGAGGTGCAACTCCTGAAAACTCAGTAAGAGTATGGAGCCTTGCAACAGGCAGGCAAGTCCAGCTCTTACAAGGCCATACAAATGCAGTATGGTCTGTTAACTTAATCTAATTAATTAAAGTAACTATTAAACAAACTAGCCCTAACACCCTAGTATCTACCCTTACTAATTCCATTTATAAATTTGACAGTTATGGCCTTTGCTCAGTCACCAGCTCAGTTCCTTTGCACGGAAGACCACCTCAGAAAGATCCTAAGCAAAACAGAAGGGCAATCACCCTTTAAAAAAGAACAAAAGTTTCTGCCCAAAAACAATCACTCACCTTTTGGGAACTTCCCAGAAGACTACAAAATTCCAAAGAAAAACCCAGACCCAGAGTTCAGTTTGCACCCAACCCACACTGCTTCCCAAGCACCAGTCCAAGGAAGCGGCTTTGTTAAAAGACGTGCAGGCTCAGGAGGCATGACTTCCTCACTGAAACGTGGCAAAGAAAAGCCAGTCGTCAACCCTCCAAGAGCAGGGGCCTTCAACAGACGCCCAATTCCCCCAAGTGAATTCAGGCGTTTTTACGACAGAGGAGACCTGCCCATTGCTATTAGCCATGGTTCTGGCAACAAAATTGCTTGGAAGTTCCCTATTGAACAAATGGACTACCACCATTACTTGCCTATATTCTTTGACGGAATCAGAGAAAAGCAAGACCCCTACAGGTTCTTAGCTATCCAAGGAGTCAACGACATGCTTGAAAACGGCGGGAACAAAGTACTTCCAGTAATTCCTCAACTGATCATTCCGTTAAAAACAGCACTTAATACCAGAGACGCCGACATCATCTGTGTAACACTCAAACTAATCCAGAAACTAGTCACTTGTGCAGACATGATAGGCGAAGCCCTTGTTCCTTACTACCGCCAGATTCTGCCTATTTTCAATATTTTTAAGCAGCGGAACTTGAACTCAGGGGACTTCATTGAGTACTCTCAACGAAAAAGAAGTAACTTGGGAGACTTAATTCAAGAAACTCTTGAACTCTTAGAAACTACTGGCGGAGAAGACGCTTTTATCAACATAAAGTACATGATTCCGACCTACGAAAGCTGCGTATTAAACTAATTACTAACTCGTGTTAGTTAATCCGTAGTGCTCCTTGAAGTTCTGAACCCACTCAAGCGAGATAAAAGGTTCGTTCTGGTCTATTTTGGCAATATTTACTGCTTCGTTTTTAATAGCTTCATCAATTCTTCCTTTGGACTGATTAACTCTTTCATAGATTAGTTTATCGATGTCACTGAAAAGTCTGTCTTTTTTCTGAGACTTCTTTCCGTACAGGCACTCTACGTGGGTCTGCTGGAACAAGTAGTTCTTAAGTTTGTCCCTCCACCTAATCAAGCTCCCTGTCGGAATGTTCAGCTGTCTAGAAGCTGCAGCTTGACTTGAGTGCTGCATAAACACCTTAACAGCCTCTATTTTTTCAAGTGTTGAGTAACTCCGCCCTAGTCTTTTTTCGCCAGCATCTTTGAGTTGGTTTGAAGGGTTGGGTTCGTCGTCGTCTCCTGCCTGGACCCAAATGTTGCGCCAAGTGCATTCTCCTGTGTAAATGGTTTGTGTGAACTTCTGAAAAGTGTCGAAAGGAAAAACTGTGTTGTCTTCAGAATTAGCTTCTTCTTCTAAGTACTCTTTAAGGATCTCTACAGTTTCTTTTTCAGTGAGTCCGAAGTGTCTAGCTGCATTTTTGTATCCTTTAGTCATGGACCTTTCTATCAAGGCTTCTCTTAACTTCTGTAAAACTTTAAGGTTGTCGAAGTCCAGCGATTCTATCTGGCTTAACAAAACTTCAGGTTCAGTGTTGAGTTCTTCGCTTGTCTTGGACACTCCGTTTAAGAGTGTGTATTTTGCAGTGTCATCACTAGACATTTATTATTAGTTATTCTGTATCTGACTTGCTAACTGTTTCGCTTTCAGAAGTCTCAAGGATTGACCTCTCGTCCACTGCACTTGCTGATCTATGGTGGAGGGGAGTTTTGGAAAGCTGTTTGGGAAAAGGATCGCCTGGGGAAAAGTTATTGAAAGCAGGGTGGGTTCCGATGTATGTGAAGGGTAGCCTTAAACTTGGGCTTTCACAAGTATCGAAATTGCTTATGAAGAACTGCATGTCAGCTTCTACGTTTACACTTTCAATTCCCAACCAAATAGACTCTATGTCATACTGAAGGTTTCTTAAACAAGAAGTTTCGTACACTACTAGTTTTTGCAAACTGCTTTTAACGCAGTTAAGTCTATCTTCGTCGTGGTTTTGGTACATAGTTAGTAGCTCTGGAATCAAGTAGTCATAGCCTAACTGGTACTTTTCGTAAGATTCAATATAAGGCAAGCACGCTTTACAGACACACTGAAGGTTTTTTAAGCACTCAAAGTAATTGTGCTGTGAGTTCTTGGAAGGACTTCCGGATTCTATTTCTATAGTTGCTTGTTCACACGAGTAACAAGCTTCCAAAAACTCCTCTTTGAGCTCTTTGCACCTTTTGTAAACGTAGTTTCTGTTTTTTTCGAGGTTTTTGCCTACTGAGCCCAGGTCTTTTCTGCTTTCAAACTGAGACTTTAACAGTTGCCTAAGTGACTCTTCTGTGTCACTTTTAATGCTTTCAGAGAGTGTTTTGGACTGCTCGCTCTTGTTCAAAAAAAAGTTCTTAAGGGAGTCCAAAGCAAACGACAGAGTTGGACAGCAGTCAAATTCAATAGGTAAAGAAGCAAGTTTTTTCAAGCTGTTTGCGTAGGTGTTTTCGGCTAAGTAGTATTCTGATAATAAGCGCAGAAAAGACTCACAGCCTTTGATCAGCTTTTGGTTGTGGTTCTCAACTTCTTCGAAGCACCCGTATAAGTTCTGTAAATAAGTAAGGTTAGACATCTTTATTTAACAGTATTGAGTTAAACAGATAACTTTTAATGTTTATTACTTCCTGAAGAATAAACTTGGGTCTCTTCCAGCTTCTGCATTGGTTTTATTGACTTCTTCTAAATTAGAGGCTGTTTTGTTCCGGTTGGCTTTGTGTTGCTTGACTAGTTGGACTAGAGTTTTAATGAAAATAGCTACTGAAGCCAGAAGCTGAGTACCCATTGCTGCGAAGGTTAAGTACATAACTAAGTCCTCAAGTATAGACTTGGCTCCTTCAGAAACATCCAAGTAGAGAATAGGCAGCAATATGAAGATCAAAGACACAAAGCCTTCTGAAAAACAGTTAGAAATTTGCAGTATGAACTCAGAGTAAGGCTTCACTGTTAACAGAAATATCAGGTAACTCACCATAAGTAAGGCGTTAAAGATTGCTTGGACTGCTTGGTAGTTGTTTAACAGTATAAGGCTGAGTATATAAAATATTCTTTTGAGGGTAAAAAAGGTGTAGAAGTACTTGGCATAGGAGTCTTCGTCTATTTTGAATTCATAGAAAAGCGACCCCCAGATCTTGTAAAACGCAGACTGCTCTGTAAGTTGGCTGATCTCGCGTGTTCTGTTTCTAGTAAATCTGAACACAGTAAAGGGAGTAGCTATAATCATCAGCGTTATGATTACTGCTAAAAAGTAGTTCAGAACTGGGAGGTAGTTCAAAGAAGGAATATTCAAAAGCTGAATAGTGCAGCCGATGCACATCTCTAGGAATGTCTCTATCCAGAACCTAAGCATCACTCCATACCTGTACTCTCCCAGAATCTTAGTGAAGAACTTTTTGATTCTTCTGCTTTTGCATTCACTAAGCATCCAAATAATAGGCAGGAAAACCAACATCCCCAGAAGCATCGTAATGGACTGCCCAGTAGTTAGGAGTATGTAACTGGAGTCGAATCCGTAGTTGTAAGAAGCTTGATGCCGGTTTTTGAAAGAACTGCCATTGAGGAAGTACCCAAAAGCATTGGGCACAGGGGAAATATCGTTCATGGCTTTGAAGAAGCCGTAGAGCATAGGGTTGAGTGGGTAGGCAGCTATGGGGATGTAGGAAAGCATCTGCAGGGTGTTGATTATGCTCCAGAGTCCTGCAGGGTTTGGACTCAAGAAACTAGAAGCCAAACCAGCTGATAGCATTGCTGTAGTAGCAGCTTCTGAAGCCCTTGCTCCTCTTTTGACTTCTGAGGAAGAAGGGTCGTATTCGTTCAAGTTACCCCTCAAGGACTCTTCGTAGAGGACCTTGTGATTGGTGCTTGTAATCCTGCTGGAGTTGTAGAACTCAAGAGTAAAAGGCTTGTCTTGAGGAATCTTTTGTTCAGTGAGCAAGTCAATCATTACACTTCTATTGTTCCTCCTTTCCATTCCTACAGTGAAGTCCAGATCCTCAATTAGGATTCTGTAGTCGCTGGTAGACAGGTTCTTTTCAAGGTCTTCAGTGAAGGAAAGAGTTACTTTGTTGTTTTCAGAGACTTCTACTGAAGCGTGGAAGTAGTTATCTATGCAGCTAGACTCGTTCTTTGCAAAGCCAACTTCACACTCACAAAGATTGTTTGAGTTCAAAGTAGCATCTTCCACACAAGTCAGGCAGTTGGAGTAGTCCGTGCAGGTTGTGCATAACTCAGGACATTCCTCACAAGTAGTTTGGTCTAGGTAAGTTCCGTCAGCACATGGTCCACAGGTGCCGTCACTGTGGAGATACAAATCGTTGCAAGAAGTGCAGTTGTTGTTGTTGGGACCGTTGCAGGTTTTGCAGGAAGAGTGACATTCTCTGCACTGGGACACATCTGCAAAGTAACCTTCCTGGCATTCACAGGGAGATCCATCAGCATTAGGCACACACTCTGAGCAACTTCCGCTTGCATAATCAGAGCAAACTCTGCAGAGTTGGTCAGCACACAGATTACAACTTTGGTTGTTCACACAGCCTTTAGTGCACTCGGAGTTGCAAGTTTCGCAGTTTGTGGAGTTCCAGTATTCAGTTATGCCACAAACAGGCAAGCACTCGTCAGAGTTATCGATGGGACAGTGAGTGCAGGTTTTGCAGTTGGAAGACTGCACTAGAGTGTTGGGGTCTTTGTAGGCATTGTAGAGTTTGGTTTCCCAAATGAAGCCAGAAAAGAATTCGGTGAAGGTATTGGTTCCACTTAAAGCTGCACCCATTACCAAGTAGTAGTTTTCTTGAAGATCTTCTAACCATTGTTCCCCTAGATCCACTGAGTCAGTGCAGGTGGTGTTTACTTGGATCTGGAGTCTAAACTTTGGAGTAGAATCAATGCTTGTTGAGATTACCAAGAAGTTCCAGTCTTGGTTTAGATCACAGGTAGTTTTATAGGATGTGTAGCCTGGAATGTCTAAGTAAACTTTAGGGTAGTTAGCATCAAGTTCTACTGCAATTGACTTGGTGTAGGGAACAGTGTTCCTTTGTTTAGAGAACAGAGTGCCAGAGGTTGAAGTTGGTTTGACCCACATGCTCAAAGTAAACTTGGGCGAGATCACTAAAGTAGGAGTGCAGCCTTCATGACATTTATATTGCATGTGAGAAGTTCCATTGAAAAAGTAACCTCTTCCTTTTGCTGGATAGGGGTCTCCCTCAGCAAAATCAGGGTAAAAGGAAGTGTCAGGGCCAGTTGAGAATGGGATGGAAGACTTAGAGTCAGTTACTACGTCTTGTATGTAGTGAGGTTGTAGGTGGAAGACAAAGTCATCAGACAAGTCACACACTCCAAAGTTAAGGAAGTAACCAGAGGGACAATAAGAGAGGCACATTCCGTTGAGTAGATAATAGTTAGTTGAACACTGAGTGCAGTGGCTGAATGCTGAGGTAGTGCAAGAGTCACAGTTAGGTGTGCATACAAGGTCTTGCTCGCAAGTTTCAGTAGTGGAGTCCCAAGAATATCCGGTGTTGCACTCACAGGGTGAAGAGGAAGCATTGGTGACGCAAGAGTCGCAACTAGAAAAGTCCTTGCAGATTTCACACTGTTGGTCATTACACAAGTTACAGGAGATGTCGTCTCTAACACAACCAGTGCTTTGGCAGTTATCGTGGCAAGGTTCGCATGAGTCACCATCCCAGTACTCATTTATCTTGCATATGGGTAAACACTGATCTGAGTTGTTACTAGGACAGTAAGTGCAATCTCCAAAGCCTGAACAGTCAGAGCTCTGCAGTAAACCAGAGGTGTCATGATCGGAGTTGTAGATCTTCAAGTCCCACAAGAACCCATTGAAAAAGTCATTCGGAGAACCAGGTGAGCCATACTTAGCCCCAAGAATGCAGGTGTGGTCTGCAGCTATGTCTTGGTAAAAGTCATCCCCGATAGTTTGCACCACACCAGAGCCACTGTTCACTGAAAGGGAAATCTTGTAGTCAGAGGACTCCATGTAGTATTTCACTACCAAAAAACTCCACTGGTCAAGACCCACTGAGTTGCCTGAAGACGTATCCATAGTACTTGAGGCTAGCTTGGTTGTTGACTTAAACGCGCCTCCGTCTAAGTACACCTTCAGGTACTCACTCTGGTCTGAAGAACTCTGCCGGGCAAACAGCACTCCTGAGTTTGAGTTAGGCATCACCCAAAAGACCATTGTAAACTCTGGAGCCAGGGTTAGTGTCTTGCTGTTGTCGTGACCGTGAGGAGGTAACTGCATGTAGGAAGAGTCGCCGTCGAAGTAGTAGCCTCTTCCCTTAGCAGCCTTGGGGTCGCTTGGGTCGTAGTCGGAATAAAACTTGTTGTCTGTGCCTGTAAGCGCTGGAATGGAATTTTTCTGGTCTTCCACAATATCGAGAATGACGTTGTCTAGACTCAGGTGGAAAATGAATGCGTCTGAAAGAGTGCATGTCTCTGAGTCCTGAGTAAACCCAGTTGGACAAAAGGTAGTGCACATGCCTCCAGTGAGGTAGTAGTCTGGAGAACAGTCAGTACAGCTGTTTACTGCCGCGTCGTCACAAGAGTCACAGTTAGGTGTGCATACAAGGTCTTGCTCGCAAGTTTCAGTAGTGGAGTCCCAAGAATATCCGGTGTTGCACTCACAGGGTGAAGAGGAAGCATTGGTGACGCAAGAGTCGCAACTAGAAAAGTCCTTGCAGATTTCACACTGTTGGTCATTACACAAGTTACAGGAGATGTCGTCTCTAACACAACCAGTGCTTTGGCAGTTATCGTGGCAAGGTTCGCATGAGTCACCATCCCAGTACTTATCCTTAGAGCAATCCCAAAGACATCCTGCAGAAAAGGAGTCACCGCACACGTCATCATTTCCAATTACAGACACATCAACTTCTTGAAGAATCCTAATTTTATAAATGAAGGCTGAGCACCCCAATCCTCCTATCTGAAGGTGGTCTCCTGTCGGGTGTCTGAAGATCTTGTCTGCACCAGAGGTATTTGCATCTACAGTAGCACCATTTGTATACCTTTTCAAGACAGTTCCAGAACCATTTGAGAACTCCGAAGTAAAAGCAGCGTAATACCATTGATCTGGATTGAAAGTAAAAGTCAAGCTTTCATCACTCTCGTTTCCGTCCACGTCCTCTAGTTTCAAAGTCATCCCTGCTCCAGTGTCGATCTTTAAGTAATCTCCTTTCTTCAAAAGGACATCGTGATTCTCCATTCTGAACCATAAAGTAATCGTGAACTCATAGTTGAAGTTGATTTCGCTTGTTGACTTGATGAACCGGTTGGAGTCTACGTAGACTCCTCTCTGCTTCATTGGTAGTGCATCGTCGTTCTCTCCACTGTTGAAAGGGAAGTAAGTACTTGGGTTGGATCCACTTTGGAAGTTAGTCAGACTGAAGCTTGTAAAGGTTTCCTCTAAGACAACTCCACTTGTAAAACTGCAGGAGCCAAAGCCGTAGGGACAGTGTTTCAGACATACTTTTTTGATTCGGATTCCAGAATCGCAAGAGTTATTTTGGCATTCCCAGGCGGGGTTATCACAGCCTGAGCACTGGTAGTCGCATTTGCTGCATACTTGGTTGTAGTTGCAATCAGGGATGTTGTGGTTTTCAGACATGTCAAGGTTGTTTCTCAGTATCACTCTGTAGAGGAATCCTTTGAATCTCCCTATTTCCCATTTGTTATTGCTCAAATCGTCCCTGGCCCAATGATTATTTCTAGTTCTACTACGAACTTGTGAATTATCCTTGTAAATTCGGATTTCGGTTTCAGTATTGGAAGTTCTCTCTACTAGGAAGGCAAGCTTCTTCCAACCATTTCCAATTTTCACTGATGGCATACCATCATTATCGATTCCACTATTGGTTTTGATGAGTTTTAGTTTATAAACTAAATTACCGCCCCATTCACATATTATCCTCAACATAGAATTACCTTTTACAATGTCATTAGAATCACATTGGCCAAACCTAATCCAGAAAATCAAGACGTGGTTTAAATCATATATGTAATTGCAACCTATGCACTCAAGCCTTTCATTACTCCTGAAATAGTACCCTCTTTGGTCCATGTATTCTGGAGAGTTTACTTCGCTAAACCCATCAAGGGATGGCTCGTAAAGCTTGATATCAAACACCGTCTTGTCGGGGTTACTGCAATCACAAGTATCTCCTGAAATGCTGCAATGGCTTGGACAGTGCTGAGTACAAGTTCCATCGTTTAAGTAGTAATTAGATTTGCAAGTGTCACAGTAGTTACCAGTACTTGATTGGCAGTCGCGTAGACTTAAGAAGCCTCTTAAGATAAGGCAAATCAATAATAGCCTTTTCATATTTATTCACCACCCTCACATTAGTCGACAAGTATTTTAGCTTTCTGATCAGAACAATAAACAGAAATGCTAGTTATTTAGATAGTGACAATTCAAGAAGAGCAATACGGAACTTGGCACTAATGATACCAGGCGTCTCTCCTCTGTGTCACTGGATTACAAAATAGTTTATCCAAATTCTGCGTTGAAATTTTGGCGCGCTTTCTAATTGATAATTCTTAAATAGCAATTAGACTGAGAGTGCCACTCATTCCTTGCGCGTATTTTCCATCACTCCAACTTAGCTAGTGGAAAATACCTTTGTTGTCGAATAAGAAAAAGGGTGTCTTAAGAGCCTCTAATTTTAACTTTTAAACAGGGCTTGGAAAATGTTCAGATTTTAACAACTTTTACCCAAAACTAAAAATTCTTAGCTAGTTAATTTTTGGCTGTAGAATAGCTGATATTTATTAAGGTTTTCTTTCAAGAATCACGCAAAAAAGGTGTCTTGAGTGTAATGGAAGACTGAGGTTCGGTCATGTGTAGTCTGAATGACCTAGGAAGGTTTTATAGTTTCTTGTAGTTACTGTGTAATCTTACTTGGTAATGTTTCGGAATGCCATCAACTCTATCTCAAAGAACCAGGGTAAGACAATTAGATTTTGGCACATTAGCTATCTAAGCACTAAGGTCAGATTGATTCACTAGTTCTAAGACCTCTAAGAGCCCGAATTCTCGAGCAGGACTCTCCATGAGCCAACAACTCCAAAAGACTTTGCCAAAACTAAGTTACCATTTGAATTGTTACAATTAATTAATTATTCCTTCCTGAGTGACTCCTCTTTTACGTCTGTTGATTGGTATACTTTGGTTGCCCACTCCTGTCTTGATTCATCTATTTCTGAGTCCAGACATATTCTTCTGACTTCCTGAACAGGCTGGCCTTCTATTTGGGGTGACTCTGTGTCAAATTGAACTGGGCTAACTCTGGAATTCCTGTTCTTCTTTTTGAGCCACTTGACTAGCCTTATAACTAAAGGCAAAATTCCAGCAGAAGACTGCACTAGAACTATTCCTAATGTGGAATATATAAGTAAGTCTTCTATTAGTTGGTCATGGCTTCTCCAGGAGTCTTGTAAGAAGTAGGAGCACCCTATGAAGACCAAACAAGTTAGTGTTTCAGTGATGACTGCAGTTACTTGGTTGATTCTGTCTTCGATTGGCTTCACAACTATGATAAAAGCAGTGTACCCAATCATCAGTAGTGTATTGATAACGTGCTGAAGAACCGGGTAGTCTCCTAGCAGGACCAAACTCACAGCAAACAGAGCTCTTTTCAAAAAGAACACAAAGTAGGTGTAAGGAGCTTTGGAACCTTGTTTGCAATCGTATTCATACACTAAGGTTCCCCAGCGTTTGCGGAAGTCAGAGTCTTCAGAAGTAATCTTGCTTTGGTTCTTTTTGATAAATAGATATAGTGCAAGAGGGCTCAGTGCTAGCAACAGACTAAATATAACTCCAATGCAGTAGCTAGATATTACAATTCCATTTGAAGAAGGGCTGTTAGAGACCTGGATTACAGCAGCTATTGACAAGTCCAGGAAAAGCTGAATCCAGTTCCTCAAGAAGAAATTGTACTTGTACTCTGGCAAGAAGCCTTCACACTTCTCAGCTACAAAAGGTATTTTGGTGATGGAAAGCACCCAAAATACTGGCCAGAGTACTAGGACAAAAGCAAAGATAGTAAACTTTTGTCCCATGTTGAGCAAGAACAGAGTGGATTCAAAGCCAAAGTCTTTGAATATTTCATTGCTCATAGAACTAATGTCTGGGTCAAACACAAACTCAAAAAGGTTAGGAACAAAGAGCTCCAGAATGTCAAGTCCTTCAAGCATTGCCCTTAGACTGGGCGTAAGTGGGTTGGTGGAAAGGGAAAGGTACATAAGTATGTCAAGGGTATTGAGTAGTGCCCACAGAGCTGCTGGGTTTGGATTGAAAGCACTACTTGCAGCAGCTGAAGTGGTGGTAGTTCCTGCCATTATCTGTCCAGTTGACTTAGCTCTTTCGACTTCACCTGAAAGCTTGCAAGACCCAGACTCCTCTACATAACCTGCTTTGCACTTGCAGGTTTCATCCTGGTTCAAAACTGCGTTGCTCACACACTTACTGCAAATTCCATACTCACACTCTAAGCAAAGACTATTGTCACAAACTCCACAAGAGCCGTCTGCACACTGGTGTATTTCTAGCTGCACGTAAGGCAGCTGACTAGTTTCTTCACAGAAGGGATTAGTAAGGCTTTCGTCGCAAGCAGAAAAGTAGCAGTAGTAAGTGCTTCCAGGTGGTAACTCCAGAGTTAAGGTGGTTTCTGTTTCTTGAGTTACTTGGGCACTTCCACTTGGAACTTTGTTGTTTTGTGAGTCTAAGCCAGACTTGACTTGTTTGGAGGTGATTGCTGAGTCTTTTGAAGAGCTGCAAGAAGTATGCACATAGCCATCCAAAGCAGTAGTGAATTTAAAACTAACACTTGTGCCTTCTGAAGTGGACTTGAGAGGGAGCACTGTAAAGCTGTTCCCAGTTCCAGATGGAATGATTTCAGAAGACACAAAGTTTAGAGTGTCACTGTCATACATGATTCTTGCACTAATAAAGTCTTTTCTGACTGAAGCTATGTCAGTATTTGCTTTAGGGACAAAAGTGCTTGGGTTTATTTCAGCGTTGAAGGAATCGTAAAGGGAGTCATACTCAAACACATTGGTGTAAGTGGTTTGGAGTCTTCTTAGAGTGTTTTCTGTAACTTGGACTGGGCCTTTGGGGTAAAGCCACTCAGGGTTGACTCCCATGTGCTTGGCTAGTATTTCAGCTATAGTTGCAAAGTCCTCTTGAGTCATCTTGGTTGTTCTGGTGACTGAGACAACAATCCTTTCAGAATCAGGAGGACTTTGAGTAGTGAACTCTGCAGTTTCTGCAGTGCTTGTTTGAGTCAAGCCATTCCACACAAAAGCATAAACTAAATAACTTTCCCCGGGCAAGAGCCTTTTAAAGGCTTGGGACACACTTTCTGAGGAGTAAACTACTTGTGCTCCTACATACTCTTTAGAACAGTGCTCAGCTTGTTTTCTTTTGGTGAACTCAAGGTAGTCTTTGTCTTCTGGGCCAGGACCTGCTTCATAGTTTAGGTGCTCTTCTTGAAGTTGCAGTTCAATGTTGGTTCCTTCGTCATCTTCTACTGGGACTAAACTTTTTACTTTGCCAACTAGTTGGTTGTAGGTAAGTTCCTTTCTTCCTTTGCAAGTTAAGTAGTAGTAAACCACTGCCCCTGCACTAGTTCCAGATACTTGGAAACTAGCAGTTGCAGTGTTTCTTCCAGTTTCTGAAGCAGTCACACTAACTCTAGGAACTGAGGGTGATTCTGGAGGGTTTTCAATGCTAAGAGCTATTTTAGGGTCTATCTCAAAGGATTCCTGGTCAGCTCCATACAGCCCAAAACTAATTTCAGAGGTACTGACTTCGTGGCTAGAGTCAACAGTAACCTCAAAGTAACTCACAGAGTCTTGCAGAGTTAGAACTTCTGGGTTGACAGTTAAGTGCTTACTGCTAGGAGTAATAGTGATCACAACACTACTAGCAGGTGCTTTGGAGGCTTCAACCCTGATAGGAACAGATTTTTTGCCCACATAGAGCTTTTCAGGAGCAGTCACAGTAATTTTATTTTTGGAAGCAGGAGGACACACGTTTACAAGAGTCCTTACAGGTGGTTGGTACTTGTCCTGAGTAACTCCTTTTTGTTTTTCTTCTTCAGTGCTCCACTCAATGTAGTACCTTCCGCTTGAAATGCCTGAAGGAGCGGCAACACTGTAGTCAACAGACTTTTGTGCTTGGTGCAAAGTAAAGTTTGAACTTGAAGTAACTAACAGGTTCTTTGAGTAGGGTATGTACTTCAGCCTTTTAGACTCAAGCCAGTCGTCTTCAATACTTAGTTCAATGTTTTGAGTTTGAGTTCCTATTTCCACGTCAATGCCTCCAGTTTTAGTTTTGGGATCATAGTTTCCTGAACTAGCACCTGAACTAGCACCTGACTCACCTTTTTTGAACCCAAAGTAAGCTTTGTCAAGTGTGCTGGTGCTTTGGTGAACGACTTCACCAGTTGAGTTGTTGTAAATGGTAAGAGTGATGCTTTTGGTCCACAAGTCGTAGTTTCCATACACTTCCTTTCGAGTGATGTCTAGTTCCTGGAGCTCAAAGTTTGCACTAGGAGTTCTTTCAAAGCCCCAAGAAGGAATAGGCACTTTCTCTATGCTTATTTTCAAGTGATTGCTGGTTCCCAAAGAGTGAGTAACTAGTTCTTGAGTGATTACGTTCCCAGACACCCTGCACTCAGAGTCTGTTTCAAGTGGTGTCCATTCTGTGTTGTCATAAAAGCTTACTTGGCAGGTTGTGCTTCCACTGAGTCCGTCTAACTCTAGTTCAAATGGGTCAGGCAAGTGCACTTGCAAGACTTGGTCCTGAGTGAGCCCAGCAGCAATGATAAACTCAACACTTAGTGTAGTTTCTTCTCTAGAGGTGTCTGCACTTGTAACTACTTCCTTTAAGTTAACTAAGCTTCCCAGTGGAGTCAGTGTAACTCTTCCTAAGTCTCCGTTTGAAAGGGTGTACTTGTCTTGAGCATCCTTTACGTACATTGAGAACCCTGAAACCTGGCCTTCGGTAAAAGGGTTGTAAACATTAAAAACTTCCAAAGTAGTAGGACCAGTTAAATCTGATTGAGGTGAAACAACCACTTTCCAGTGATCAAGAGTGCATGGTGCTTCAGCTCCTTCTAGTTTGCAAAGAATAGTTTCTTTTTCACCAGCTCCACAGTTAAGAACATTCTGAGTAGAACCAACGTAAGGATCAAACAAGTAGGGAAACTCAAAATAGATTCTGTCAGTGGGAACTATAGTTGTCGAAGGAGTGAAGGTGAAGCTGTAAGTAGAGGTCTGGCCCACAGTTGTGACTTGAGCAGTTACAGAAGTGTCAAAAATACTTCCACTAGTTCCGACTGTAAAAGTACTTTCTCCTTCAGTGTCTTTAATGGTCTCCTCGGTTAGGTAAGTAACAGTTGCATAAACTTTGTTGGCAGAACCTACTCCTGGCAAGTTGTAAGCTTTGCGAAGGTAGAGTTCAAAACTGCTTCCAGAGTAGTATTCGTTTGCAAGTGTAACTTCAAGAACACCTGAGTTAGTGCTGCATGTTTCAAGTTGTAAGTTAGACAAGCACCGGTCAGCTGATACAGGAGAAAATGTTTTGCCGTTTCCGTGGTTGAGTTTTATTAGGGCTTTGGAAGGAACGTTTTTGGTGAAGCTGAACTTCATGTACAAGTCAGCGTTTTGGTAGTTTTCAGTGTTGGGGTAGACTTTGAACTCTGAGTACTCAGTTTTTCCTTGGGGGTCTGTTGGGAACTCAAAACTTATTGATGTTTCAGTTGAGGAGTTTTGGTCAATGGTAAAGCCATCACTGCTCTTCGTAGTGATTGACTGCACTGGAGTTATAGAGGTATCAAACATTATTGCATACATCACATTGTGAACCCTTACTTTGACTTGGGAGTTTCCTTGGAAGTTGTTAACATTAGTCACTATAATGTTTGGTGGAGAGAGTATGTCAACCAAAGGTGGATTTGCAGAGTCAATGCCTGAAAAGGTAACTTCAGTTTTTTGTCCTTGAACCAGAACAGACCGTGACTCCAAAACAATCTCAATGGAACCCCCTGCAGGTATAGCATGCTTTGGTGTAAAGCTAACTTCAATATAGTTAACAGTGCTATCCTTAGTTAGGACGGCTTTGTCTTGGAAACTTTGTCCGTTCAAATTAATGCTAAAAGAAACTGAGTCTATGGTTCCTGGAACTATGTTTTCGATGGCTTGGTCTGCAATTTCACATGAACTTCCAAAACTTCCAGAACTGATTCCTAGTATTTCGAAGTTAACAGTCGAGGTAGTAGTAGTAGTGATTTGAGACTTCAGTGATTGCAAGTCAAGAGAGGTAGTTGTAGTTGCACTCTCCACTATTATGTAGTTTATTTCGTAGTTTTCGTTCCACTCTTCAGGTTCTGGCAAGGTAATGAGTTGCTCTCCAGGTATGGAAGCACCAGTTAAGTCAAAACCTTTTGGTGCCTGTATTACCATTGTTTTTTTACTCATGATACTGCTCAATGTAACCATGTCCAAGTTGAACTGCTCTCCACCAGCAACGATGTCATTGCCAGTGGTTGTAAGGTCTTCTGTAGTATCAGCAGAACCTGAAACAATACTAAATCGATTCTGTTGATAAACGTAAAATGGAATCTCTGGATATTCAGGTAAGTAGTAGACTAAATGGATTATGTTAGCGTCAGTAGTGCTACTAGGGACTACATTGTTGTATACATAACCTTTCCAGGGGTTGGTAGCACCATCACTTGGATTCAAAGGTAATTCTGGTTTTATTTGTATTATAGCAGTAGTACTATCTCCTCCAGTTCTCACCGTAGCAGTTCCGCCTAGACTTGAGTAAAAAGGCACAGGAACAGCATCTCCGTTATAATTACTGGCTCCAAGACCCAAAGGATTATTAGACTGATCAGAACTTGATTCAAACTCTATTTCTAAAGTAAAGGTGTTATTAATTTCAACATGTGGAGAATGAATACTGAAGTACAGAAGGTTGGTCTGCTGACATACAGTTCCAAATGATATACTTGGGTCTGCAGTTTCATGTATATTGATTTTAGTCCTTCTGATTTCAATAGTGTCAACTGAACCGTCTCCATCTGCATCCATCTCTAGTTTTAAAAAGAATTCGTAAAAAGTCACTATTCTTTCAGGTACTAAAGGAAGCGCGATTGCTTCAGTCCCTCCTGTAGTGATCTTTCCGAAGATTTGATTCGTAGTTGTGATGTCGCTTCCAGTTTGGACGAATTCTATCTTTCCAGGAGAACTCTCTGTAGAAGTTGTTAGGGTGTAACTTGTGCTGATGCTAGTGCCAGAGTAATCAAAACTGGATGATATTACAGTAGCCAAGCTAGGTGTTATCATCAGCTTATCTAGTGACAAGGAGTCTGAAATTGGTCCATGAATGGAGATTCTAGAAGCCTCGTCTATTTTAGAATCTGTGGCTACGACTAAAAAGTACAATTTGTCGTTAGAATTTGGTAGATATCCTCCTTTTTCAATTGGAGAATCAGTGGCATCATTAGCTCCTAATTCAAAACTGTTAGCACAATTGTAATTACCAATCGTCAAAACTGCTTCAGAGGTCTCTTCAATCTTTTCGCCACCAGAAGTGAAAGTTTCTATCTTTGCAATCTTAGCTCCTGACAGAACTTCTGCATAAACGTAGGTGTTTATTGTGGTGTCCCATGACATTCCTCCATTAAAAGTAATTTCAACTAGATTTGAATTGGTTCGTTCACAATCAAAGGAATTAGAACCACCAGCAGTATAGCAACCCTCATCTGTAACCGAAAAGTTTTCAGTAGTTATTTTAGCCTTACCAAAATGAGGAATGGGCTTTGTAGTGGTAAAGCTGATGGTGGTGTACAATTTCATGCCTACAGCATAGTCATTGATCTCAAAAGTTTTAGTAGGAGTTACACTTGGAGCCAGACCATAAGCAGCAGTCAAACCTGTAGGACCCCATCCAGTGAACCTCTGCACAAAGTTATTTACTCCTAGTCTCCACACTTGGACTTCCCACTGCTTGTTGTTGATTTCTGCCCCTGGAGCAGTGAAGCTTTCAATTTCAAGTTCTATTTTCTCAGAAACAGAAACGTCTTGAGAAATGCCATAGATGTACACTGCTCCTGCTTCATTGAAACAGTCCAGAGTCTCTTGGCCAGTAGACCCCTTTAAAGAATTTAAACCTTTGCAACTGGGACTTTGAGGTGCTGCCCAGTAAGAAGCTTCCGAATCTGCTGCAGAGTTAGGAGGAATCACCATAAGAATGTCGTGCTTATACAAGTCAGTCTGCAAAGTAAATTCTAAAGTGATTTTGTTTTCTGAGAGAACTACTGGGTTAGGCGAGTCAGCTAAAACTGATAAAGAGGAGCTGTGGGTAGATGGCGCAATGCCCACAAAGCCAAAGTTGTAGTTAGCATCGACTATTTGGCCTCCTGAAGAGTGCCTAGTAAGTATTTTGAAAGGTCCATAAATTCCAGAACTAGAGGGAAGGTCAACTAAAAAGGTAAAGTAATTATCGCTATTTCCTTGGACACCCTGCTCCGAAAGAACATAGGGCAACCCATAGGCATTCACAGCTCCAGAATGAACATTAAAGTCACTTGAAGGAAAGTGAACTTCAACTACTCCCTGAGGAAGAGTAGTGGAGGGCCTGAAGTTAAAGGTCATCTGAACGTTACTAACTCCAGCGTTCACTCTTGAAAGCGAGATAGGTTCCTTCCAGTTTTCTTGTGAGTGTTGTATTTTGCCTATGCCAATACTAGACTCACTTCCACCCACTAAAACACATACACTCAAAGCCAACAGTAAGATTCTTTTCATTATAATTCCTACTCGAAACAATTAAGATTAGTTTAACCTAACATTCCTATGTTACTGGCAAAAGCATCTCTGACTGACTGGGGCCTTGGCTTTTTAGAAGGGTTGAACTGGTACTCTTGGGAACTTGTTTGCAAAAGTCTGTTTCTGGAAGGTGCATTGACTGCTTTGCCTTTAGTGTAAGGGTTGAGGTCTTTTTCTCTACCTACTTCAGAGTAAGACTTAAACTGGTAAGGATTAGAAGGCACTATAGAAGTCCTAGGTCCGTGCTTAGACAGCTTAGTGCCAATTAGTTCTTCTTGTTCAGAAGTAGTAGCTGTATACCTGGCTACCTTTTTCATGGGGTTTTCAGGCTCAGGAGCCTTTTCAGGAGTTTTGAGGTAACCTGGAAGTTCGTTTAATTGGGAGTTGAAGTCAGGTTTGACTCGGACAGGCTTAACTTCTTCTTGAACTTGCCTGTGTGGTCCTGGAATAGTGGAAATTTGGCTTTGTTTTCTAGTTTGGGCAATTGGAGTTGACTTTCTGAGTCTGCGTTCTGTTTGGTGGTTAGGGCATAAGTAGTTGCCTTTTGACTTGTAAGCAGTCATGACTCCTCGAGTGTTCATAAAGTTGTCAAAACTTGTGGTGTTTGGAAGGAAAACTTTTCCTGCTCGAGTGACTCGACGACTAGGAGCTCCGTATGTCTCAGGTTTGTAGCCGTTGTCGATCATTTCAGCTAAGTTGCCTGTAGAAAACTTAGGAGTGGCATGCCTTGCTTTAACAGGTTGGGGTTTTTCAGGGTAAGTTGGGTCAATAGTTCGGCGGGAGTTAGTGTACTCTTGCCAGCGACGCGGTGAGTGGAGTTTACTAACTGAAGCAGTGCTGTTGAAGCCTTCTTTTAAAGATAACCCAGTCCAGTTAGAAGTGTAGAACTTAGGTTCGTGTTTAACAAGGTTGCCTTTGATCTGGTAAGGAGCTTGGGGTGAGGAGACTGTTGTGGAGGGACGAGAAGAAATGACTGAGTGGCTCCTACTTTTTCTCATATTTATTAAACATTCAGTGAAGCTTTTTGGTTTTTGGTTTTTTGGACTTTTTCTTGATCACAGCAGAAGGCGGTCTGATGTAGTATTCTTGAGGTTCTTCCCCAGAAATTTCTTGTTTGAGTTGGTTGATGATTTCTTTTTGTTTGGTTCTTAGGTTTTCTGAGCGCTGGAAAGAACTTAAGAGTTGTTTGTAATCAGAGTCTAGTTTTGAAATCTTAGTGGACAAGTCTTGTTTGTTGGCTAGTTTTTTCTTTAGTTTTTGGTTTTCAAGTTTGATTTTTTGAACGTGTTGTCTTTCTTCAACCAGTTGTGACTGGAGTTTTTTGAGCTCTTTAGGTTGGTTGAAAGAAGACTTTCTGGAGAGGGAAGGGGAGATGCTTCTTTCAAGTTTCTTTATTTCTTTTTCGGAGTTTTGGATGCTTCTGAGGAGTTTGGACTTGGGTTTTTGGGAGGTTTTGCTTTTTTGGGACTGGTGTGTGAACTTGGACTCTAGTTTGGATATTTGGTTTTGGAGGTCTTCGATCTCTGAGTTGAAGTTTTTGGGGTCTTGGAAGATAGTGCTGAGTTTGTCTGTAGAGACCCTGGGTGAGTCTTTTTCAGCTTTGAACTGGGAGTAAGAGCTGTTCCTGAGACTGTCAATGCCTTTGTCTAGGATCTGGTTTAGTTTGTTTTCTTGGTCAAAAGATAAGTCTAAGTTCATTTAAATAGCGGTAAAATGTCTGGGGAAGATCTGCTAGCTAAGGTAAAAGCTTTGAGTTTTGAAGAGTTTTTGAAAGAAGAAGGAGTTAGTAAAGCTATGGCTCCTGTGTCAGGCAAGACGCTAGACTGGATATTTGCCTTTCCAAAAGTAGCAGAAGCAATGAACTGGGTACTGGAGAATACAAGCAGCAGCAACGTAGTGTCAGTTCAAGAACTTAAAAGTTTCCAAGCTTTAGAGACTCTGTTTAGTTTGCAAGAGATTGAAGAATACAAAGACCTTTTGAACCCTCAAGAGGTCTACTCTGGCTGCTTTACTCAGTACGAAGGTGCTTTGTTGGAGTCTTTAAGTGATTACAAAGAAGCCCAAACTAAAGAAATCCTTAGTTTAAAAGAAGAACTTTCTCAAACTGAAGAGCCTGACTACATGCACTTACTTACTTCTAAACAAACCCAACTCAACACCCAACTAACTTCTTTTTCAAGTCAACTAAAAGAGTACTTAAGCAACCTTGAAGAGTTTAACCCACTCTTGCCTCTAAGCACTCTGAACTCATACGTTTCAGATGACGAGTACTTATCAACTGAACTTCAAAACCACATTGAAGAGGTTTCTAAAGCCTTAACAGCTATTTCAGTGTCGCCTCACAGGCACTGTTTGAACTCCCACAGAGCAGCAGAGTACACTGACTTAAAAGAAGAAGAAACTAAACTACAGTCTTTCTTTTTGAAGAACTTAAACCAAGAAGTCCTTGCCAAAGTCACCCTAGCTAAGTACCAAACTGCCATGGAAACCTTTGAAAACTTAGTTTTAAGGGAAGCCCAAGACGTATACATTCCAAACCAACACATAAAAAGCCAAGTGTCTCAGCTAGAAACTGAGTTACTGGCACTAGAAAAAGACTGGAACCAACACTGGGAACAACTCCCTAAAGGAATGCAGGAACTAGGAGAGGTGCTGGCTGAACTCGGGAGTCTTGAAGAGTGCGATGAGATTTCTATTGCCCGGATTCAGTACCAGAACGAAAAGCTAGAAGAGGTTTTGAAAGTACTTGACTCCCAACAAAAAAGACACTTACTTGGACTCAGTGGAATCTTACTAGAGCAAGAAAATGTCCAGAGTGAGTATGAAAAACTCTTTGAAATCAAAAACTACTTCGAAGAAATTGTCCAACAAACTGACTTTAGGTGCGAAAGGTACAAAGCTCTGAGCAAAAGTGGCAGTTTAGAGGCTAAGGAAAGAATGCTTGTGGACGAAAGAGACCAATTCCTCAACAGCATTTACAAAACACTGTCTGGTCACGAAAAACCTAACCTTGAGTTGAGTGAACTGTTGAAAACCATCCAAGAAACTGCTCAAAGCTCACAACACAAAGACCAGTTAAGACTTAACAACCTGGAAGAAACCCTCCAAAGCATACTTAAAGAACTCCACAAACTAGAAAAAGCCCACCAAGACTTAAAAACAACCTCAGAGTTAAGTGACTTTTACCAGCACACCCAGTCACTGCAACTCAAGTCAGAAGTGCTAGAGTCTAAACTGAACTCTATACACTTGAAAGTTCACTCAGACAAAGCCTCCAGAAAGCAGTGGCTGGATTTAATAAATGTGAGTTAACTAAGCTTAAGAATAGCGTCAACGGAGTCCCCGCCAGACTCTTTAAGAGCTTTGACGGCTTTGGCCCTAGAGACTTTGCAGTGGTCCATAACATTTGTGATATCATCAGGGTTGAGTCCAGACTCGTCAATTTCGCCTTCTTCCTCCTCTTCTTCTTCTTTGATGGTTTCGACCTTAGCTTCAGCTTCTTTGGCCTTTTCTTCTTTGAGTTTCTCGACTTCTTTGCTAGCAGCCACTTGATTAAGGTCCTCGAACCTTGCTTGTCCGAAGACTATGTAGATGTCTGCGTTGGGTGACTTCATCACCTCGGCTTCGTCAACGATGAAAAGCATGTTTTTGGCGCGTTTCATAGTGACTCTGGATACTCCAGGGACGGGCTTGAGACCTAGTTTTTGCATGATTTTGCGTGCTTTCTTTTCGCCTTTGTTGTGCTTGGTCTGTCCGTGGGCGTGTTCTTCGTGTTCGTGTGAGTGTTCTTCGGTGTTTTCAGTCTGTTCTTTAGGTTCTTCTTGGGTTACTTCTTCTACTTTTGACATTCCTGACCACAAATAAATGGAATTCTTGCATTTAATCTGTTACCAGAGATGGCCAATTGCCTGTAGTGAACTAAGTACTTAAAACTTGTTGCATAAATAACATGGAAGACACTTCGAAACAACCTAACTGCGACTTAAAGTGTTTTGCCAGGAAAAACATAGCTAAAGACCTTTCGCTTTTGCACGAAGCAGTGAAGGACCTTTACTTGAATTTTGAAACTTTTATTAAAAAACAAGACTCCCAAGAACAATCTTTTTTCGAACCTCAGTCTTCTCCAAGGTTTCGGAACGCTAAGTTGCCTGCAGAGCAACCTTTGGTGTTTCCTTTGTCTAGGGATATTTACACTTACTTCTATAAACTCGACAGTCAACTAAAGAAACTCTGTGAAAGCCGCAATCAAACGTTTGAATTCGGGAAAAGACTAGTAAAGACTGAACAGAGTCAAAGTTCCTTTGTGGAAGACTTAGAATACTCTAACAGTGAAGTTTCTTTCCTCAAAGGAAAAGACTTAGGTTGTCTGGAGTGCTTTAAAAGTCAACAAGTGATTAAGGACTTAACTGAAAAAACCAAAAACTTAGAAAACCAGAACGAGAAGTACAGAGTTAAAACTGAGCACTTAGAAGTCAAAAGCAAAAGTCTCAAAGAACTTGAAGGAATCAACAACGAACTCATGAGTCAGTTCGAAGTCCTTAAAGACCAGATTGAAGACTTGAACTCCCAAGTTGAAGAAAAGGACGAAGAAATCAACCACAGAGATGAGTGTTTAGAAAAAGCCCAAACTTTAATACTTAACTTGAACAAAGAGTGCGAAGCTTACTCTGAAAGTCTAGAAGTCTCTAATCAACAGTTAGAAAAACTTAAACTCAAACTAGACAAAACTGACTCAGACAAAACTACTGAACTCCAAAGCAAACTAAAAGCTTTAAGAGAGTCCTCTTCAACCACCATTGCCATCAAAGACAACCAAATCAAAACACTCCAAAGCGAAGTTTCTAAGCTCGAAGAAAACTGCTTAGACTTAACTCAAAGACTCAACGAAACCCTTAAAAAGAACCAAGAACTTCTGAGCTTCAAAGAATCCAAAAAAACCACTTCTAACTCTGAGGAAAGCCTTAGTGAACAAAAGCTCATACTTCCTAAGGTAACCAAACCCGAAAAACCCGAAAAACCCGAAAAACCCACTTTTTCTCTGAAAGAACTAGACTCTCAACTTTATGAACTTAAGATTCAGCAGATCAAGTTTAAAAAGGACTTATGGAGAATCATTGAGGAAGAAACTGCATTTATAAATGAAAATCATGAAGTTATGAGTAATTTGACAAAGACTTGTAACATCAATGAGTTTATAAATCTAGTAGACAAAAAGAACCAGCAAATAGATTTACTTAGCAGTCAGTGCTACTCACTCAAGAATCAAATGCAAACCATGAAGGATTTTTACCACCAAGAAATCAGCACCTTAAGGACTCTGTTTTGTGAAACGCTAAAGAAAGCTGAATCCCAACTTAGTAACTCCCAGCTAAAAGAAATCTCTAAGTATGTAGTTAAGTGCTTGGAGTCGGAAACTCTAAAGTTCACCAGCTTAAACAGCAGAGTCAAGTTCATAGGCGACTCCTACTTAGAACTCAAAGCTGAAAACAACCGACTGAAAGAAAAACTCGAACTAAACATTGACTACTACGAAAAAGTCCTTAAAGAGAAGAACGAACTGCACTCAGAACTACTAAGTAAAGTTGAGCACTTAAAGTCACTGCAAAGCTCAACTAACTACACTGAAAGACCTCAGTCTTCTCTAGGCATGCACAAGCACACTCAGTTATTTGACGAGGAAAGACCTTCTTCAGCTATTGACTTCTGCAAAAGTCCTTACGACAAGTCTGTTTACGTCCAAGAACTAGAAAACAAACTGTACTTGCTTAAAAGCCACAAACACAGACACAAACGAGTAAGTTTAAAAGACGTCAAAGTACTAGTTTCAGCAATTAAAAGCTTAATCCAAGGAAACTTTCCAGAAACTTACATGAACGAAAGCTTAGAAAAGGTGTTTAAGGACTTCAGAAGTTGGTTTAACCAGAAGTACCACTTTAGTAAGTTTTTGAACGAAGCATTATGCATTCTAGAGTCTAGTTTCAAACTCAGAAAACACTTAGAACAGCTCAAAGAACTCAAAACTCACTTATACGAAATAGGTTGCAGTCCTTTTATCCTTCAACAAGTTTTAGTGTACATGAAAACTTTAAGTAGCAACCAAACTGACTTAGTCACTCGCAAGCTAGAAGGCATCGCTAGTAACTACAAAGACTTAAGCCAAGCAGTCGAGCTCGTCAATAACCGGATCAATGAAATGAAGCACGCCGCTTCAAAAAGCGAAATGACTTCAAAGGTAGCCCAGAGTGTGTTGGAGATGGTTTCTAAGTTCTTCAGTGACTTTCTGGAGTCTTTTAAAAAGCATGAAAGGTCGCTCAAGAACTTAGTAAAGCTCAGTAAATGTAATAACTAATGGATGCAACCAAAGAATTAGTCATTAAAGAAAAACCTTATTTCATGTGGGCTGTGGCTTTAGTGTGCTTCGCAAACAGTGTGTGGTTTGGAACTATTTTACTAGAGGACCCTAAGAGTTGGTGGCGTTTAGTGCTTAGTCTTAATTTTTTTATGCTTTCTGTGGTTTACGCTTGGATTGGGAAGATGGAAACACTTACTCTGCTTTTGGAACCTGAACTGTACTGCAGTGTGGCTGAGAAAAGGCTTTTTTGCATTAGTTCTTACAACAAGTTCTTAATCAGTGATGTTTCGACCATAAAGCTAAAAGAGACAGGGAAGTCTAGCAGGTGCTTTTACCTAGTTATTTATCTGTGTGACGGAAGGTGCTTTAGTGTGTTTAAGTCAGGCGTTAAAGAAAGAGTGCTCAGAAAACAAATAGTTATTAGGCAGTTCATAGACCAATTCCAGGCCTCTAGTAAGTACTTAGAAGAAGATTAACTTTAAAGTTATTTTAGGAAAGATTCGAGTTTAGGAATACTTTTTTGGGCTTCAGATCTTTCGTTGCTGATTGGCGGAAGCTGGATATTTGATCCATATTTTAGTTCTCTAATAAGAGAAGTCATAGGATCCAGGTTCCTAGAAGACTTATGGGTCTTTCTATGAATAGAAAGTTGCGAAGACTGCCTGTAGGACTTTTTGCAACCTAAAAAGTCGCATGCAAAGGGCTTTATGTCTAAGTGAATGTACTCGTGCTCCCTTAAGTTTTGTTTGCTTGCAAGTGTCTTTCCGCACACATTGCAAGAGAACTTTCTGAGCCCGAGGTGCTTAGAGTTGATATGTCTCTTCAAGTTGTATTTGCTATTAAAGGACGAAGCACAGCTATTGTAATAGCACTCATATTTCATTTTTACAATAAATATTTCTAATTGCTAGAATTACTAGAAAAACATAACTGTAACATCTAATTATTGAAAATATAATTATATGAAAGGGGATGTAAATTCTTTGTGGCTAAAAAAGTTCGGAAGGAGTTTGGACTCTGGCAACTACAATGAGGACGAGTTACAAGTACTCAGGAACCTTGCAGAAAAATTCCAACCACAAGAGTTCATTAGTATATCCACAGAACCTCAAAAAGCCAAAGAAAAAGACCCCAGAGTCCACAGTAAATTATATAGAAGAGCCATATTAACGTTAAAAGGTCCAACAGGGATTGAGTATAATGACGTTTGTTTAAAACCTAAAAAACTCAATATAGTCCTTGACTTGGACTGGACACTTTTGTACTCTATGAAGTTCAGAGGACCTCTTCAGGCTATCGAACAAGAAGTGCGAAGACTTAAGTCCCTTTACAGTCTTCTAGAAATACACCCTGTTTTTCTGGACAAGGATTACTGTTTATTGGTTGCTCTGCGACCTAACTACAAAAGGTTCCTGAACTCTTTGCAAAGAATATCGAACTTGTATGTTCTAAGTTCGGCTCAAAACCAGTATGTAAACTCTGTAGTTCGTCTGATCGATCCCGAAAACCGAATATTTATAAATAGGGTCTATGCTTTGGGTGGTTCTGAAAGTGCTCAAAAAGACTTGAGAATTTTAGGCTTAGAAGCAGAAAATACTTTGATACTGGATGACCAAGTAGAAGCTTGGAAGCATGAATACCAAAAAAACATAGTACCTTCAATGAGGTTTGTGCCTTTTCTCAACGAAGACTCTGAACTTAAAGACCCTGCCAAGGCACAAAAAGCCTTAAGCTTTTGCTACCGAAAAGGAGTTCCTTCCTTCAGAGACCAGGAATTGGTTTTCCGGGAGAAAAGGGGCCAGCAATTAGGCAACCTAGAAAGAGTCTTTAAAAAAGTGTTTTCAGATGCTTATGTTCACGAGTACCAACAAAGTGCTGTTGAAGTTTACCAAAAACTAAGAAAACAAACATTAGCCTCGAAAAAGGTTTATTTAAGCAACATTGGAGACCAAGTCCGAAAACAGAACTTAGAATGCATCGTTGAAGACTTAGGAGGGACTCTTTGCGAAACCCCTTCGGCTGCAATAGACTCCAAAAAGCTTATTCAAATGTACTTTTTTTTAAAATAATTTGAAGTCTTAATCTTGATAGTCACTTTAAAAATGGTTGAGTTTAAAAGCCCAGAATGCTCACAATGATTTAATCTTATTAAGCAAGAGTGTTAGGGAAGTGGTACATGTGCTCTTCGAAGTTGTACTGAACGTCTTCGATGAATTGCTTGTTGCAAAGAATATCGTAGTGACCCCCTCTTTTAGAAATGATGGGGACTACGAAAGCAGCATTTTCAGGTTCATGAGGGAACTCAAATACTTTGATGTCTTCGAAGAAGTTGTACTGAACAACTTGTATGCCTAAGGCCAAAGGAAGAACTAAAAGGGCTATTTCTCCTGCTTCTTTGCCTTCTTGTAGTATTTCTGGTATTATGTTGTCTAATCCTTCGAACAAGTAAGGAGCTATTGACTCGTTTTCTTGGTTTTGAATTAAGTAGTTAGCTGTTAGCATTTTGGAAGTCATTACAAGGATCTTGTCTACTTCGCTGTTTTCTGATTGCTGTAAAAACTCAGTAAAGGCTTCTATTGGTTGTCCTTTTTGTCTTAGGGTGTACCACCTCGATATTATTTCTATTGCATGGCTTTTGTAGTGTGCCAAATCTACCCAAGCAAAGTCCATCTTCCATATAGCTGCAATAAAATCATAGAAGTGCTGATCATACTTCGAAAAAGGCATGAGTAGTTCGTTTAAAAACCCATGAATCACAGCTCTGTAGTAGCAGTTTCCGTCGCCTCTACTTTTCTTCCAGCCTATGAAGTGGTACTCGTTCATCATCTTGTTGATGTTAGAAACAAACTTTTGATTGAAAGTGGCAATTGACTTCATGTCATCCATCTTAAACCAAACCCGACTTACAGTGTTTGGGTAGTCTTCTATATCACATTTAGGGTTTGGGAAGGGCGTTAGGGATATGTATTCTAGGTGGCTCTCTCCAGAATGTGATGGCCCATGTTCATTTGCTGATTCAGGACTCTGCACTAGACCAAGTTCACTCCTCTTAGTCTGTAATCGCATAGAGTCACTTACTCCATTGAATTCACTTTCTATTTGAAAACTCTGAGCTTTATCAGGTTGACTCCCTTCAAAAGGTGACCTACATTCATTTGCTGACTCATTCGCTTCACCAAGTTCACTCCTTGAATTAAATAAACTTGGTTTATCCTCTGACTTTTCTGGCTTTTGATCCTTGATTTTAATACTTTTTTCTGTGATAAAGTCAAATGATTTTGGTTCTTCTTGCAAGTGAGATGCGTCTTCATGCTCTATCTTAGGATTCTCTAGAACTCTCTCTCCCATTAAACTATTATAGATAATTACTTAAAATAAACTGAGAAAATACAGGTTTATGATCAGAATTGAAGTTCTCACGCAACGACCCATAACTGATCTGACGGAGTATACCTGAAAAGTCTTTGTAAAGCACTCTGTCTGTCCAGCTAGGCACTCTGTTTCCTGTAAAGCAACTAGAGTTAGGCAGGTACTTGTAAGTAGGAGCAAACTCTAGCTTCCCTTCAGTGTACCCTTTGCAAAGAGTTCCTTTTTTCATTTCTGTGTTTAATTGGTCCATTTCCCAGAGCTCTTGTTTTTGGCTCTGGTTTATGAGCTTTAGAACCTCAGTCCTTTCGCCCCTGACTCTGTAATTTAAGTCGCCTAGCAAAATAGCAGCGTCTGCTTTATCAGACACAAACTCTTCGGTTCCCTTTCCACAGAAAAGTTTTAAGTTTTTTTCTATTCTATCTAAACTAGTTGTTCTCTGAGCAAAGTTGTTTTGCCCAGAAGATAAATGACAACCTAATACTAGTAACTTTTTGGAACCTAACTGCAGAACTACTCCGACTCCGCCTTTGTTCCACAGAATGTTGAAAAGCCCTGTGCTGACCGTGTCCGAACTTAACTCACTAACAACAGAAGTAACTGAAGAGTGAAGAAACACTCCAAGGTGAATGCCTCCCAGAGAACAGCTGGAAAGAAGTAAGTAGTTTTCGCCCAAAAACTCTAAAATGGCTTTTTCCCAGGCTTCCACCCAAGGAAACAACATTGACCAACCAATGTGCTGACAAGACTCTTGAGTGCAAATTATGTATAAGTGGTGGGCTTCTGGCAAAAGGGTGTTTAGCTCTTTAGGAGGTGGCTGGCCTTGCATGTTCCAAGTCAAACAACAAACTTTAAGTTCTTCCAAAGAAGTGTTTAGCTTTTGGCCTTGCCAAGTCCACTGCTGCTGTACCCAAGTTCCCATTTATATTATAAGTTTTTGTGAAACTTTTCAGATAAACTTTCTATGGCAGTTTCTATACTACTGCACCTGTTTAAAAAGTCATCTTGGATTTCACACAGTACTTTTTGGGCTTTTTGCAGAGCTGAAGTTATGTTTCTGTAGTCTTCAAACAACAGTTTAGGTGCTTTTTTGACAGTAATTGGAATCTGACTGGGGTTTCCAAGTGTTTGGTTAGGAGTTTCTAAGACTGAAAAGGAGTTTAAAATAATGGCGCGTTCTTCACCTGTAGAACTGTCTTTGGTTTGGTACTCGTTTACTGTAATTATAGCGTTGGGCTTGAGGGGTTCATAGGGGGGAAAAGCTTTGTTAGTGGTTAAACAAGCAATGCTGTATTCAGAGTCAGATATTAAAAGTTTAATTCTGCCAGCTGGAAGTTTGTAGCACCTAAGCACTTGGAGTTTTAAGGGGCACTTTGCAGTTCCAGTAAGCATATCGGGGACTGAACTTAAATTCATTTACAAGAATTTAAATGTCTAACACAACATTTGGCACTTACTTAAACTTACTTTCGACTCCTCTGCATCAACTCAGTGACTCAGACCTTCCAGAGTACCTGTGTCTTATGTTTTTGAAGAGTCTCAACCAACAAAGGAAGTCCAACACCCTAGCTCCTTTACATCTAGACCAACTTGCTAACGCAGTAGCTAAAGAATCCCTTGACCGCCTTGCACAGTTGTCTCAGTTAGTTAGTTCCCACGGAGTAGTTGGCCTCGACTTCACTCAAGTGTGCATTGAAGGCAACGTAGAAATCAATCCTTCTTACGTCCAAAACAAGTCTGTCCAAGAAGCCTTTGCCCGGTTCACTAACAACATGGATGAACAGTCTATGAGTCAGCTTATGGACGGAAGGTTCACTCACATTGGCTTAGCCTTTAAAAGGAGCTTTGGAAACATGAAGTTGTACTGTATCTTGTTTCGAAAAGAAATGGCGGTACACCATGTGAGTTATGATTTGAAAAAAGGAGTAACTATCAGAGGCCAAATGCTGTTTCAAAGTGCACTTTACGGAATTGAAATGAAGGAGGGTTCTGAAACTCAAGGAAGTGTAATAGGTCCCAAAAGGATTAAGTTCAACCCTGACTCGCAAGAATTCGAGGCTAAGTTTTTAAGACTTCACATTAAGTCCAGAAATGCCAATGAAAAAATACTAGAGTTTTACTCTGTGGAAGACAACCCTAGATCTTTAGGCTATGGTGTCGGAAATGACATACAGATGATTTCAGTCAAGCCAGGAGTTCGTCTTGCTCACCGAATGGTGTTTAAAGGCTTGTGGGAGTCTAACATACTTATGGAAGAAAGACCTGTAGGTGATTCGCAGTTTGTAATTGACGAATACGAGTCAAAGAGCTCCGAAAAACTTATAGAGTTCAATACTAAAGAATTTGGGCGACCCAAACCAAACAACACGCGTATTAAAAGCACCCCTTACAGAAACATAAATCCCTCAAGACTAAGCAATTCAAGACTGTCTACTATTGACGAAGTTCCTAGCAGCATGAGAAGACCTTGGAGCAAACCCCAGGAAAAGCCTTGGGTCCGAACCGACCCTTCTGGGTGGGGCCCCCAAGACAAAGAAAACTCAGGGATGGATTTTGACACAAAAAGCTCTTCTATAGGCCCTGTGCCCTTTCCTAGAAACAATTTAGGGTACCAGAGTTCTAGTACCTTCCAAAACACTCAACTCAGTCAGAGTCCTTATCCACAGCCTTTCGCACAAAGCAACCCTCAGAGTACTTTTGCCCAAAGCAATCCCATGAACCCCTTCGGACAAAGCAATCCCCAAACTACTTTTGCACAAAGCAATCCTCAAAGTACCTTTGTACAGAGTAACCCTGTAAATCCTTTTGCACAAAACCCTCAAAACAATCTCCAAAATACTTTTCCACAAAGTAACCCTCAAACCACCCTTACTCAAAACACCTTTACTCAAAACTCATTTACCCAAAACAACCCCCAAAACCCCTTTGTGCAAAGTAATCCTGTAAACTCCTTTTCACAAAGTAGTTTTTATAGCCAAAAGCCTGTCCAAAGTAACCCTCAAATTCCATTTGGGAGCCAAAGCTCTTTTCCCCAGCCTTTTAACTCTTTTGGGAACTCAAATCAGGTTCCTAATCCTTTTGCAACTGCTCAGCTGCCCAATCCATTTTCTTCTAATCCACCTCAGAATCCACCTCAGATAGCACCTCAGATGACGCCTCAGAATCCACCTCAGAATGCGCCTCAAACCTTCACTCAAAACATACCCCAAAGCAACCCTCAAAGAACTCCTACAAATCCCTTTTCACAGCCAACTACTCCACCGTTTGTTTCTGGCCCCCAACAACCCCCTGTGAGCTTCTACGCACAGCCTTCTGGACTTAACCCACAAATCCTGCCAGCTTCACTTCCACAGTACCGGCCTCCTGAAGTCCCTCAAAGGCCCAACTTAAGCATTCCCCAAACTCCCTACGCCCAACCCAAGCCCAAACAAGATGACAAGTTCATAAGCATTCCTTGCTTGATACTTCCTTTGCCTAAAACCCTTTACAAACAAGTCTGCAGTCCCAAACCCGAAAACCCTAGTTACAAAAAGCTATACGAAACTATGGAGTACTACGATGTGCTCATAAAAGTCAAAGAAGTTGAAATAAAAGCCCACAGGGCTGTGCTGTACTCTTCATGTCCTTTCTTCCATGACCACTTAAACAAACTCAAGAACTTGTCATCTGCACTTTCTGTTGCCAAAATCATCATGCCTAACTGGTTCAATCCTGAAGCTTTTAGCATTGTGCTTAAGTGGATGTACAGCTGCAACATTGACTACGAAAACATCGACTTAGCTAAAGCCAAAGACATCTTGATGATAGCTGACCACCTTAAACTAAACGAACTCGTTGGAATCATCATAGTCAAGTTTGTTTTGGTCCAGGTTACCTGTGAAGAAGTTATTTCAGTTTTACAAATAGCTTCTCATAGGGTTTCGGAAGCCGCTGAAGAGTACTGGGAGTACCTGATAGACTCCTGTGCAATGCTTGCAGCTGAGCACTCTAACTGGCTAGTGAGACATAAAAGGGCTGAGTGTCTTTCACTGTCTCTAGACTTACTCATAAAGGTAGTGGAGTGCTCGATGTACTTCATTAACAACCAAGACCACGTAACCCTAGTCATCAAGCTTTTGATCGACCTTAGGTACGCTGACTGCATATTCCAGCTTTCCAACAAAATCACAGGTCTTTACCTAAGTGGGTACAGCGACTACTCCTGTGACATTCGGCAGCTCGACTACATGAGACCTTTGTCTGAAGAACAAGCTAAAGCCCTGAGCCCTAGTATACCTATGGAATTTGACCTCCAACACGAGTCCCAGCACCAGTACTTAACTCAAGTAAGGCAAAAACCAATTCCTCCTCCAGTGGACTCTTTTAACTCTATGGACTCCAAAAAGACCCACATAATCAAGCCTTCTAAGCTAAGGGCTAGGTCCCAGCACTCTTTTTCGTTTGAAGTTTTAAACATCAACAAACCTCGTAACGTTATGTCTCCTTGCTTCGAGTCAGAAACCAGGAAGTGGTCAGTGCTGGTAAGCACCTCCTCAGAAGGGTACATTTCTGTGTTCTTGTGCGAAAGAGGCCCAGCTGAAAACACTGAAAAACACCAAAACCTAGACTTCACTTCTGTAGTTTTTGAAATAGAGCTGCTTGACACAGGCATGAAAAAGACCCTCAGAACAGGAAACCAGCCCTGCTACACTGCTGGGTTTTACAGCTTCCCCAACAACCAGTTTAAAATAGTAGGTGAAAGAAAGTTTTGCAAACTAAACGCAATAAAGGACCCTAGGAGGGTTGAAGTAAAAGCTTTTGTAAGGGAAACTCCTATTCACTCAGGAGTTATCCACTACATAAGTGAAAGCTTCGACAGTTTAAGCCAAAAGTTCGATAACTTCAAAGCAATCAGCTTTTACAACCTGAAGTACGTTTTGGAAAGCGACAAGCTTTCAGTAAGGTCTGAGCGCGAAGCAGCAGCTCTTCTGTGGAAGTACTCAGCTTGCCAAGAGCCAGAGATAGTTAACTTTTTAATTCCTAGTTTAAGGTTTGAGTACCTGAACATGGAAGACCTACTGCTGATAGCCAGGGACCACGGAGTCATTCGGAAAACCAAAAACTTTTTTGAGGTCTTTAAGCAGGAGTTCCTCAGAAGAGTCTCGTCAAAAACCCCCAACCAGAACCCGCGTCATAAGTACGAAGTTTCGGAGGCTCCTCAGTGCAGCTCTGACAAAATAGTTGACTGGATTCTTAGCTCCAACCACCACGAAGGCTTTGAGAGCCGAATTAACGAACTCAAAAGCAAACACGAAAAGCAAAGAGTTGAAGACAAGAAGAAAATAGAAGAGCTCACCAGAAGGAACCAGGAGCTTTCTATCGAGATTGAAAACTTAAAATCAGACTTAAAGAGAACCAAAGGTAGTTCTAAGGTCCCTGTTTCTGTGACAGACTACCCTGCTGGGAGTTTCCACGAACTCAGAGACTCTAGAAATTACGAACTCCAAACAAGTTCTAATGAGTGTAGAATAATTTGATAATTACAATAATATTGTTTATAATCAAAAATTAAGGTATAAGCATAAGTAACATGGGGAATAACTATGCAAGTTACGCCGTTTATTTAGGAACATAAAGGTCTAAAGATTCTAGATAAATTAAACATACATGCAACGAGTCAGCGAAGCTACAATCGATTATCAAATTGATAACGAAGCCAGTTCAAACAGAATACAGTACCTCAACCAGAATTCCAACAACTCAGTCAACAAGGAATCCAGAGAGAAACTTGTCAACTGGGTGCTTGATTCAGCTTCTAACTTCACAAGTAACCCAAAAGTATCCCAGTTAGCAGTATTCTACCTGGACAGCTTCTTAAACCAAAAACTCGTCAGAGACCCAAAAGTTCTAGAACTTATCGGGATAGTTTCTATCAATCTGGCACTTAAGATAGAAGTAGGGAATGCCTTTACTCCTCAATGCATAAAGCACTTAGTAGGCGACAGGTTCAGCCTGAACCAGATAGCCACTACAGAGGTGTTTATGCTAGACTGCTTAGAATGGAAGCTTCTATTCCACACACCAGCCGAAATAGCAAGGAGTCTCCTGGATGACTCCTGTGAAGGCAACTGCTCAAAGATCATTGAACTTGCCGATAACTACTCTGCGTTATGTCTAGCTGATGCAGAACTTTACAGAGGAGGACCACTTATCATAGCTATAGCTTCCATTTGTTGTAGCTTACAAAAGCTCAACTTAACCAAGTTCCAAGAAAACTGGCTTCTTTGGGTTCAAGAAAATACCCAAGTCAAGCCTGAAACAATTGAAAATTTCAAGCACTTTATTTATGAGAAAATTAAAAGGTTTTACTAAAGTGGTATAGTTAAAGTTATTATAACTTAGTTCCCAGTCTCATGTTTGAATAATCTGAAAATGGCTTCACAAAGCAGACCACCAAACGCCTCAGAGTCGGGCGGGCTCATTGTAGTAGACGAAGAAGACACTCGCTCAGTAGTTATGGAAATCATAAAGTCCTTGGGCAAGAAACTCATGCAAGGGGACTTTATGGACATCATGAGAGTTTCAAGGCCAGCTTCCATATCTTACCCCATGACTTACCTACAAGCGGCAGTTCAGGACTTTTCTTACTGCTTGTTTCTTGAATGGGCTTCATCTACTCAAGACCCCATAAGGAGGCTTCAGTTAGTTACAGCATTTATGATCTCAGGGCTGCACATCAACCCCATGAAAATGAAGAACAAACCCCCTCTCAACCCTATACTCGGGGAAACTTACTCATCCCAAAGAGAAGACGGCACACTCATCTGGCTAGAGCAAACCTGTCACCACCCTCCAATTTCTAACTGGGAAATGCATGGCCCCAACGGGTCTTATACCTTTATGGGACATGGAACCTTAGTGGCAGGACTGTCGGGGCCCAACACTTTGCGTGCCTACAAAAGAGGAAAACACATTGTTAAGTTCCCTGACGGAGGCGTTATTGAGTACACTACTCCTCATATGAACATAAGTGGTCTTGTTTACGGAGATAGGACAGTTAACTTCATAGGCCAGTGCGAAGTTAAAGATCCCCTTAACATGATAAAGTGTGACATCACATTTGGAGGCTACAACGGCTGGGGCAAGTGGTTTAAGTCTAAGCTATCAAGTTTCTTTTCATCCAAAAAAGCTCCTTCGGACTTCTTCGAAGCAGTTATTAAACAGTACTCAGACAACTCAGATAAAACAATAGAAATCTGCAAAGGCGGAGGCAGTTGGCTGGAGTACGTGGAGTTCAACCAAGAAAAACTCTGGCAAATAGGAATGGAAACTGGTGGAACTTGGACCGACTCAGAAACTTTTTTGCCTTCAGATTCCAGGTGCAGACCTGACCTAGGTCACTTACTTAACCGAGACATTCCAAACGCCCAAACGGCCAAAGACACTTTAGAAAACCTTCAAAGACACGACAGGGCTTTACGTAAATCCCATAAGTAACAATATTAATGCACGTACCTGTCAAGGAACTTTTTGTGGAAGTCGTTTCTGACAGTGTCGTTGATGAACCTTTTCTTAGGCTGGGGTTCTCCTCTGGCTTGGTTCTTGAAAACAGTTTCTTCGGTCCACTTTCTTTTGAGGTCAAATCCAGGAGCAGTGTCTATCAAAGGGTTGCCTTTGAGCAGCTGTTCGTTTCTGAGTTCTTGTTTCTTAGCTTCTTCTTCTAGCTTTTTGAGGTTTTCTGCTTGGGCTCTTTCTTGTTTGACTTTTTCGAACTCAGCCATGAGTTCTTCTTCGTCTAAGTCTTCTCCACTGTAGTCACTGGGTTCTTCTTCTTCGCTTGAAGACTCTTCAGAAGGGTACTTTTGCACAGTTGATTCTTGCTGGAGGAGTTGGTTTTTGTAGTCTTCTGAAGAAAAGGATGGAGGTTCGCGGTACTTAATTTGGGTGTGCGAAGGCAAGTCTTTGGATGAGTATTGTCTGGTAGGAACGATGCTTCTGTTGCCTCCTTGGTCCTGGCCACCTTTTACAGGGTTCCATGTAGGTCTGTGTGCACTGGTCATTTATAAACTAAAAACCCCAAATCACTATTTAGAATTAACTAGAAGTATGTAATAGATTTAACGACATTTTTGAAATGGTATCGAACTTCCTTGTAACAGGTTCAGTGGTAGAGAAGTTGAACTCCCGTAACCTTCCTGAGAGCGTGCTGTTGTGGGTGGACCATTCTTTAAGTGAACTGAGGTGGTCCAAAAACACTCGTTCCAAGCACAACTACCAAAAACTCCAAGTTTCCAAAATTAACTTGGTAGAACAGCACTTTTCGAACCCTTTAGGATTCAACGTTGAGTACAACCAAGGAAACTCCAATGCAACTCTTAAGTTCACAGTTGACAACACTCAGCTGCGCAACAAGTGGGTAGAAGAGCTGTCTAAGCTAACAGGGGACGAAAACAATTCAACTTTAACAATTAGACCAGCAAGAGTCCTGGGGGACTTTAACCACACTCCAGAGTCAGCTCCACAAACCCAGGTAAAAGACCAACTGCTTTCAGTTTTAGCTCAACACGGCAAAAAAGGAGACAACCCTTCAGTGCTTCTTGACCAAATCATGCAAGAAAACCAAGAAAAAATATGGTCAGCTAAACAAAACCTTCAAGAGTCCCAAGAAGACCAAAACCCCAAAAAACTCCAAAACAAAATCAACCAACTCAGGAAAAGGTTCAAAATGCTTGAGCTAGACGAAGACCAACTCACCTCTCAAAGGGAACACATCCAAGCCCTAAAAGAAAACTTACAAAGAGAAAAAGACCTTAACTCCACCCTGATGAGCAAGTTAGAACAACTCGAAAAAGAAAAGTCCCAAGTAGAAAAGGAGTACTTGAGCTACCGAAAAGAACTTGAAGAAACCACTGAACACAACTCCAACCTTGAAAAGTGCATTGAAAACCTAGACTCAGCCAAAGCCGAAACTGACGTAAGAGTTGAACTGGCCAAGAAAGGGTTCCACGGGTACGTGTGCACATTCTCCTCAGCTGAGATCCACGACTCCATAAACCTCACTCCTAGAAGGCCTTATGAAGATGGCGTGTACAAAAAAAGGCTTCTGTGTGTGAGTTCAGACGCGTCAGAAATCACTTGGAGACCCATCAGCATGTTCAGCCAAAGGAAAGCCAGCCTTAAAATAGCAGACATCACTAGCGTGATCGACGGTACAGAAGACCCCAGGAACTTGGAAACCTTTTCGAACCACAAGTACATCACAGTTGTTTCCAAAAACATCACTTTAATCCTGGCAATCAACAAAGGGTTTTCGTTTTACTTAGAAGGCCTCAAAGAGCTTTATGCTAGGTACAACAACCTTGGTCACGTGCAGTGTGAGTTGAAGCCCCCTGAACTCTACCAACTAGGTTCAGACCAACTAAACAACCAATTGACTATTTTCCACAAACTCATAAACAGGTACAAAAACTCACTAATAGACTCCATATGCCAAGTGGACTTGGGGAGTGAAGAAGCACAAAGTGTATATAACAAAGAGATCCAAGCACTCAAGCTTATGAACGAACACATGGTAGAAGGAGTGGTATCTCCTGAAGTTGAAAACTACTTAAGACAAGAGTCACAAGCTATCTCACAGAGAATGCAAGCTTTTTACTCGCTCGTCAATAAACTCAAGAAGTAATGTTAATTTAAATTTACAACTGACAGAACCCAGTTAACTACTTTTTCAAGGCCCTCGCTGAGTAGTACTTACAGTGTGAACGCAGAGGAGTAAAGCATGGTAAACTGTCTGTTAGTGATGCTTTGAGTGTCAAGTAGTTCTTGGAGGAACCCCTGACTCATGCAGTTTTCTTTGTCGTGTTTAGAAACCACCAGTATAAAAGGCAAGTCTACTAAGTCAGGGTGCTTTATGAGTTCTTGCAGCACTTGGTAGCTTTCTTGGACTCTGTCGCGATCAGACCCGTCCACCATAAAAATAACACATTGGGCTTCTTGGTAATAGTGAGGCCAGATCTTCCTCATGGACTCTTTTCCGCCCAAGTCCCAAATAGTTACTTCGGTTTTTTCTTCTTGTATGTGTGCAACTGAGTGTTAGTTACTGTTGAGTCCTACTGTAGGAGTAATCTTGTGGAGGGGCATTGAGCTTTGTTTGTGTAGTTTTTTGAGTTGTTCTAAAAAGGTCTGTGTAGGGTGTTACTGTTTTGCCTGAGTTGTCGATGCCCAAAAGGAGAACGTTTACTTTTTTCCTGGAAAAAAGCCAGTCAATTGACCCTTTTATTAAAGAAAACATATAATTACATTACTCCTTTAAAGACAAAATGCCTTTCCTAGCGGCTTCGAAGGTTCCGAAGAAGATCATTCCTCCTACAGTTGTGAACAACACCCTGACTTGCCAACCTGACCAAAGAGTTCTGATTCCTTCAGTTTGGTAGATCTTTTTTATCGTTGGAAGGAAGTGCACGTACACTCCTTTACCTTTGTCAGTCATCAGTCTGGTTTTGGCTACGTCAATTGGAGTAGTTACGTAAGCTGCCACTGCTCCTGAAAAAGCTCCGTTGATTAAGTGTCTGTAGAGGTCCAACTCACTTCCCCCATAGTCAGTCCCTTTTAAGTACTCGTAAAGCAACATCTGGATAGTGTCAAAAGGAATCTCTCTGTACACTAGAGACAACACTCCAGCGTAAAGCCCCCATATTCCTTGTGTCTTGATGATGCTAGAAGGAGCAGCAAAGGCACTTGTGTGCTGCCCCATCTGCATCTGCTGCTTAATGACCTCAAAAGGGTTCCTCACAAGAGAAGCACACAAACTTCCAAAAGAAGCTGCAGTGAAGTGCATAAAGGTAGGGTTCTCAAAAACAGAGAACTCTTCAAGCACCCACTTCATAGAACAGTAACTTGTCCAAAAGGTTGCAGCGCAAGGCATCGAAGCTGCCATGGCCCAAGAGAGTCCTGAGTAGATGTTGGAAAGCTTCAACTTAGTTTTAGAAGCGTACTGCAAACGAGTCTTAATAGCGTCTAAAGGAAAGAGAGTAAGGTCCACTGCACAGCCTGCCAGAGCCCCTGCAGCCATCGAGCTTGCAAAAGTTGTTAGGAAATCACTCATTTATTATAAGCGTTTTTCAAAAAGCGATTCCACCGGGATTTGAACCCGAACTTCAGCCTCCGGAGGGCTACGTGCTGCCATTACACTATGGAACCTTCTGTAATTACAAAACATAATCATTTTTAAGTAATTCAAATACTAAATTTAGGAGTTAGTTCTTTTGAAAAGCCTTCAAAGGTGATTTCGGAGTCTTCGGAAAACCTTTGCATGAGCATGCTGAGGTCAGTGGGGGTTAGTTCTAGTCCTGCTTGTTCAACTGTATCTTTCATTCTGTCTGCTGAGATGGTTTCGTCTTTGCCACTGAGTGACTTAAAAGCTGCTTCTAAACTGAACTCTTGGACGTCAGCTACTTGTTCTCGGATGTTTTCTAAGTTCCTTTCAATGTCCAACTCAACTCGGAGGGCGTCTTTGAGTTTTTCAATGGCTTCTGAGGACAAGGGTTCTTCTTCGTCTCTGTAGTCAACGAGTGCTGAGTACTCTGGGTTCTTGGGTAGCAGCATGTTAGACAAGCCTTCTGAGGTAATTGAAATGCTTTCTTGGTCGTTTTTTCCGAACTTCTCGAAGAGCACCCAAATGTCGTCTCTTCCTGTTTCGATTTCGAGTTCTCTAAGTTTCTTTTCCATGTCGTGGATAGAGATGCCTTGTTCGTTGTTGAACAGTTTAAAAGCCTTTTTAGGGGTGAAGGAAGCTTGGATGGCTAGTTGCTGTTTAATGTGTTCAGATAACCGAGTGTTGTAAACTTCTTCTTTGATGAAAGCAAAAATGATTTCTTTTAAGTTTTCGTCAAGTTCTTCATAAGTTAGTGTTTTGGGTTGTGGCTTAAAAGTGGCTTCAGCTAGGGGCTTTTCAGGGGTTTCGAAAACTTCTTGAGCGATTTCTTCTAGTTCTTCGTCTTTTTGGTCAGCAGGGGAAGGTTCTGGACTTAAAGGTGCTTCTTCTTGGAGTTCGTCTGATTCTAGTTGTTCTTTGGACTCGTCTTGAAGTTCTTCTGATGCTAGTTCCTCCTGAAGTTCCTCTGCTTCTAGTTTTACTTGGGGTTCCTCTTTCTTTTGGTACCTTTCGTTTTCTTTGGTTTCTTTGCTCACATAAAGTGGCAAAAACCCTTCCAAAAACTCAGTGTAGTTAATGACCATGTCGTCTCCTGTGTCAACTCTTCTGAAGATAGAGTCGATATCGTCCTCCAAAGCATAGATTCCAAACTTCTTTAAAAAAGCAACTAAGTCAGCTTCGTCAAAGAAACCTTTGCTGCCCTCGTCTAGTGTTTTGAACGCCTTCCACATAGAAAACTCAGGGCTAGTGTAGATCTCAAGACGCAAGTCTTCAAGAGTTCTTTGCAGAGCTAGCTCGGACTGCAGTAGCCTCAAAAGGCCTCTTTGCACACTAAAACTCAGTTTGGACTCGAAGGTGTGGCGCCTTCTTCCAAGGGCTAAGTCTCTTAAGTAGGGGTTAGTGGCTGGCAGCACTAGCTGGAAAAAGTCCCCTAATTCAAGACGCCCGTTTAAGTTGGAAGAATACTGACGCACAAGTAAGTAAAGGTCCTGGTCGCTAACAGTCTCTCCGCAGTCTTCCATAAAGGTTTTGAGCGACCTAGGAATCAATGCACTGAGTCTGAGTGAGTCGAGAACATCAAACGTCTGGTAAGGGTTGAATTCGTAGTTTTCTGAAAGGAGTTTGCGCTGCATCTCAATGTTCTTTTCTCCTTCTGAAAGCTTCTTTATCAAAGTTGCAAGTTTGAATTGGGTGTTTTCGTTTATCATTTGAATTTAACGGAATTAATTATAAGAAATGTCAGAATTGTAGGTTAAGGTTATTGACTCTCACACTGGGAACTTGGAGCAGGACTGAAGTGGTTCTTGAACTTGCGTTTGGAGTTTTTGATTTCAGACGGCAGGTAGCCTTGTTTTTTTTGGCCTTTTCTAGGAATGACTGGGTTGTTTTCTTTGGTTTCACTGTGGGCTTCTCTGAGTTCGATCCGCAGGTCAGAAAGGTCTTCTTCAAGTTCTTTGACTCTTTTTTCTAAGTCTCTTTTTTGGTTAGCTAAGCTTTTGATGGTGTGTTTTTTGAGGTCGTTGTCTAGTTTAAGGTCTTCGTAGGTCTTTTGGAGCTTAGAAAGTTCTTCTTGGGTTTTTTTGTGCTCGTGTTCTGACTGAGTGATTTTAGACACGAGTTCGTGGCGTTCGCTTTGGGAGATTTCTTTGACCATTTCCTCGTCAAGTAAGTCGCTGCGCATGCGTTTGTAGTTGATTTGTCTTAGCAAGGACTGGCATTCTTGTTCTTTGTCAAGTAGTTTTTGGTTTAGTTCTTGGAGTTCTTTAGGGTCACTTTCTAGTATGCTGGTTTCTTTTAACTGGTAGATTTCAGACTTTAAGTTAGAGATCTCGTTGTCTTTTTCAATCAGTTGTTGGTTCAAAGAAGAGTTTTTTTCTAAGTAGTCGTTGAGCATTTTCTCTAGTTTGAGTTTGTTTTCTTGAGTTTCTTTTTCGAAGTTTTCGATTTTAGTAGTGAGTTGGATGTTTTCTTGTTCGAGTTGTTCGTAAGCTTTTTGGATTTCTTCGGACTCTTCAATGGTTTGGTTGGCTGTTTGGAGTTTGTCTTTTAAGTTTTGGTTTTTGTACTTGTAGTCTAAGAGTTCTTGTTCGATTAGTAGTTTTTCTTCTGTTGCTTTGTCTAGTTCTTGTTCAGTTTCTTGCTTTGCTTGGAGTTGTGATTTGTAGGAGTCCAGTAGTTCTTGGTCTTCTTGGGCTTTTTTGTTGAGGGACTCGCACATGTCAGCTAGTTCGTTGAAGTAAGAAATGTTTTGTTTCAAGTCAGTTTCTAAGGACTGGTTTTTTTCTTTTAACTCGCGGACTGTGGACTCTAAGTCCTCTTTGGTGAACTCTAAGGTTTCAAGGGTTGCTTTTAAGGTGTTTAGTTGGTCCTGAAGGTGTTGTTGGTCTTTAGTTGCTAAGTAAAGTTTTTTGGTGAGTTTTTCTTTGGAGTTTTCTAGTTTAGAAATAGTGTGTTTCATAGAAGACTCTTGTTGGTCGTAGTGAGTTTGCATCGCTTGGAGTTCTTCTTGGGTTTCAGTAAGTTCTTTCTTGGAGGTTTCAGCTTCACTAACTGCAGTTTGGAGCATTTCTTGGATTTCTTGGTACTTTTGTTGGGTGCTTTGGTGGGCTTCTAAGAGTTTGTGGAGTTCTTGGATTTGTTCAGACTGTTCTGAGTTAGCTATGTACTGTTCTTCTACTTGTTTAAACAAGCTTTCAAGGTTGGTTTGTTGCCACTCGTTTTGTCTGGTTTTTTCTTGGAGTTCAGATTCGAGTTGTTTGTAAGCTTGGAGTGCTTGTTCTTTTTCATTGATTATTTGGTCAAACAGCAAAGCGTTGTTTTGTTCCTCGTATTCTTTAAGAGTGCTTTGGAGAGTTTGCACTTGAGCAGTTAGTTTGTCGAACTCTACTTGCCAGTTAGCTTTTTCTTCTTGAGCTTGGTAAAAGTAGTTTTCGGTTTCAGCTTTCATTTGTTCTATCTGTTGTTTGAGGTCTTCGTTTTCAGCTGCTATTTCGTTTTTGGAGGACTCTAGTTGGCCTAGCATTTCAGTTTCCATAACGCTTTGTTGGAACTTTTCTTCGTAAAGTACTTTTTGTCTTTGGATTTCTTGTTTGAGAGTTTCGAGTTCTTGGTCTTTTTCCATGACTAAAGACTCTACTGCTTCTATGTAGTGACTGGTGTCTGGGAACTCAGAGTACCTGTACCTGCTTTTCATCAAGCTACTCTGGACTCCTCTTTTGCGTTCTTCGTTAGAAGCTGGAGTGTGCATTTGGGACATTGAAGACCTAGAATGAATGATTTTCCCAGAGATTTCGTTGATTCTTTTTTCGTTTTCTAGTAAAGTTTGTTTGAGTTCTGAGTTTTCAGACTCAAGTTTTTCCAGAACTTCGTGGTAGTAAGAGTCCTTTTCGTTTTCAGACTGTCTAAGTCTAGAAATCTCGTTTTCTTTGTCTTGCAGTTGGCCTGACAAGGTTTCTATTTGCACTTGTAACCTTTTAAGCTCTTCTTGGGCTGTCTTCAAAGAACTTTCATTGTTAAGGATTTCGTTTACTTTAGCGTTGGTTTTGATTCGTTTAGCTTTGGCGCCAAACTGCAGAGTGTTGTTTGTTTCTTGGAAGTGTGTCAGTGCTGGAGTTACGTTGCAGATAATTGAAGTGCGCGAGTTGCCTGATAGCGAAGGTTGTAGAAGTCTAGTCATCTTGGAGTTTCTGTAGTTCACGAAAGGCTTGACTCCTTTAGAAGCAGCTTCACTGAGTCTTTGGATAACTGTGGAGAGTGACAAAAGGCTTTTGTTGATGCTAGAACCTTCCCTCATGCGGAGGTCTTCAGCTTTAGTTTTCTGAACTCCTTCGCTGCCTGCAAGGTCCACTAAGTTAAGTTGGGAAACCACTGCAGAACTTGAGTTGTCTGAAGCACAGGACTCTATTGTGACTCTAAACACAGTGTGGGACCTGGAACTCTGGGCATTCATAGAGGTTTCCCCGAACTTGCGGTTTGACTCTCCCGAGATCAGGTGTGTGTAGGCGTCTTGTTGGCAAGACACTTCGACTTCTGTGAGCTTATCTACATATATGCCTTTTTCAAGGCTTTCTCTGATTTCGAGGTTGACTTTGCTGGGGTCAAGGAGGTCGTTGACCATTTCGTTGTAAACTTCTAAGTAAGAAACTTTTAGTAGGTACTCTCTGTTTTGGTGAGTTTGGATAGTATCAAAGAGTTCTTTAATAGTTAAAGGAATCAGCCCAGGCGAAGATTTTTTGCCTCGCATAGTAAAAGTTTTGCCTGAAGAAGTTTGTCCGTAAGCAAAGATAGTGACGTTGATTCCGTTTAAAGCACTGTGAACAAGAGGCTTGGCAACAGAGTCAAAGACTTCTTGGTTTTGGTTGTCTTTGTCAAAAACGTTGTCATAGGTAAAGGTTTGTTTAGTTTTAGTGTTGATGATAGTGTTGTGGGGCTGGGGAAGGACTTTCCAAATATCGGTGCAAAAACTGCCTTTGAACTTGGCTTGGTTTGCTTTAACAAGGTCGTACTGGGCTTGTTGCTCTTGTTCTGAGAGTGGCCTGAACCTCACTGACACAATTATACTTTCCATATCTTTTAAATTTTGGCGGTAATGCCCCTTAACTAAAAACTTTAAGAAGTTTGTTGCGTTCGGTTTCTTGTAAAGCGTTCCAAGCTTCAGTTAGACCTGGTGGGTTTTGAGCTTTTAGTTGGGTTAAGAACTGCTGGACCTTCTGAGTAGTGGACTCATAGATAAGCTTGCTTTCAAGAGTGACTCCAAATACCTTTAGGAGTTGGTACAGGTTTTCGTTGTTTGGACCTAGAACTAACTGGGGTTGGCTATTGCAGATGTCTGTAAGTAAGTCGTGAACGAACTTGGCTTCAGCCTTGTCCCAAGTTAAAGGCAACAGTTTAACCCAAGCAGGAACAACTACTTCGAGGTTGATGTTTTCACCTTGGTGTTTTATGAGTCTTCCCAAAGCTGCAATGGCGTTGTCTCTAGCATGTCCGTGGGTTTTGGCCTTTTTGCCTTGAGGCACAGCTATAGCTTTTTCCAAGATGCTTAGCATTTGAGTGGACTGTTCTTTGATGGTTTGAGGAGCTGAGTAGCAAGCAAAGATGCCTAGTCCGTAGCAAGCAGCTTGTCTAACTGCGTCGTTGGGGTCTGCTGCGTACTTAGCAAGGGCTTCGAACAAAGCACTCCACTTGTCCCCAGCTATGCTTTGGCCTAAGAACTCAATGATGTCGTCAATTATAAAAATAGCAAACTTGTGGTCTTCAGGGGAAGCTTGAGAATCCAAAAAGCGAGGAAACACATTAGAAAACAAAAAGTTAACAATGGGCACACACAAGTCTTTGTGGGTCTTAAAAAGAGCTCCAAGTACCTCTGAAAGGGCAGTGTGCAAGTTGTCTTCTTCGCTTTTAACGAACTTTTCGAATTCTTCGTCTTCTTCGTCGTCGCTGTCTTCTTTGACCTTTTGTCTGTTTTCAATAGACTTTTCAAGGGCTTTGATGGTTTTTTCGCCCACGTCAGAAACTTCTTCTTGGGACAAAAACTGACCACCTGGAGTTACAATGACTGTTTTGATGGCTTGGAGTTGGTCCACTTGGGCTTCAGTGACAAACTCTTCTTCAACAGCGCCCCAGAGTTCTTTTATAAAGTTCCTGGATAGTTCTATGCACCCGTTTAAGTCTCCACTGTCCTTCCTAACCTCAACTAGTCCGCCTAGTAAAGAAGCTGCTGCCCCCCTTACGTCTTCGTTGACAGAAAAGTTCACCAGGGGCAAAGTAACCTTAATGGTGTCTTCTACGTACTTAGAGTACTTTCCTTTCATGGTGTCCACTACAGTCAGTAGAGTCTGTAAAGCAAGTTCTTTGTTTTCAGTTTCAGTTGTAGAGACTGACTTCTTTTTCTCGTCCGACAAAGCAGACTGAATGTCCATAAAGGCTTGCGGTTGTGTGCTTGTTGAAATCTCAACTTGTGTTGCTGCTAGTTGTAGAAGGCTCTGTGCTACCTCGTCTAAGTAAGGAGCAAAGTCGTCTCCAAGGATTTCACACACTGTTTGCCAGCCTGTCAGTAAATAACCTACTAAAGAATCTCCGCCTTTCAGGTCAGAGTCGTGAAGGGCTTTCATGAGGCGTATGATTTCGGAAGCGTGCGCTCCGAAGATTTCTTTGCCTACAGCTTTGCCTATGAGTGTCATGCACTCCACTACTCTGCCCCTGAGGGTTTTGTAGGTGTCGCCTGTGTACTTCTGAATAATGCTGCCTAGATAAGGCATAACAGTTGAGTACTTTTCTCTGAAGTTTTGTTTGCAGGCGTGTGCTATAGAAGCCAAAGCTGTGCAGGAGTGCTCAATAAGGATTGAAGGCTGGGGCGTGGACAGGAACTCTAGAATTTTGGGGAAAAACACCTCTGTGCACTGGGCTGCAGTTTCTTGGTCAGTGCCCTCCATGAAGTTAGTTAGTGCTGCGCAGGCGTAACCAGCCACTCTAGGTACGCTGTCGTTAAGGCCTTTTTGGAGCAGAGGAACCACTCTGTCTTTGTGGGCGCTTTGGAAGTCCCTGATGTGGTCTTCGCAAACTTGGCCAATAAGGTGGAAAGTAGCATATCTGATTTTAGGGTGTGCAGAAGCTATGCCTTGCTCCATGATGCCTACTTGTTCTGCAATCTTAGAAGACTCTGAAATGTACTGGTTTATTTCGCTGAGAGTCATAAGTGCAGCGTAGGGGTAGCGCCAGTCTTGTGTGTTGTTTAAGCAGGGGTAGATGAGTTTGAGCAGTGGTTCCAGCAAGTAGTTGTCTCCTACGCTGTCTAAGAGTCTAGTTAGTAACTTCCTTCCTACTTTGGCGTAGTCGAGTTCAAAGCCTTCTTCTTCCTCAGACTTTTCTTGGAACCCCTCTTCAGGCCTTTCCCAGGACTCGTCTATTTCTGGGCTGATTGAAACCATCATTTCAATAGTTTTCTGCATAAGGACTTCGCCTAGCTGTGTGTTTTCGTGGACTCTTTTAGTCATTCTTTCAGTAACTGAAACAGCAAACTCAAGAACTAAGTTTTTAACCGACAACTCCGACTCAGGCTTACTGAAGATGTAAGTGACTAGTTCTACTACACTGTTGTAGTGACCTTTGAACACTTTAGGTTCGCTTTCTGAAACTTCACTAAGGTACTCTAAGAACCTTTTGCCTTTGTACTCGTCTCTCTGCAACACATAGTCAACTGAAGTAAGCATCAAAGGCACTAAAGAACTTAACTTCAAAGCACTTTGTGTGTCAATCACTGAAAAGAAAGAAGTGATGGCTTTGATGCAAGTTAGCCGAGTGTAAACATCTTCAGAACCTAAACTGCTTTCAAAAGCAGAGTGGAGTTGCTGGATGTTGTTTACGAACTCATCGTGTAAATATGGGAAAAGAGTGGCTAGGATTTCTAAAGAGGCAAGTCTTTGGATGCCCTCAGAACTGAGCCCTGAGTACAGAAAAGGTATCAAAGACTCCCAGGAACCCTTGTCATTGTTCATGAGTACATTAGAACCTAGAAGTCCAGTGGCTTCACACAAGTTTTCCCAAACTTTCCTGTCTTGTTCGTTTTGAACTGAGTTAAGCAGGGTGGTTTTGACTTGCTCAGTTACTTCGGAGGTGATGAGTGCTAGTACCTCGTACTTAGAGCCAGGAGCTACGAGCTTCTTGACTATCATAGAGGCCAGGGTCTTTGAGGTGCTTGGGGGCCCCTGGATTATTTGGAGCAAACTTAAGAAAAGCGAATTAGGGTCTTGTGACAAAGCCGAGTTGAACTGCTGTTCAGCTTGGTTTCTCTGTGTGTTGTCAGGCGAAAGGATGTTTCCAAGTACCTGTGTTAAATAGTTTATGGCTGCCTCACCTTCCATTTTAGTATAGTTGAAATAAATGATCTCGTCTAGAGGAAACGACTCTACTAAAAACTCCAAAGCAGGCGAAGACAGTGTAAGTGACATGTTTTTCAGACAAGAAAGTGCCCCCTGCAGTGCCAATATTTCTTACGACTACTCCTCCACAATCAGTTCCGACAGCACTCAAATCGACCCTAAAGCGCCCAACAAGTGCTCAGTTTGTCAAAAAAAACTAAAATTCAGAAAAAAAAACCTGTGCAGTTGGTGCAAACAACCAGTCTGCAACGAACATTCCCAAAAAAAAAGACCCATTCCTGGAAGCACAGGGCTCTCTAAAGTCTGTGACAGATGCGACGAACAAGAAACCAAAAACGAAATCAAACTCGAAATCGAAACTGAAATTAAAAAACTCCGCGACGAACTCCAGTCAGCCTCCGATATAAACGAAAGACTCAACAGGGAGTTCTGTGATAAAACTGGGAACATCAACCTTATGGAACGCAAAGTCCAAAAAGCAGCTGACGACCACAAACGCAACGAAAAAGCTTTACTTGACGAATTCGAAGAAGAAAAACGCAAAGGAGAAGAAACCCAACAACTCATCCAAAAACTAACTAAAGAAATCAACGACAGCAACAACACCGAAAACGACATGCAAGAAAAGTGCCGCAGGTCCGAACAAGAACTTGAAGACCTTAAGTCTGAAGCCAACAACCTCTACCAACAAAAAACTGAAATCGAGTCTAAAATCGAAAAAATCAACAAGCGTCTAAGTGGCAGTTTAAACATAGAACACGTCAAAAAACTACTATGCGGCGAGTGCTCTAGTAAAGTAGAAGAAGCTTACAGACGCAAGATGGACACTATGTCGCTCATGGAAGGCAACGAAGAAAGCTTCTTGGACAGAAGAAGTGTACTTGACAACATAAGAGAGTTCAAGCAGTCACTTATGGACCAACAACAAGGAGAATCCAAAGGGGACTGTTTGGTTTTTTAATTAATGTTTGGTAATTCATATTAAGCATAACATAAATTTATGGAAAAACTTAAAAAGGAAAACTCCAAACTCAGACGGAAGATAAAAAAGCTAGAAGAAACCCTTTCGATTGTATATACTGCTTCACAGAAAACTATGGACTCCCAAGAAAAACCTTACAAAGTAACACCTAAGATTTCAACTAAAGCCATAGTCAGGTCTAGTTCTACTTGCAGAGTTGCTTCTATGCGAAACCGCAGGAACCGCAACTTTGCAGGCACTTCCCGAGCACCCAGCCGACCTAGAAGTTGCCCTACCTGCATAATGCTGCTTTCTAAAGGCTATACAACAAATTACTGTTATAAGCATGGACACTAAGTAATTTTGACTTTATAATTATTTATACTTGTTTCGGAACTCTTTGTAAGTCATGATCTCACTAGACACCACCAGTACTTGGTTTTCTTCAAGTCTTTCTTTTAAGAGTTCGTAGTTTCTTTTGGTTTCTTGAATATTTTCTTTTGTGTACAGAAGTCCGTCTAGTTCGACCACTTCGTTTTCTGACATGCTTTGCAGTATAAAACCTAAAGCTGATATGCTCTCTTCGAAATCTCGAAAAGAAAACTTAGTAACTGCTGCTTTGTTGGGCAACTCTGGAAAGGTCGGTTTTACCCTTGTGAAGTCTTCTATGGAATCCTGGAGTAAGGGGTCCCGAGTATCTGCTACTAAGTAGCTTTCTTCTTCGTACGGTTCTTCTTCTATTTTTATGATTTCGTAACCTGGGTGGGCTTCTGTTTCGTACACTAAAGTTTTGCTGCTGCACACAACAAACAGTGTAAGGATTAGTTTCATTTTATTAAGCAGAATGCATACTGGATATTACAGAAGAGTAACTAAAGATCTGGGGTAGTTGGTCTGTTTCTGAAGCAGGCATGTCTTGGTTCCAGTAAGTTACTTTGTCAAAGACTGAGTCTGCCAGCAGAGTGTTTGAGTCACAGACAACCACTCTTCCTGTGAAGCCTTCTGGGACTGGTATGGTCTGGCCTACCAGTTTCCTTCCGTGGAAAGAAACCTCTTCTTGAATAGGAAGGAACTCTTCGACCCTTGCTGTTCCTGAGTAATCAAGTTTGCAAGGCAACTTCCTAATTGCGGTTGCTTGTTCTCCCGCCACTTTAAAGTTACCTTTTTTCATATTACTTAGAGATCTGATAGTTCTTCTGAAGTAGTTAAGTAGTTCAGGAGGGACGTGAAGAGTTCCGAAAGCCAGTGCAATATGTAGTCCAGCCCGAACCTTTTCAGGAACAGCCAAGCTGAGGTTGCTAAGAAGACGTAAAAGCATATGTAGAAAACTAAGTCTTGCAGGGTTACTCTTCTTTTGATCTCTTTGACTAGTCTACTTGCTATTCCGAACACTGAACCGTAGTTGTCGTAAGTCTCGTTTATTCTTCTGAAGTTCTGACTCGTTTGCTCTAGTGTTTCGCTTAGCGCTGCCATTCTTTCGTACTCGTTGTTCAGGATGTTGTGCACTTCTTTTAGACCTTCGGTTTTGGATGATTTCATTTTTATGGGTTGGTGCTTTAGATGAATGCTTAGGTTAAGTGTAAAGGTATTTGTGGGTTATTTCTCTTTTCAGGGTTTATTTAACTCTTCCATATACTTTTATGGGTTTAAGTTAGGCGTTAGAATATTGAATTTTACGTACTAAACTGGCGAAAGAATTATAAATATGAAAGGTGCTTGTGCTGTGCTTTTAGTTTTTGTAGCAATGGTTTCTGGGCTTCCTAATTGTGCTACTCCCAATTCTAATGGATATACTTGCGATAGCTGTGCTTCAAACTATTACAAAAGGGGGGCTTATTGCTATGAACACTGTCCCACTAGCTTTAGCACCAATCCAAATGGGAATTGTGATAAGGTTGATCCAAATGATGATGTAAGACAAGTTTTTGACCTAAATTTCAAAGACATAACTGACTACTCAGCTAATTCTGTGGACACTTTCAGTACACCTGACGGAAGTGCATTCAGGGACTCCCAAAACAACCCTATTCCTACCCAAGAAAGGGGATTCTACTTCAAGTCTACTTCTTCTATGGTATCTGATCAACCCTACACTTACTTCATCTATCACAAATTCGCCTTTTTGGTGAGGCCTAAAGGTACAGGAGTACTGATAGAAGCTAAAGATGACTCTAAGACTCACCTAACTCTGGAGTTCGATGGAACTCATTGGCGTTACAGAGCCAAAACACTTAGAACTTCAGACTCTGTTTACTTAGACAAAGAAGTCACTTTGCCTCAGAATATGAATGCTTGGGATAGAATTCGTTTTAGCACCTGGGATTGGAAAGTGGAAGGTGGTTTTGAATTCCTTTCTAGGAAAAATTACGATGATGAAATCAAGACAAAAATAGAAGACCACTGGATAATGAGTAGACCTGACATAAACACCCTGAAGTGGTACATTGGGGGTGGATTCACTGGGTTTGTTTACAGAATTGAATTTGTTAATAGTTATGATGTTAGTGTCGGCGCTCCTTGGGATCTATCACGCTGTGAATTCAACTACTACGTGGACAATGACGGTTCTTGCAAGGAGTGTTCTCTGTGCAGTAATGACTGGCCTTGGTGTTACAAAGACAGTAACTGCATTATATGCAACGAGCAAGCTGTTTCTTCTTCCTCTGATTGCAATTCTGTCACTCAAGAACCAGATTGTTTTTTGTGCGACTACAAATGTTCTAACTGCGATGAGTTCAACTGGATCTGTAAGTCTGATTCGTGTGTGTCTGGGTCTGTGTTTGCTGGAGGAGTGTGCTTGAATGCCTGTCCAAGTGGGTTTGGTAGTTGTCCTGGAACATTACCCACTACTGCAGTCTTAGAAGAAGACTTCACAAGGTTCCCCAAAGACTTCACTAACTTCTACAGTGGAAGTGACTCTTCAACAAGCCACCCATTTCAGACTGGGGGTGCCTCAGATGTGCTGCCTATGAAGAACAGAGGAGTCTACTTCACCTCTAGCAGGTACATGACTTCCACTAACCCCTTTGAGTTCTACCATGATTTCAGTATTGCTTTCTGGGTCAAAGTGTCTACTTCTGGCAAGATTCTAGCTGAGTCAAGCTTTCTTCAAATCAGTGACTCAGTCATGACACTCACTCTGGAAGATATCACACCAAGTACTACTTCAGCTTCAGTCTCAGTCTCTGCTACTTCAAACTGGGTGTTCTTGGCTTTTGTGTGTGAGTTCACTTCCAGCTACCAAACCAAGTTAACTACTTATAAAGACAACACTCAAAACAGCACTGCCTCAACTGCAGACTACATCTTCAGACACTCCACAGGCAACAGCATTCAAATAGGAGGACATGACTCTTCTGGGTTCATTTACCGGATCAAAATATGGCAGACTGCGAAAAGTGACTTCAGTGCTGAGTATGAGTTTTGTGGAAGCTCCAACTGTTCAAACGACTTCTGGGACTGTGACTACAACCAGTATAGAGACGCAGGAGGAAACTGCCAATATTGTGATCCAAGTTGTAGCGGATGTTCAGAAGGAACAAACTCAGACTGTGTTAATTGCAACGCTGCTAACGGTTATGAACTGGAAAGCTCAGATTGTGTATGCAAAGGCTATGTAGACGGTTCAAACGTTTGTCATTCCTGTGACCCAAGGTGCAATGGATGCTCAGGCCCGGGAAACACTAACGACTGCGATACTTGCCAGTTCAGAGGAGACACTACTAATGGGTGTGAATGTGAGGCCAAAAAGTATTATGACGGAGGTTCTTGTGAGGATTGCCATAGCGATTGTGCAGAATGTTCAGGACCAGACAACAACGACTGCACTGAGTGTGCCTCTGGAAAGGTTCTAGACTCAGGTCAGTGCTTAGACTCTTGCCCTGCAGGAAAGTACTCAGACCGCTCTAACGTTTGCCAACCCTGTGATAACTCATGCAAAGAGTGCTCAGGGTCAAGTACCCAATGCACTGCTTGTGACTCCGGAAAGGTTCTAGACGCAGGTCAGTGCTTAATTTCTTGTCCTACAAGAAAGTACCCAAACGGTTCTGATGTTTGTCAACCCTGTGATGGCTCATGCAAAGAGTGCTCAGGACCAAACATTGACGACTGCACTGAGTGTGACTCTGGAAACCTACTAACAACTTCAGGTAAATGCCAATCAACATGCCCAGATGGAGAGTATGAAGACACTACAGCTACTCCTAATGTTTGTGCTAGTTGCGATACGTCCTGCTTGAAGTGTGATGGCCCAAACAATGACGACTGCACTGACTGCAAAGGATCTGATGTTTTAGATTCAGGCCAGTGCTTAAGTTCTTGTCCTGCAGGAAAGTACCCCGATGGTTCCAATGCTTGTCAACCCTGTGATGGCTCATGCAAAGAGTGCTCAGGGTCAAGTATTACTGGATGCACTGAATGCAACGGATCAGATGTTCTAGACTCAGGCCAGTGCTTGAATTCTTGCCCTCCAGGAAAGTACTCAGACAACTCTGATGTTTGTCAAAACTGCCATGGTGACTGTGTTGAATGTTCAGGACCAAACAATGACGACTGTACAGTTTGTGAGTCCACCAAAATACTGACAACATCAGACACTTGCGAACCAACATGTCCAGATGGAGAGTACGAAAACACTGGAGTCAATCCTAACGTTTGTGCTAGTTGCGATACGTCCTGTTCTAAGTGCACTGGATCCTCTGATTCTGACTGCACTGAATGTGCCTCTGGAGACCTACTAACTACTTCAAACACTTGCGAGTCAGCATGCCCAGATGGAGAGTATCAAATAACCTCTACTAATACTTGCGGGGCTTGTCATGGATCCTGTTCTAAGTGCACTGGATCCTCTGATTCTGAGTGCACTGAGTGTAACTCTGGAGTGCTAACTACTTCAGGTAAATGTCAATCAACATGCCCAGACGGAGAGTATCAAATAACCTCGACTACTACTTGCGGGGCTTGTAATGGATCCTGTTCAAAGTGCACTGGACCTTCTGATTCTGAGTGCACAGCCTGCAGCACTCCTTCTGTGCTTGACTCCAACAAGTGTGAGTGTCCAAGTACTTATACAGAAAGTGAGGGATCATGTGTTTGTCCAGAAGGAGCATACGAGGACGGTATTACTTGCAAAAGCTGTCCAGAAAACTGTTTGACTTGTTCAAGCTCTACTAACTGCTTATCTTGTGACGCTGCAAACAACTTTGAAGACGACGGCTCAGGAAACTGCGTTTGCAAAGTTGGATACTTCAGAAAAGGTTCAACTTGCTCCCTCTGTGACTCTAATTGTGCAGCATGCTTAGGGTCAGCAACCCACTGCACTGACTGCAACAGTTCTCTAGTACTTGATTCGACAACAAATCAGTGTATTTCCTTTGCAATCCAAAGACAGGGCTCATACTATATATCCGCAGGGTTTACTTCTTTTTCCACTCAAATAATCTCTCCAAGGTTTGAATGGAGCTTAGTTTCAATCTCAAACAACCAAGCTGAATTTGACGAAGAGACTTTTTGGAAGAACCAACTGGTAGAGGAGGCCCTTTACATTGTGGCTTACTCCCTTCCTGCCTTGTCTGAATTAGAGTTTGAGGTAAAGGCAACAAGTGGGTCATCAGAAGGCAGGGAAAGAATATCAGTTAGGGTTCTTCCATCTTCTCCCAGCATAGTGCTAGACAGAGTCAATGGGTACATTGGAGTGGAGCAGACTCTAGAAATAGACGCTAGTGACTCTTATGACCCTGACTCTCTGCCTTTGGAGTTCCAGTGGACTTGTTTGAGTAACCAAGAAAACTGCACCTATTTAATAAGCAACACAACTTCGCCACTGTGCAGAGTAGAGCCTTTTAAGATGCAAGCTACTAAGAATTACATTTTTACTCTGACACTCTACAAGCCACTCACTGATTCATCTGTAACTGAGTCAGTAACCATTACTGCCCTTGGAGTAGAAGTGCCTCAAGTAAAGTTTTATAAACAAAACATCTACAACAACATAGCAAACCCTCAAAGAACAGTAAGAATCACAGCAATCTACGAAGGAGACCACCAAGTAAGCTGGGCAGTTAAAGAAGGCCTAAACATAGAATTTGACTCACCACTCAATTCACCTACTTTGGCCATTAAGCAGGGGTCTCTTAGCTCAGAGGACCAATACTTTTTGTCCCTGCAAATAGAGTCTTTTACCTACGGAATTGGATTCAGTGTAAACAAGCCACCTCAAGCAGGTCAATTCTCAGTGACTCCTAGAGAAGGAACTGAACTCTCTACTACTTTTGAGTTCAGAGCAAGCAACTGGATAGACCCTGAAAACCACATTCCACTAACTTACTCATTCGGAATCAACTCAACTCTAGGCCTTATGCACCTGAACACTAAAAACTTTTCTAGCTACTTCTACTCTGAACTTCCTTACTTAGGAAACCAGGTTAAAGCTTACTTAGAGGTTTATGACTACTACGAAACCAAGTCCACAACTACTCTGCCAATCAGGGTGCTTGAAGCAGAAAACCCTGACAAAGAAGTTCTAAAAAGTAAACTCAGAAAAGGATTTGTACTTGAAACCCCTAAGTACCTCAACTTGTTTATACTTTCAACTCTGGACAGAAGCAACTTTACTCAGACTGACTTTAGCTTTTGTGTGGACTCAATAAACAACTACCTTGACTCTCTGCCCTACACTGATACTCAAATAGCAAAAACTTCCTTTCAAATACTTAAGTTAGTGTCCAGAGCTCAACTCAACTCCACTGAAGCCACAAACTTACTTCACCAAACAACTCAGAAACTAATAACTAAGCTTGACCCAAACACAATCACTGACGAGGTACTTGAAGAGTTCACTGAACTAGCCCAGAATACCTTAGAAGGAGAGAAGTCTATAGACAAAGTCCAAGCAGTGCAAGAAAGCATCACTCTAATGAACACTAAAGTCCTAAGTGCTATGGGCCAGAATGAAGAAAAGCACATTGTCAAAAAAGGCCTAGAAGTACTTATGACAAGCAAGAATAAACAAGACCTAGACAACTCCAACTTTGCGTTCAGTGGAGGGTACCTAGAGCTTCCCTCTGACTTTAGCAGTTATTTAAGTGGTTCTCAGTACGGAGTCTCAATTGCACAGATTCCTTTTAAGCAAGAAAACACCTCTTCTGTGCTGAGTATTGACTTTGTTAAGGACTCCCAAGCCATTCCACTCCACACTTCAAACTCAACTTTAGTTATTCCAGTGGCTGAGCCTGCACCTAACCAAGTGCTTCAGTGTGAGTACCTTAACTCTTCAAACATATGGGACACTTTTGGGTGCTCACTGAAAGCCCAAACTCAGTCACAGGCAGTGTGTGAGTGCAACCACTTCTCAGTCTTCAGAGCAGGTTTCTCTACCAGAAAATTCTACGCAAGCTTTTTAGTTGACTCTGACAATGTTGGGACTCTGAGTTTTACTGAGGAACTTTCTAGTGACCTCAGCAAGAACCAGTTTGAGCTAAGTGTGCAAGACATCGACTTTGACTACAAACTTAGCAAAGTAAACACCACTCACTACAAAATCAAATTTGGCTTTGAACAAATAGTTCCCGAAGACCAGCCAGTTGAGCTACTATTTAAAGAACTACTCTACAGTAAAAACCAGTCTGTGCTGGGAGAACTTAAGTACGACTCAAACCTGAGTAAGTACAAGCCAGACTATAGTGTTAGCGGAACTTTTGCTTTAACAGTAGGAGCTTCCGCAGTTAGCATAGTCTGTTCACTCATAAGTACAAATCCCTCAAGCCTCTGGGCCTTTCTCAATACCATCATACTGCTTAACTACATTCCCCTGAGCAGCATTCCTATATCAAAAAGAACTTCAAAATTCTTCTCTGGACTTGAACTAGACATCCTCCCAATTCCAAACATTTTTGATTACACTTTAGACTACGACTACGAAAACCCCCACCCAGAAGCCTTGGATTTTGGAATAGACACTAAACTCTTTCTACTGAACACTGGAGAAATCCTAACTATGTTCTTTGCCAATTTGCTACTGATCCCCTTTGCTTGGTTGTTATCGAAGTGCAAGTACACTAAAATCCAGAACTTCTTTTCTAAGTTACTCAAGAACTACCAATATGGATTCTTCCTGAGGTTCTGGATACAAGGCTACTTAGACTTTTGTATAGCAGCTGCCAATGACGTGTTATTTCCTCCAGACTCTGAACTGGTGTCTATTCTTAGTTACTCAGTCAGCAGCTTGGTAGTTATCTTAGCCTTAGCCTCTCCTTGCATACTGGCATTATTTGTGAAAAAGAACTCAGAAACCATAGAACTACTCTCACTAGAATCAGACTTCCACAAAAAGTGGGGAACTTTCTTTTACGAATTCGACTACGAAGAAAACGAGTATTCCCACTATTTCTATGTAGTATTTTTTGTGGTCAGGTTCTTCTATGCGCTGAACTTGGTAGTTCTAAGTGGTTTTCCTAGTATCCAAGCTGCAGCGAACGTTGGCATTATGTTTAATTCAGTAGTGTTCTTGGGACTAGTAAGGCCACATAAAGAAAAAAATACTCCAGGTAACCACTTTCCTGACAGAACTTGGGTTGCTTTTAGTATTTCTAGAAGTGACCTACTTTTTGGGAAGTGGTGGTCAAGACACCCTTGCAGAAAATATCATAATATTTACTACAATTGGGTGTATAGCTGTGCAGGCTTCTGGTCCTTTACTGATTTCTATTAGCTCTTTAGTCAGTCGTTGCAGAGGGTCAAGCAACGAAACTAAGGTGTACCCAGTAGAAGTCAACGAAACTAGCACATTTCCACACACTACAACAGCTGTCAGAGACCAAAAATAAGGAAATGATAATTAAATACTAATAGATTTATCAAAGTTAGTTATCAAACGAGTAAACTCTTAATAAGTTTCCAAAAGCTAGTGCGATTTTTGAGTTATCAAAGTTAACTAAGCAACTATCAGTTGGGTTCCCTACAAAGTACCTAGGCTGGTTAAAAGGCTGTCCAGGCAACTCATACCTGACTCTCCCCAAAGCTTTGTCACATACATAAACATCATTGCTTCTAGTTACCACTGCATAGTTATGACTACTGCTTGCAATCCCAGTGATCTTTTTATCTAAGCTTAAACTACCAGTCTTTTCAAGCTTATTATAAAACTTGTAAAACTCAATGTGATCTACTTGTGATGGACCAGACAAGAAGCATCGATTCAACAAACCAGTTTTATTGATCATAAAGACTCTAAATGCTTAAGTTCTAAGTCCTAAGGAAGTAGCTGGAATTGAAAGAGTTAATAGGCGATTCTATGAAGGCTCTTTTGGAGCCAAGGTTTTGGAAGATCTGCTTGGAAGTCTTATCGGCAGTTTGTGATCGCACTTTTCAAGTGTGAGTCTAGCTACTGGGCACCAGACTTAGACGATATAATTGACATCATGCCAGTGAGCATTTGATCATTCTGAGTTCCTCAATAAAGTATATCAACACAACTTCACAAACTGGTAAACTTATGCTAAGCAGAATTATGAATTACCCTAACACCCCCTTTAGTTATTCTAAGTCCCCTGAATTTTTCAGCTAAAAGGTGGTGAAGAAATTCCCTATAAATATGGGCGCGAGAATCAGACTTGCTGAGTCGTTACTAAGGTAGCTTGAGTTTCCTTTGAGCTTCTGAGGTTATTCTTAACTCTAGGCTTTTTGTTAAATCTTTAAGTTACAAAGCAAGTCTTACTTATAAAATATGGTTATGATAATTCAAGCTTTACTTTTGACTTCCATCCTTGTAAGCACTAACTGCGATGCTTCATGGTACTTCTAAGTCGTCTATGATTCAAATTGAGTCTTCTTGTAAAGCACTGAATATAGTTGACCAAAATACCCTTTTCTTCAGAATTTTGAATAGTTCTCTCACAGATTCTTCGCAAGCCTACAGTCTACTTTGTAAGTTTGACAGAGTAACAGCAGGTACAGTTCTCTAGAGACTTTTAAAGGCTCCTGTCTACAATTTGCTGCTCAACATTAGCAAGCATAAATGCTCGATTGATTATATTTAGTGCAGTTGTTACAGTTTTCTGTGAACCGACTTTATGATTTTTAGATTCCAAATAGTCCATGTTAATTCGTTTTGATAGTTATTATTATACTTAGGGCTACACTATTTTCTTAAAATTTAATTCCTTGATTTATTTTTAATTAGTTGGGTTTCTAGATTTCTGACCGGTTGACATGAAATGTTTATCAACTGAAATTAACAAACTGGTGAAGAAATTATAAAAAATGGTTTCAGTAGCTGGAATTCCTTTGAAATTACTAGTGATTAGTGCATGCACTGTTTGGTTGTGTATGGGTGACGGCTGCAAATCTGGTCGGTGTGGTTGTAATTGCTGTAAGAACAATGGGGATGAATGCCATTCAGATAATAAAGCATGCATGTGCGATTTTGGCTATGCATGCAATGATGGTAGTCCAAAGTTTATTTGTGGCGATTGGAGCAGGAGGTTAGATAGTGATACAAGGAGATTATCCAGATGCTTTGTACCACCTAGTTCTACAGGAAACTGGTGTCGTAGAAGGCTAGGTACAGAAGGAGGGGATAATGTCGAAAGGAGGTTAGGGTGTATACCAGATGATGTAGGCTATTGCCCAGGTTTTGGGCCTTACCCAGAATGCGAATCTGGAAAATATAGAGATGATGATGGAGACTGCTCCTCTTGTGACTCTGATTGCAAAGAATGCAACGGTCCAGATGAAGATGACTGCACTGAGTGCGATGATGACAAGTGCCTGGAAGATGGCAAATGCAAAGACTGCAGCTCTAATTGTGGAGGTTGTGAAAAAGGAGAATACTCAGAAAATGGAACTTGCAAAAGTTGCGATAGTAGTTGTAAAAAGTGCAAGGGGTCAGGAAGTAGCAATTGCACTGAGTGTGAAGATGGCAAGTATTTGAGCAATGGGCAATGCCTTGATTGTAACAATAGCTGTAAGGAGTGCAGCGGCCCAAATGAAGATGATTGCACTGAATGTGATAATGACGATGGAAAGCGCCTAGAAAACGGCAAATGCGTATCTTGCAGTGGCGACGATTGTGATGATGATGATGAAGACGGATACCTAGATAGTAATGACTCTTGGAAAGACTGCCATGAAAAATGCAAGCAATGCAAAGGTCCAGGAAGTAAAAACTGCACTAACTGTGAAGACGAAAAATACTTAGAAGGCGGGGAATGTCTTGATTGCCATTCTAGTTGCAAAGAATGCAGTGGATCTTCACATTCAGATTGTACTAAGTGTGAAGACGACAAATACATGGAAAATGGCCAATGCAAGCCTTGCGGGGGATGCGATCCAAGTTGCGATGGATGTACTGATTCAGGAAACGACAACTGCATTCTTTGCAATATTGCTGGCGGCTATAAAGAAGAATCAGGAGAGTGCATATGTGAAGGCTACGTAGAAGGTTCAGGTGTTTGTCATTCCTGCGACCCAAGGTGTAATGGATGCTCGGGCTCTGGAAACACTAACTGCGATGATTGCCAGTTCAGAGGAGACACTACTAATGGGTGCAAATGTGAGGTCAAAAAGTACTATGACGGAAGTTCTTGTGAGGATTGCTACAGTGATTGTGCAGAATGCTCGGGACCCAATAGCAACGAATGCACAGCCTGTACTAGTCCTAAAGTGCTAGACTCTAGTAATCAATGTGTTTCTTGTGGAAGTGATGAGTACGAGTCAGGAGGTAGCTGCTATTCCTGTGATCCTAGCTGTGATGGATGCACTGGAGGAACAAGCTCAGACTGTGATTCCTGCAACACTGCAGCCAACTTCGAAGACGACTCAGGAACCTGTGTATGCAAGTCTGGGCACTATAGAGATGGATCAGTCTGTTCACCTTGTGATGACTCATGCAAAGAGTGTTCAGGGGGAAGTAGCAACCAATGCACTGACTGCAATTCTCCTTTTGTGCTGAATTCTAATGTTTGTGAGTGCCCATCCGGACAATATAAAAGTGGAACTTCGACTTGTTCTTCTTGTGATCCAAGTTGTAGTGGGTGTTCAGGAGCAGGAAACGACAACTGTGATTCCTGTAACGCTGCTGACGGTTATGAACCAGAAAGCTCAGATTGCGTGTGCAAAGGCTATGTAGATTCAAACGTTTGTCATTCCTGTGACCCAAGGTGCAATGGATGCTCAGGCCCGGGAAACACTAACGACTGCGATACTTGCCAGTTCAGAGGAGACACTACTAATGGGTGTGAATGTGAGACCAAAAATTATTATTACGGAGGCTCTTGTGCTAACTGCCATAGCGATTGTGCAGAATGTTCAGGACCAGACAACAACGACTGCACTGAGTGTGCCTCTGGAGACCTACTAACTACTTCAAACACTTGCGAGCCAGCATGCCCAGACGGAGAGTATCAAATAACTTCCACTACTACTTGCGGGGCTTGTAATGGATCCTGTTCTAAGTGCACTGGACCTTCTGATTCTGAGTGCACTGAGTGTAACTCTGAAGTGCTAACGACTTCAGGTAAATGCCAATCAAAATGCCCAGATGGAGAGTATCAAATAGATTCTACTACTTGCGGGGCTTGCCATTTATCCTGCTTTAAATGTACTGGACCCTCTGATTCTGAGTGCACAGCCTGCACTAGTCCCTTAGTGCTAGACTCTACCAACCATCAATGCATTTCCTGTGGTGCATCCGAGTACTTATCAGAGGGTAGCTGTCTTCCCTGTGACTCTAATTGTGCAGCGTGCTCAGGGTCAGCAACCCACTGCACTGACTGCACTAGTCCTTTAGTACTAGACTCCAACAAATGTGTAGGTTGCCTAAGGTACTTTGATTCCTCTCAAGTTTCAGCTTACTTTTCTGAGACGTACTCCAAAATCTATGTTACATTTGATGAGGAAGTTGCTACTAACCCTGGCTCTTGTGGAACTTTCTTTGAGTCAGAAACTTCAGATAAACTTGGAATCAAGCCTTTTTGTTCGTGGAAAAACAGCACTGTTTTGGTGGTTAGCTTGGGGTCTAACTTCACTATCCGCAACGAAGCCCTGAAACTGAATGCCTTCAACATTCTTAAAAAGCAGGGGGAGTGTTCCTTCGACTACTCCAACTTAGAACCAGTAGCTGAGTACAAGTATCCACTGCCTACTCCTTCAGCCGAACTCTCAGCTCCTTACTCCTACAGCATTCCTTGTGCCAGCAGGCCATTAGAGGTATCAGCAAAGAAGTCAACTGGAAGAGCAGGTGGGTCTCTTAGTTACGAGTGGAGTCAGTTGAGTGGTCCTTCCAACATCGACTTGTCTTCTCAGACTGAGAGTGTTCTTAGCATTCCTAAAACTCAGCTTTCAGGAGGAGACTACACTTTCAGAGTTTTTATGTACAATGCCTTTGGTCGCTCAGACTCAGCAGAGATTTCAGTGAAGGTTGAAGAAACAGAGGCTTTGTCAGTGCAGATTGATGCTGGCAACCAGATCTCAATCAAGAGTGGAGACTCCCTTAAAATCAAAGCCTTTGTTGAGAGTTTCTGTGGAAAGAGTTCTTCAGCGCAGTATGCTTGGAACTATGAAGGACTCAGCAGCGAAGGAGAAGCACCTGGGAACCCTAGTGCAGTCATTGGCAACTCTAAGCAGTCACACGTTCTCAGAATCAAAGAAGGCGATCTCCAAGCAGGCTATACTTATGTGTTCAAGGCCACTGCTCAGGAAGGAGAGAGTTACGGAGAAGCCTTTTTGTACGTGACTGTTGAAAGCTCTCCTCTGGTAGCCATACTTAACAAGGCTGACGGACAGATCTCCAACGGAAAAGACCTGAGACTGGATGCCAGTGAGTCCTACGACCCAGACAACTCCCAAGGTTCACTAGAGTTTGAGTGGACTTGCACTGAATCCGGCAAAGACTATTGTGAAAGCACTTCTGGAGAGCAGCTACTAGACACTGAACAAACTGGGTCTATACTGCAAATTGAGTCTGAGGAACTAAGACCTGGGGCCTTCTACTACTTCTGCGCGAAGGTTTCCAAGGACAGTAGAGAAGACCAGAAGTGTGTGGAACTAGAAGTAGTAGAAAGGGGCAACAAGGAGATTAGCTTACCTAAACCCTTTTTCAAGATCAATTACTTGTGGGAACTCTTGGTTCTACTTTCAGTCCAAGGCTCCTTTGAAGACAGTGTGCAGTGGACTCAAGTGCTAGGAACCTCTCTTACTCCTACAACTCCTCTAAACAAACCCTACATCTACTTCCCTTCTGAGTCAATGACTCCAGGTTCTTACTACTCCTGGCAAGCAACTCTTTCTAGTTCAACAGGCTCACTTACCATCACTATTCCCTGGAACACTAACGTAGGAGCCTACTGTTTAGGAGACTTGGAAGTAAGTCCTTCTACAGGTTCTGCCCTTTCCACTGAGTTTGAGTTAAGCATTGAGGACTGCTTTGACGGTGACGAAGAAGACTACCCCTTATTCTACTCCTTTGGACTCATTCGCAATGGCTACCACATTCCTTTAGCTCCTCCTAGACTCTCCAACAAGGTAACTACTAAGTTACTGTCTGGCACCAACACTCTTTTTGCCATGGTGTGTGACTCAATGTGGAATTGTGAATACTACAAACAGTCCTTCACTGTGAGTTCAGTTTCTAGAAGACTGCAAGAGAAGTCAGTGTCAGAAGCCTTCCTGGAAGACATTAAACATCCCGAACTCATTCCTGGCACTGTGCTTATGTACTGTGAGAGTCTTGAACTAGAACAAGAGGCCATTACAACTATGCTGTCTAAACTCAAAGAGTTCTCTCAGGACCTAGAAGACATTGATGAAGCTACTTACAGAAACGTAGTAGGAGCCATTTCAGTTATGATGGAAGAAGAAAACACCAACGAGTCTCAAACTCTGGAACTAGTAGGCCTGGCCTTGTCTATGCTGGACTTTGAACTAGAAATACTCCAAGAAGACACTGAACTACTCATGGACAGTGCAAAAAGCCTGACTGAAAAGTTCAACTTAAACAACAAAGTACTTAAGAAGAGCCAAGAACTCATCAGCAAAGTGTTCAACAAGTACTTCAAACAGTCACCTCCTGAAAACCAACCCAAAACCATCGACCTGAAAAACATCACTACCTACAGAATGACTGAAACACCTGCTAAGTTCAAGGAACTCTCTGCAAAGGTTTCAGACTCCAATGTAACTCTTCCAGGGTCACTGACCTTTGTAGACAGTGACGTTGTGGACATGGAAGTAACTACCTACAGCCAAGCAGGCAACTACTCAGACATTGTTGACTTGAGTTTCTTCGAAGCAGGCAGGTTCTCTGGATTTGACCTCAGTCTCAGAACTCGGTCTATTTACTCCCTCAGCAACTTAACTGAACCCATTGCTATTGAGATTCCTTTCCATACTAACATTGGAAACTGGAGTTGTGGCTACCTGAAAGAAGAAGACTGGGTAGAAGAAGGCTGTGAAGTAGTAGAAGTCAGAAGCAACTCAGTGATTGTTAACACAACTCACACTTCAATGTTCAGTTTGCAACCTAAAAAACCAGAGTCAGTAGTTGTCATAACAGAAGAAAATCAAGGATTCGGGATTTCTGACAACGAGTGCTCTCAAAGCTACATTCCTGTTTATTTGATGTCAGGAATACTGGCACTTGGAGTTTGGATAACAATCTGGGCTATACTGGGCAGAAAAACTCCAAAAACTACTCCAGTCAAGTACATCTTTGAAACTCAAGGAGTGGAGACCGAAGGAAATGCCAATCAGAAATCAGATTATACAAACACGATCATGGAAACTTCTCGACTTCCAAGTACTACAACAGAAGTCTCTGACTCACAAGAACCCAAAAAGTTCCTGGAGAACCACTTAACTTTGAGTCTGTTCTTTGGCAAAGAAAAAGCATTTTCATCAATTTACTTAACATCAGAGTACATGATTCTAGGAGGACTTATTGGAATGCTTACATGGATTACAAGAGACACTGACTCAGAAAGAAAAGACAGTGAAGAGTTTGAAATGCAAGAACTCCTTGTGATTCTACTAGCCTCAGGCATCACCTCGTTTGCCATTGGAATTGCTGAAGTACTCACTAAAGTTTTGAAAGGATGTTCAAGGGCCCCAGTTGTAGTAGTTACAGCTGCACTTAGCATACTTAGTTTCTTACTGAGTGTATATTTATGCTCAGAGTTCTGTGAAGTGTGGAGTATCCTTTGGACTTATTCACTCTTAGGAGGGATTCTCTTAGAGGTACTACTTTCTCAACCTCTGAGAGCCCTGATTAAAGCCTGCTTAACTAAGTAACTTCAATATGATCACTAAGTTCTTTTCTTTTGCTTCAGAAAACGGATCTCTAGAGTAATTCATAAACAATTAAAATACTCGGTAAGTCAGTTAGAGCTTACTACAATAATTTCTCCATAGACAACTAAAATGATCGAACTCAAGAAACTAGTTGAATTAGAGGATGAGTTCAGAGTACTAGGCAAATTCCTAATTCCTACAGGAGCAAAGGTATCAGTTGTCTCTGTGCTTGGAGCATCCGGCAAGTCAACTCTTATGAACAACCTTTTGGGACAAAATGTTTTTACTAATTCAAAAAACACCACTAAAGGAATATACATCTTTAAAACAGGCAACCAAGTATACCTAGACCATCAAGGAGTTTCTGAAACCACAGAGTTAGCAGCCTTTACTTCTTTCTTTTCCGACACAATTTTAATCATTGCAGAATCCCACTCAAACAACTTTGGAGACTCCATAATGCCTGTGTTATTCAACGAGTTGCTAAAAGAAAGAACCCACAAAAGCAACATTGTAGTTGTAGTAAAGAATCACTCAAAACAAGCTGAACTTAGCAAGATAAAACAAAACTTCACTCAAAAGCTAGAAAAGCAATGGAACCAAGGTATACAAACTCTGAAGTCAATAGACAAGGAGTGGACTAGAAGAAGGTTCAAGGATGAGTGCAACGTGCATGTTGAGTTTATTGAGTTTAATAAAGACGGTAGCTGCAGAGAACTCCGAAGAATTACTGAGATCATAAGAAACAGCCCTAAGTGTGAAGTAGCCAAAAGACTTGAACACTCTATAAACTGTGCTAATGCCAACATTCTAGGAAAACTCCAAGCAACTAAATCCCAAATAGACCAAAAGAAACAAGAACTTGAATCCAAAGCAAAGGAACTCTTACTCAGTAACCCACTGAGCAATGAGTTCGAGCAGCAACTTGAAGAAATCCACAACTCAGTTAAAACTCCTGTCTGTGAAGTCCTAAGTGGACCTTTTGAAAAGATCAAAGGAGAGTACCTTCGAAAAGCCTTTTTATTCAAACTTTACTATATGAAAGCAGACATTCAGTATTACTACTTCAAACTAAGCTTATGCAGAGTACTAGGAACTTGGTTTGGCAAGTTCAGTGAAGAATTGAGAACCCAAAAAAACTCTTTTGAAGAAAAGCTCAACAGAATAGTTGGGAACTCTAGGTTGCCAGCATACCTAAGAAGAGTGTACAATTGAAATGATTTTTTTGTACACTCTACAAATGATAAATAGAATTCAATCTTTAGATTAGTTTAAGGTGAATAAATTATGGTTAGGTTTTTATTCATTTCAATGCTCATACAAGTTAGTTTGGGATGCCCCGCCAACTGTGACACTTGTAGTGACTCAGGGGTAGACAGTTGCACGACTTGTTTAGAAGGTTACTACCTCACTCAAGGCATGTGCATTCCTTTTTGCCCCACTGGATTCACTCTAAACTCAGGAGTCTGTGATCCCTCTGACACCTTTGCCTTCCACTTAAGCCTAGACAACGTGATCCTTGACATTGTGGAAGACCAAAGGAACTCTATTTCAGTGACTACGGGCTCAGACAACAGCTTCTACCCCAACTACCATTCAACTGACCCTATTGCTACAATTGGAAGAGGGTACTACTTTAATTGGGGCAGCTATATGCAACTTCCTCCCCATGAATACGATCAAGGCAAAAAACTAACTTTGGCTCCCAAATTCACCATGACTTTTTGGGTTTTCTCTATTCATCCGTTCATGAGCATATTTGAAAAAGGATCGTCTCTTGGTCTTTGTATGGATGATCACAGAACGGAAGGATTTATGAGAACAAGCTCCGATAGCACTCATATAGTATATGGACATCACTATATGATGTATTATGAATGGAACTTTATAGTTTATCGATCTTATGTGGAGTCATCTGATTACAAAGTTTCTATTTCAGTAAACCAGGAAAGCCCTGAGGTTCAAAACTTAGGAAATGAATTCTATATAGACGAGACCAGTGGCTATACCTGGCGTCTCGGAGGTCATGGTTATCATCATCATTGTTATGCTGCCTTCGAAGGTTTTTTGTGGGAATTAAGAATATATAACACTGACTATGACCCCTCAACCCTTTTGCAAACATCTAGTTGCTCAGGAACCTGTAGTTTCTGCCCAAGCAACAATTCAGGCCTGTGTTTACCCACTTGTTACATAAGTCAGTACTGGGATGACTCAACTAGCTCATGCAAGCCATGCCATTCTAACTGCCAACAAGTTGGGTGTGCTGATGAAGATCCTTCTTGCAACCTGTGCTACAGCCAGCAATGCGAAATATGCACTGGTCCCTATTTTGGACAATGCAGTGTTTGCTCAGGGTCATATTTATTAATCAGCACTATCTGCTATCCTTATTGTCCTACAGGCTACTCAGAGACTTCGGGGACTTGCACAACTTCAGACAGCTTTGTGTTCCACCTTAAGCTTTCAAAGATTGAAGACACTGTCACAGACACCCAATCATCCATTCCAGTGCAGACAGGCAAAGACACTTCCTTCTACCCCACTGCAGACTCCACAGATCCTATTCCTGCCAAAGACAGAGGGTATTACTTCACAGGCACTTCCTACATGCAACTACCGCCTTACACTGGAACTGCTTCTCCTTTCTTAACTCTGGGACCTGAGTTCACTCTGACAATGTGGACTAGACCTGTTAGCCAAGGCACTCTCATCTCCAAGCAAGAAGACTCTTCTACTGTGCCTACTAAACTTGAAGTTGGGCTATCTTCCATGAAGAATTATGTAGACCTAGACATAACTGGGTACACTACTCAGACAGATACTCAAGCATTTACTGAAGGATGGAACTTCTTAGCTGTGAAGACTTACCTAGACTCTGCAGTTCCTGAATTCAAACTCTCTTTGTTCTTAAACAACACTGAAACACTCCAGCACAGCTTAGGAGAAAACTGGTTGGAGGACCTAGAGTCAGGGTTCTTGTTTACAATAGGAGCCAAACACTCAGACCAAAGCACAATTACCAACTTCTACACTGGGTTTATATGGGAAGTAAGAATTTACAACTCAAACAAAGATCCTACTACTCTATTGGAGTCTTCTAGTTGTGACTTCTGCAGTTTCTGTCCTATAAACAACCAGGAACAGTGTTTACCCAACTGCCTGATAACTGACTTCTGGAATGGAAGTGAGTGTGTGGAATGTGACTCTGAGTGTACAAGTGGATGCTCTAGACAACACACTTGCAACTTGTGTGTAAACTCCTTGTGCATAAACTGCAGCAGCTTTGAAGAAGGAGACTGTAGTGAGTGCGAGGCTAATGCCTCTGAAAACCCTTGTGTATGCGATCCAGGCTACGGACTAGACAGACTTGACCTAGAATGTATTGAGTGTGAGTCTTCTATGGGAAGAGAAGTGATTAACAATAAGTGTTACTGTGCAGATGGGTACTTCAATAGCAATTCTACCGGAATTGAGTGTACTGAATGCCACTCCTCGTGCAAAACTTGCTCAGGGCCGGATGCCATTGACTGCCTTTCATGCGATAGTTTTTACTATAAAGATGGAATCTGCAGACCTTGTCCTGATGGAACTTACCCAGAAGTGACTGAATGTTTAGAATGCATGAAATTGTGTGCAACTTGCATAAGTGAAGACGAATGCACAGAGTGCACAGGAAATGCGTTTCTTAACCCCAATAACACTTGTTCCTGCAACAAAGGATTCACTAGCTTCAACAACACCTGTGAATGCTTAGAAGGATTCATGAGAGACCAGGTGTGTACCAACTTCTACTCAAACTTGACTTGTGACAATGACAACCTACTTACACTGACCTTTTCAGAGCAACTAGTGTCTTCGCTCACCAAAGAAAGCATTGCTATTCAACTCCAAAACAAAAGCATAGAATACACCTACTCATTCAAGGAAGTAAGCAACACCAAGTATGAGATTGACTTGGACTTTGAGACTTATGTAGCAGAAGGAGAAATAGTTACTTTGGAGTTGTTGTCTGAAGTAAACAGCACTTCTGGGTTTAGTTTGGGAATTGAGCAACTAGAAACAAGCTTATCAAAGTATGACCCGGGAAAAGTTCTATTTGATAAAGCTAAGACAACAGCCCAAACAGCAGGAGCAGTAGGAGGAGCTATGGGTGGAGTGTCTATGTTTATAAACGGGAACCCTGCAGACATTTGGTCAATGCTAAACAACATCCAACTACTATCCTACCTCGTTATGAGCAGCAACCCACTAACTCCTACATTGAAGGGTTTGTTTGAAGGACTTGATGTGTTCCAATACGCCTCTGACTTATTCAGCTACTTGCTTAAGTTAGTCACAGGGAAAGATTCAAAGCACTACAAAGACAAGTACGGAATGACATCAGAAATGTTTCTGGTAAATGCTGGAGTGGACATTGCAATTATGCTCCTAATACTACTAAGTTGGGCTATTTTGTGGTTGCTTTCCAAGATTCCAAAGTTGCAGGAAAAACTTAAACCAGTGCTGAGGGAGTACAGGTACAATGCATTCCTAAGATACTGGATTCAATGTTACATGGAACTGTCGATAGCTTGTTTTATACAGGTGTCTTCGGTTCCTGACTCAGAAACAATTGGAGTCATTAACTTCATAGTAGGGTTCTTAGTTACCCTTTCTATAGTAGCAACTCCTTTTGTGTTGTTTGGATTCTGCAAGAAGTACAGGGACTGGATTATTAATCTGACTGATGAATCCAACTTCTACTTAAGCTGGGGAACACTCTTCTACGAATTTGACTGCGACTCCAACTTCAACCCTAGCTTAACCTACCCAGTATTTATCTTAAGAAGAATGCTTTTGTCGGTGAGTCTGGCTCTACTTGGAAACTTTCCAAGCTGGTATCAATGCTGCTTTAGGTGTTGGGTACACTGTGTTCTTATTCAAAGTAGCTCCTTACAAAGAAGCAAAGACCCAACTAGCCTCAGTCTCAACTGAAGTAGTTATCAGTCTAGTGTTCCTACTAGTCACCTACTTCCTGCAAACTGACTTCAGAGGTATTGACTCGGTGATTGAAACCTGCATTATATGCTTAGTACTAGCTGCAATGGGCTTCCAGTCACTAGTTACAATCTGCTGCTTCGTTATAGAAAAACTTTCGAAGAAAAAAGAGACCACTCAACTAGGCAATTTAACTCAACTAAACAGAACTCAAAACCGCATATTCTTTGAAAGAAAAAACCAAGCAAAAGTGGTCCCAGAAGTGCTAAGTCCAGAAAACTTTGAAACAGAAAAAACACTTTCGAAAACAGTAAGGTTAATAATTAATTTACTTTGGAAAGTATTAAGGGTTTTAAATGGAATCCCAGTTCACTAACTAAGAATCTAATTACAAGTATTTACTTGGAAAATATAGATCAAAACTTCATCTACCTAAGATGACGAAACAAGCATTAGTAACTAATTATACTAACTGACCATACTCTATTAGTATGGCCTTTTAGAATCTGGGTTTGTATGCCCTTTTCAAGACTCCAAAGTCTCACTGAGTAGTCAGCACTTCCAGATACTAAGTATTTGTTGTCGTTTGACAAACTCACTGAAAGCACTCTTTTAGTGTGTCCTCTAAGTGTTTGAGTTGTCTTTCCAGAAGCTAAACTCCACAACTTAATAGTGCTGTCTCCACTTCCTGAAACTACAAATTCATCCCCACTTGAAATAGTTAACGAGCTCACACTTAAGCCATGGCCTCTGAAGACTCTAGTTCGCTTTCCAGAAGGTAAACTCCACAATATAAGTGCTTTGTTTCCGCCTCCAGACAGTACAAAACCTTCGTTTTTAAACATAACTAAAGAGTTGATCCAAGGAGTATTCACCTCTATTAGTCTCATTTGTTTGCCAGAAAACACACTCCAAACTCTGATTGTGTTGTCCCAACTCCCAGAAACTATAAACTCGTCTTTACTAGAAAGCGCCAAAGAGATCACAGTGTTTTTATGACCTCTGAGAACTGAAATTAGTCCAGATTCTAAACTCCAGACTCTAACGGTCTTATCTGAACTCCCAGACCACAAATTCATCCTTACTCGAAAAAGCTACACACCACACTCCACCAGAGTGCCCCTTTAGCACTTGAGTTACTTGTCTAGTAAACAAATTCCACACTAAGATCGTTTTGTCATGACTACCCGAAACTAGGAAGTCTTTTTTACGAGACACAGCTACAGAGTAAACTCCATCACTATGCCCTTCAAGGACTTGATTTTCTCTAAATATAGGTATTGTTTGGACTTCGTAGCTAAAGGAAGCCTCATAGAATTGCTTGTTGACTCTTCCGATTCCAATCACTTCTTCTAGAGTAAGGAACTTAAAAACCTCCAGAATTGGTCTAAGGGCGCCTACACCTTCGAAGTTATATAGCTTTTTGGGGGGCCTCCAAATTCTAATTGTATTATCAGCACTTCCACTTACTACTAATTTAGATTGCATTTACACAGGTATTAATAAGTAGTTCAGGACTGAATTTAACGAATAAGTTTAAATCAAAAAGAGTTCTCCACAAGTACTTCTAAGAACTATTGGAGTGTTAGTTGGTACTAAATTTCAGACAGAAACTCTAAACAGCTGTAATATAGGAAATTAGGGTGTTGAAGAAATTCAAAAATGGGTTTGATCCTCTTTTGTCATACTAGAATTAACTCTAGGCTGGTTTTAGTTATAGTTCTGAAGACTAGGAATCAACTAAAGTTAAACTAAGGTGAGTAAGTTAATAAATATGATAGTAATCTTGATACAATTATGCCAAGCATAAAGAACTCATCCCAAATTCTTCCATGGTCTGAGCAGACTGTATCCAATATGACTTAAAGCCTAGCAACTATGAAGCTAAGATCCGAGGAAGGCAGTGCCAAGACTGATGAAATTGAATGCCCTATTCCTCTATTGCTTGCAATATATTATTAGCAGATAATGTGCATTGGGATGGAATTACAGAGTACAGGTTTTATGATAAAATAAGAGGATTCTCTTGGACAGAAGGCTACACCCTAACTTTCTCAGTTGACTCAAATAATCCAATATAAGTTACTATCCCTGGAAAGTCCTTAACTAGTGAGATTTCAAGAGTCTGTTCTAGTCTTCTTCCAGACAATTGCTGACTTAGTCAAGCGCAGAGGGCCATTAACAATGCAGTCTTTGAAGAAACTAACAGTAACTCCAGAGGAAGAAAAGCAGGGGCTTAATGATAAACTATTAAGTTTTTCTTCTTATGAGATTAGTTGTTAGTTGTCTCTTGGTTTGCTGTTTGTGGTTCCTGACTCAGAAACAATTAAGTCATTAACTTCATAGTAGGGTTCTTAGTTACCCTTTCTATAGTAGCAACTCCTTTTGTGTTGTTTGGATTCTGCAAGAAGTACAGGGACTGATTATTAATCTGACTGATGAATCCAACTTCTACTTAAGCTGGGGAACACTCTTCTACGAATTTGACCTCCAGGACTCCAACTTCAACTCCTAGCTTAACCTACCCCAGTATTTATCTTAAGAAGAATGCTTTTGTCGGTGAGTCTGGCTCTACTTGGAAACTTTCCAAGCTGGTATCAATGCTGCTTTAGGTGTTGGGTACACTGTGTTCTTATTCAAAGTAGCTCCTACAAAGAAGCAAAGACCCAACTAGCTCAGTCTCAACTGAAGTAGTTATCAGTCTAGTGTTCCTACTAGTCACCTACTTCCTGCAAACTGACTTCAGAGGTATTGACTCGGTGATTGAAACCTGCATTATATGCTTAGTACTAGCTGCAATGGGCTTCCAGTCACTAGTTACAATCTGCTGCTTCGTTATAGAAAAACTTTTCGAAGAAAAAAGAGACCACTCAACTAGGCAATTTAACTCAACTAAACAGAACTAAAACCGCATATTCTTTGAAAGAAAAAACCACAAAAGTGGTCCCAGAAGTGCTAAGTCCAGAAAACTTTGAAACAGAAAAAACACTTTCGAAAACAGTAAGGTTAATAATTAATTTACTTTGGAAAGTATTAAGGGTTTTAAATGGAATCCCAGTTCACTAACTAAGAATCTAATTACAAGTACTTGGAAAATATAGATCAAAACTTCATCTACCTAAGATGACGAAACAAGCATTAGTAACTAATTATACTTAACTGTGGACCATACCATTAGTATGGCCTTTAGAATCTGGGTTTGTATGCCCTTTTCAAGACTCCAAAGTCTCACTGAGTAGTCAGCACTTCCAGATACTTAAGTATTTGTTGTCGTTTGACAAACTCACTGAAAGCACTTTTAGTGTGTCCTCTAAGTGTTTGAGTTGTCTTCCATAAACTCCACAACTTAATAGTGCTGTCTCCACTTCCTGAAACTCACAAATTCATCCCCCACTTGAAATAGTTAACGAGCTCACACTTAAGCCATGGCCTCTGAAGACTTAGTTCGCTTTCCAGAAGGTAAACTCCACAATATAAGTGCTTTGTTTCCGCCTCCAGAGACAGTACAAAACCTTCGTTTTTAAACATAACTAAAGAGTTGATCCAAGGAGTATTCACCTCATTAGTCTCATTTGTTTGCCAGAAAACACACTCCAAACTCTGATTGTGTTGTCCCAACTCCCAGAAACTATAAACTCGTCTTTACTTGTGAAAGCGCCAAAGAGATCACAGTGTTTTTATGACCTCTGAGAACTGAAATTAGTCCAGATTCTAAACCCAGGACTCTAACGGTCTTATTCCGAACTCCCAGACCAAATTCATCCTTACTGAAAAGCTACACACCACACTCCACCAGAGTGCCCCTTAGCACTTGAGTTACTTGCCTGGTAAAACAAATTCCACACTAAGATCGAGCCATGACTACCCGAAACTAGGAAGTCTTTTTACGAGACACAGCTACAGAGTAAACTCCATCACTATGCCCTTCAAGGACTTGATTTTCTCTAAATATAGGTATTGTTTGGACTTCGTAGCTAAAGGAAGCCTCATAGAATTGCTTGTTGACTCTTCCGATTCCAATCACTTCTTCTAGAGTAAGGAACTTAAAAACTCCAGAATTGGTCTAAGGGCGCCTACACCTTCGAAGTTATATAGCTTTTTGGGGGGCCTCCAAATTCTAATTGTATTATCAGCACTTCCACTTACTACTAATTTAGATTGCATTTACACAGGTATTAATAAGTAGTTCAGGACTGAATTTAACTAGAATAAGTTTAAATCAAAAAGAGTTCTCCACAAGTACTTCTAAGAACTATTGGAGTGTTAGTTGGTACTAAATTTCAGACAGAAACTCTAAACAGCTGTAATATAGGAAATTAGGGTGTTGAAGAAATTCAAAAATGGGTTTGATCCTCTTTTGTCATACGAATTAACTCTAGGCTGGTTTTAGTTATAGTTCTGAAGACTAGAATCAACTAAAGTTAAACTAAGGTAGTGAAGCTAATAAATATGATAAAATCTTGATACAATTATGCCAAGCATAAAGAACTCATCCCAAATTCTTCCATGGTCTGAGCAGACTGTATCCAATATGACTTAAAGCCTAGCAACTATGAAGCTAAGATCCGAGGAAGGCATGCCAAGACTGATGAATTGAATGCCCTATTCCTCTATTGTTTGGTAATATATTATTAGCAGATAATGTATTGGGATGGAATTACAGAGTACAGGTTTTATGATAAAATAAGAGGATTCTCTTGGACAGAAGGCTACACCCTAACTTTCCTCAGTTGACTCAAATAATCCAATATAAGTTACTATCCCTGAAAGTCCGTATAACTAGTGAGATTTCAAGAGTCTGTTCTTGTAGTCTTCTTCCAGACAATTGCTGACTTAGTCAAAGCAGAGGGCCATTAACAATGCAGTCTTTTTGAAGAAACTAACAGTAACTCCAGAGGTAGGTGTGCTAGGGCTTAATGATAAACTAAGTTTTTCTTCTTGTATGATTAGTTGTTAGGGTGTTAGGGTGTTAGGGTGTTAGTGTTAGGTGTTAGGGTGTTAGGGTGTTAGGGTGTTAGGGTGTTAGGTGTTAGGTGTTAGGTGTTAGGTGTTAGGGTGTTAGGGTGTTAGGGTGTTAGGGTGTTAGGGTGTTAGTGTTAGGGTGTTAGGGTGTTAGGGTGTTAGGGTGTTAGGGTGTTAGGGTGTTAGGGTGTTAGGTGTTAGGTGTTAGGGTGTTAGGGTGTTAGGGTGTTAGGGTGTTAGGTGTTAGGGTGTTAGGGTGTTAGGGTGTTAGGGTGTTAGGTGTTAGGGTGTTAGGTGTTAGGGTGT